>CM068968.1:36508908-36521246 GCA_035128595.1 Eptatretus atami
TGGCCTCTTTGCTCTTCCAGTCGTTGGTTGATACGATGGCAACCTGCAAGGCACCCGTTGATGAAGCTTACCTTTATGCTAAGGTATGGAGAAGGTCTTGTGCAAGAATATGTCAATGAGCTGAGTGAGAGTACGTTCAACCACCATCGATTTATTGATCACACAATCCGAAAATACACTTTTTCAAAGTATCCCTGCATCTGCAACCTTCATAATGACACCAAGTAGGATTTGTTCACACGAGCCTGAGAAGTAAACTGGGCTATCCCACACCCACGGCCGAATTGAGTTGAGTATGCGTGAGTAATCTCCCCAGGTAAACACAGGTAAATCTTGGTGTTCACTGTCGTTTTGGGCAGGCAGGATGGCCGAAAGGTGTGCGCACTCGTCTCTGAGCTGTCTAGCCTGGGTTCGAATCCAGACCCACCTCAAAACTGTCATCTTAACTAATAAGCCTCGGTGGTGTAATGATTAGAGCATCTGCTCCGAGTCTGGGAAGGTCGGTGGTTCGAACCCTGTCCGAGTCGTACTGAAGATTTTGAAAATGGTGCATGCTGCTTCCTTTCCCGACACTCGGCATTTAAAAAAATTAATTGTTTACATTGTTGTTAAAGGCTTGTGGAAGAGTGAGAACACAGAATGGATCAGGACACAACATATCAAAAGGAACAGCAGGGAGAAGGGAGAAAATAGACGTAGACGGACAAAGAAGGGGGATGCAGGTAACAATGAGGGTAGGGGAGAATGCAACGTGGACAAGATGGATAGTTTGGATACAGAAGCACAATTTTGGGAGGGATTGAGGGGAGGGAGGGGGGTTTAATGGATGTAGAAAAGATCATGCTTTTGGATTGGAGATGACTTGAGATGGTGGTGAACAGATGTCTTGAAGGCCGAGAGGGAAGAATGAGATTGAAGAGAGTATGGAAGGTTGGTTCCACAGGTGGGGAAAACAGTGGAACACATGACTGGAGGGTGGTGAGCAGTGGTTCTGTATTTTGGCAGTTTCACTCGGCGGAAGAAGACAGAGAGACCACCGACTTGTCAGCAATGGCAAAGTGATAGGCCCATAGACTCAGCCTCAACGCCAGAGATTCCAATGATCTTGAAACCGAGCTCTTTGGAAAAAGAAGAACAGAGCATGGACCACCAACCATGTGTTGGCAGTCATTGTGCAGGCTTGATGGGCAGTAGTGATGCACCTCGCGGCCTGAAATCAGACTTGGATCCCAGTCCAATATGCATTCGCTGACAACTACTGCAGTTTCTTTCAACAAAATGGTTGATTCTGCTATCAATCTTTGTTTAATTTGGAGTTTAATGTGATTCTAAATGGGAACCTGAACGTTGAAACTCTTTCTCAGAACTTCTCTCTTGTTGGATAGCCCCGTCTACTTCTCAGCGGTTTGTATGTACTGCGCTGCACGTCACTGACTCTCAACCATGGTTTGCAGTTTGAGTTTGAGTGTCGAGTTCGTGGTGCCGAGATTCTGGCCTATCCTCCGGTGATTGCCGGCGGTAACCGAGCGAACACCCTGCACTACGTAAAGAACAATCAGATAATTAAGGTGCAGTGTGGTTGATTTGATTCGATTTTCCTTTTTACCTCTTCTTGGCTGGTTGCTTTTAATTGCAATATTTAGCTGAGTTTGTGTGACTCCTTTTTCATAGTTTGATGACTTGTTTGTAGAATGGCGAGCTGGTTCTCGTTGATGGTGGTTGCGAGTACCGAAACTATGCGAGTGACGTAACTCGCACCTGGCCCGTCAATGGCAGGTGAGACACCTGGCATATTCGTGCACCTGCATGTAGTAGTTACCTTTCGTGTGCAGCCTGTGGCTGCTGGTTGCCTCATTTTATGGGGGCATGCCTGTGTCGCTGATGCAATGCCCTCAACTACCAGTACGCTGGTACTCATTTCGCCCATCTCGGAAGGATGACAGGCTGAATCAACCCCACCTGTTGTTAATTCACTGACTGGCAAGAGCTTGAACTTAGGACCCTATGATCTTAATCCAGCCACCTTAACCATTAAGCCAACACCACGCTTACCTGCATGTAGTGTCAGAATGGTAATTACCTCCGCCACCAAAGATGAAGGAGGTTAGGTTTTCACCACTTTCTGTCTGTTTGTTACATGCAAAATCGAAGATTTTTCAAGGATATCGGTCAGTCGATTTTGTTATTCTGTCTGTTGGGTGGTCGCTAGACTACCGTTATTCTCAGGTTTTCCGTCTGTCTGTATGTTTGTTTGTTTGTATGTAATGGACAGCTCTGGAGGTCAGAGGAGTCAACCAATTTTGATGAAACTTGACAGGTAGGTTCATACCAGGATCTAGTTGTATGCTTTTGAGCACCGTTGCTATGGACGCCACCGTTGCCTAGCAACGGGACTTTGAAATTTTTGAGAAATCCTAAAAAAAAAAAAATTCGAAAATCAAAAATCGGCTTCCGCACTTTTATGCGCACTATAATCAACCTCTTTGTCAAAAAATTTCAGCCCAATCCGTCAAAAACTATGACTAGTATGCAATTATATAGCAACCACCCATGTCGCCTACCGGCTTGTTTGTCTGTTTGTCTGTCCGTTTGTCACCTATAGGTCACAATTCTAAACCAATCATCATGAAACGTTACCAAGTTGTAGAGGTCGTCTCAACTAAGAAGCCTATTGATATTGAGGTCAAAAGGTCAAAGGTCATCTTGAGGTCAAATTTCTGAAATCGTCATTTTTCATCTGATTGGCTTTAAATTTGAACAAGATTTGCATACTGCATCACTAAATTAGGAAACCAACTATTTTTGAGGTCAACAGGTCAAACGTCAACTCAAGGTCAGACTTCTAAAATCGTCAATTTTTATCTGAAAAATCGTCAATTTTCATCCATTTGACTTGAGGATTAAACAGCAAATTGCATCGTACATCACTGAATTGGGAAACCAACTATTTTTGAGATCAAAAGGTCAAAGGTCAACTCAAGGTCAAATTTCTAAAATCATCAATTTCAATCTGAAAAATAATCAATTTTCATCGATTGATCTGAACTTTGATTAAGATTGTGAATTTTAATCTTCATGAAATGGACAATTTCATGTATCCATGGCAACCTTTGGAGGGGGGTGGATTTTGCAAGTATCGTGCTCGCACGGTCTTCTTCTTGTTTTTTTTGTCTGTCTGTTTGTATGCATGATATCTCAAAAGTTGTGGACGTATTAGGATTAAATTTTATGGACGCGTTGGGTGTGTTTCAAGGACAAACTGATTAGATTTTGGTGAAGATGCGGTTCCGGATCCGGATCTGATAATTTTTTAAAGTGATTCTTCACCATTGAGAGATAGTGCTAAACCGATTAAAAAACACGATATCTCAAAAAGTTGTGGACGGATTTGATGAAACTTGTGGACACATTGGGTGTTTGACAAGGAAGAATCGATTTGTGTGTGAATGTGTGTGATGATCCGATCCGGATCCAAATATGATAATTTTAAAAGTGATTCTTCACCATTGAGAGACAAGGGCCAAAATCGATATACTGTATATCATGATATCTCAAAAATGTATTTGGCGCGATATGTTCTCGTGGATCAGGCATTGTGTGGCGGAGGTATGCGCTCTACTGAGTGCCCTTCTAGTTCTGAATATAAAATGCCACATGGTACATTGTGAAATCCCCTATGAGACTTGATCATTATACAGCACTTTGGTAGCTGCCTATTCATTATTTGAAGTTCTAGGAACACCCACAATGCAATGGTGTTGTGCACAGAAGGTCAATTAATTTTCTTGCTCTCCAACACATGTAGCTTCATTCTCACATACACGGAATGAAGGTATCACACCAGTATGTCACATGACCTCCTGAGGTTCCATCTCTGATGATCGAAAGTTCCAATTTCTACTTTGGTGATGAGCTTCCTGAGGATGAGCATTTATAGAAATGCACATTCGACGGTCGTCGGAGGGGTCATTTGGACGGTTTATCCACAGGTTTTCAGCAGTGCAGGTTGCGGTATACGAGGCTGTACTGCGAGTTCAGCGTGCTTGTGTGGCGCAGTGCCGGCCTGGAACGACCCTGCAACATTTGCAGCAACTGATGCTGTCCTTGCTTGAAGATGAGCTGCAGGAGCTCCGCATTGTGGATACACAACTTGACCATTCGGAGAAAAGGAAGGTAATGTTCTTCTTCTGCCTCTTCTTTCGTACGCAGCACAAGGCTGCGAGTAGCATCATTGGCCGAGGGCACGACTGTGCCGCTTATGTGTAACACCATATATAGCAGGGGTTCTCAAACCCAGGGTCGTGACCCAAACTTGAACCCCCCCTCCTCAAAATCGCAGTTTTTGAGGGGGGGGTTTCATGTCAAAAGCATTTTCTCTGACAATCTTTATCATAGGTACACTAGGTACCAGTATCATTTGGGTTGCGAGGCAAATGTGATTTCAAATTTTGGGTCATGGCCAAAAAAGTTTGGGAACCACTGATATATAGGTTCAGGGAGGAATTTGGAATTTGTTCATGGTGCCAGCGATTGCTCGCCACCTCTTCACGAAGAACACCGTGGGATCTTTAACGTCCACCAACTAATGCTGGCAATGCGGTAAACCCAGTTGAACATCCATTCAAGGGACGACGCACCCATTGATGCCCCCCCTGCCTGCGAGACACCAGGATGACAGTTTGTAGCTGGCCTGAAATTCAAACCGAGGCTAGACGGTCGGAGGAGAGTGTGCCTTCGTCTCGGCCACTGGTTCTGAAACTTTTTTGCATGGCTCCCCCTTTGTGGATATTTTGTAACGGTTATTCCACCCAATCTATCTTTGGGCCATAAACAAAACCTGTGTACCTGCTTTTTCTGCTGTAAGACAGTGGGTTCTTCATCAACATACAAGATGATCTGGAGACGGCTATTTCTTGGACCATTAAGGCCGGCTGGGGGACGACGTTCCCCACGAGCTGAAGAAAAATCAAAATCGAGGCCTAAAAATGGAAATTTACGGCAAAAAAAAATCCAGACTTCCTTTGTGTTTGCGAAACTTAGGATACCCTGTTGATTCATCCTTGCCTGTACCCCCAATACTTCAAAATAATTCCTCAATCTTATAGCTGTAATATAATTCGAATAAAGAGAAAACTATTGTTTAAAATTAAAAGGAATCAAAACGAGATTCAGATTATTTTTCTTTTCAAAGCAAGAATTAAATAAATGGGATGGATGTGATTTCATATTCTGCACTTGACGATTGACGTGTGGTCATGTGCAACGGAGTGCAACTCGAATATCTGATTACCTCCACCACGGTGGTTGTGTTTTCACGCCTGTCTTTGTTGTGCCGAAAATTGAAAATTTCCCCCATATGTCGGTCTGTCGCGTTTGTATGTTTGTCTGTGAGTGCAATAACTCGCGAACGCTTTCGGCTATCTTCGTCAAACTTTACCAGAGGATTCCAAAGGACAAAAGTGAGGCTGTCAATGTGTCTTTTGACTATATACGTCAAAGGTCAAGGTGACAGTGACGTCATTTGCATGAAACAGATATGACCAAAAGTGTTTACGCTATGTGACGTCAAACTTGACACAAATGAGTTGGAAAACATCACCTACAAATTCCGAGCAGATTTGTTAATCCGATCGTTGTTAAAACGCAAGATTTCTGTATGGGCTGGGAGACAGATGATGCATTTACAAAATGGCATCAATCCATTGATGTATAATGTTGTTTCCATGGAAACAAAGTCGCCCACGTTAAAGTACGAGTCTTTTTTTTTCGGCACAAACAGATGACAACTTGAAAACGATTCAACATCCAGGTATCGAATTACAACCATGTTCAAAGGGAAAGGTGACAGTGACGTCATTTGCATGGATTTTCATCATACCTGTCAGGCTACTGCCTGACGCCTTCTTTTCTGGTTGTCTGTCAGTATGATGTCGCAAAAAGTTATGGATGGATTCGGCCAAAACTTGGTGGACAGGTTGGGTGTGTGACAAGGACAAATTTAATTGATTTTGGTGAAGATCCGGATCCGGATCTGGTAATTTGTTTTTTTTTTCTAAAGTGATTCTTCACCATTGAGAGTTGGAGCCAATAATGATATATATATATATAGCACGATATCTCAAAAAGTTGTGGACGCATTATGACAAAACTTGGTGAATGAGCTTGCTACGTGACAAGAACAATGCAATTCGGTTTTGGTTCAGGTCCGGATGCAGATCTGGCCTATAAGTGGGATACAAAATGTAAACTGTTCAGCCTTGCAGAGATCTGTGCTTTACCGAGTGAAGGTGAGGTGCGTGCGTCCACCACCGAAGGTGAAGGAGGTTATGTTTTCACCTCTCTGTCTGTCTGTCTGTCTGTTTGTTTGTTTGTCTGTGTGCTGGATATCTCAAAAAGTTGTGGACGGATTAGGATTAAATTTTGTGGATAGGTCGGGTGTGTGACAAGGCCGAACTGATTAGATTTTGGTGAAGATCCAGATCTGGATCTGACTGCTGGAATTTTAAAAGTGATTCTTCACCATTGGGAGATAGGGCGAAACCGATATATAGCACGATATCTCAAAAAGTTTTGGACGGATTCGGACGAAACTCGGTGGACACGTTGGGTGTGTGACAAGGACGAATTGTTTAAATTTTTGTGACGATCCGAATCTGGATCAGGATCTGATCATCCGAAGGAGGAGACAGAGGTAAGGGTGATGAAGGGAAGGTCAACCTTCCACCCTTTTGTGTATGTATTCTGCAGATTGCTCGTTATTTGTCATTTTACAGATGTTTGGGTTTAAAAAAAAAAATGCAAACGTGGATTGTCTAAGATTGCTAAGGCCTTTTACGAGTGTTAGCGATGATTTTCCTACAGGATTGCTCTAAATTAGTGCTTGCTTTCCTCAGGCCACCCAGCGGTACTGCCCGCACCACGTTGGACATTTCCTGGGACTAGATGTCCACGACTCACCCAGCGTCCCACACAACCTTCCTCTTCAACCCGCAATGTTGCTCACCATCGAACCAGGTAGGGAGCTCAAAATTATGGGATCTCAGGTTCAAGGCCTCGTAGATTGTGGTGATTTGCAATTGTTTACTCATTAATTCATCATAATCTGCCCAATGTCGACTCGTGTCCTTGTATTTCAAGTAGAAAATGTAAGACTATCTCATTTTGTTCTTGTCCTGCATGTGATGGATATGCCAACTCCTCCTTGAGCCTTCTATCATCTGTACTTTGAAGGATAACTACACTGGCAAAGAAAATACATCCATGTAGATCCTCATGGGATCTCATGAGATTCACATTAAATCTCATGAGAAATACTTTGGAACTTTTTCGCAAGGACAATATTGGATATCCGAACGACCTGGACCCGATTGCAAATTTAGCCTGGCATACGTAAACGTGATGATGATCAAGATTCTCCACACTCCGCGAAGTTTGCTTGTTGCCGTTTACTGCCTGCCATTCTCACAGGTGGCGCGTTTCGATCTGAAGGCCATCCTCTTTGCAGAGCGTTGGTGCTGCCGAAACAGTTTTTTTGGCAAGGGTTATAACTGGGTGCTTTGTCATTGCCTTCCCAGCGTTGTTTGTCCATGGTCTATCGTTTTTTTTTTAATGCTGAGTGTCAAGCAAGGAAGCAGCAAAGTACCATTAAAAAAAAATTAATCTTTGAGTGTGACTCGGCTGGGGTTTCGACCACTGAACTCCCAGACTCAGAGCGGACGCTCTAACTATTGCACCACCGGTAGTCTAGTACTCACGTACATTACAACTCTCTAAAAACAACTTAATCCACTCCAGAACCAACCGACCAGCATCCCTCCCACCATACAGCGCCCTGACACATTAAAACCCAGCTCATTCATCTCTCACTTTCAGAAATGTGCTGTAGCCTTGGCTACTGGACTGTGACCTTTGAGCTTGACAAGAACGACGAGCTCAACCTCGCATCCGTGTCTCCCAAGAGCAACATTCGCTGGAGCACGAGGACTTGCCGCATCGTCCGCGAGCGGTGATTTTGCCATGAAGCAAATGAAAAATATAAATAGAATTGTGCACAGCCGATTTTTTTCCACGACAGTACTGTAGTTATTTTGTTGTTTTTTGAATGTAAGCTTTTTTTTTAATTTTTAATACACCTTCGAGTGACCCGAGAATTGAATTTGACTCGTCCTTCACACACACACACACAAAAAAAATAATGATGCATTTGCTGCTCAGAGGGATGAGGGAAAATAAAGCATTTTGAGTTTGTCAGAATTTTGAGTTACACAAGTTCGAGTTTGGGTATAATCAGTAATCAAAGTTTAATATTACTGAGCACGCCAAATTGTTAGGGGTACATGTAAATTACTTATGCCATTGAATTGTCACGAGGTGACTCTGAGCTGACCAAGAGGGACCAATGCTTAACGTGATACGTTTGGCTTATTTGATGATAGCATACGAGTAGACAAGAAGATAATATTGAAGGTCTTGGTCATTTCATGTAAAACCGTTATGTATATCCAGAGCTAATTCGCTGTTGGATTGTAAAACTTTCGTGTTATTAAAACCTTCCATCATATTGTTCAAAAAGATCACCTTTTGTCGCTTTATGTCGAACAATCGATTGTAAATGTAGGATTTCATCAACATATTATCACGATCTTTGTTATATTTCACAGCGAGGCTTATCATCAATAATCACGAATGATGTGCCATACTCTCGACGGAGCATTGGTCCTGCCGAAGCAGTTTCTTCGGCGAGGGTTTTGATCCTGGACGGGTCACCACTCCTTCGCAGCATACTCAACAGAGTGTGCAGGCATCTGCCATTTGTTCAGGGTGCTGGAAATAGCTCACATACTATTCACAAAGGACACCAGGGGGATCTTTAACGTACAAAATACGCGACTTTCAAAATGACATATGAATGCTAACGAGGCCTTTTGCGCATGCGCTGTGTGTGCGTTTTCACGACTCGCTTCTGCTAGCACGGGAACTTTTAACCTCTCTTTCCTTGCTCAGGAGAAATGTGTAAGTCAAATCGTGTTTTTAACACAATTTTCAGCAATTAAATGAAAGAGTGGCTCGATGAAAATGCAAAATCGGATCCTGCAAATGCAAAATACAAGTTCTGGATGCAAATCGCGCTCACGGAAATATAGGAAATACGAGAAATGTCCGGGGATGAGACAGAGGTGTTGAGTTCCTATCGTTTCCTGTTACTACAAGCAAGTGCTCACAGTGGACATATATATATATATATATATATATATATATATATATATATATATGTTTAGATTTCTGCCCGGTTGGCGTGCGGACGACCGCCTTAGCCCAATTGCGGCCGCGCGCGCCCATCGAACGCGCAATCTAGTCTAGCTTCCGGATCAACGCCGAAACCCAGCTACGGGTTTTTGTATTACACCACAAACCAGCCAACTATTCTGTCCACGCGCTACAGGGTCAATCGCCGAATTGTCGATATACCTAACTATTCGCGCGGACAGAAATGCCGGGAGTTTATACCTCACGGGGCCTGCACGAAAACGAGCCGCTTAAGCAGCTCGTTCCGTATGCGATTGACGAGCGGTTTTATATCGCCAAGTCCCGTCGGACCAGATGTACGTTTTATCGGCTTGATAATCAGCCAGCTAATTTCCCGAACGCATCATGGCAGTTAATGGAGAAAGGGACGCAACGAGCGGGTTGACATTCAAACAATATGCATTTATTTCTACACAGGAATGCAATGAATGGGGGGATGGGGAAAAAGACACGAGCAAAAAGCTTACAGCCGATGTCTATTTATTATGTACATGCACTTACACAATTCACTACTTGAGGACAAGGCGCCACAGACTTTCATGCAAAACCCAAGAAAGAAAGAACAGGCTCGTGAGCCTTTAATGTACTCAGGGCGGGATGACCGGAACAGGCCCTGAGAGACCGGGCCGGCTACCTGGCCACCCTCGTGGTGACTCGATGGGTCCTTGTTCGGCGACCTTCGGTGTCTTTGCCTGGACCCCCGAGCTCCGACTGGCTCCCTTGGTCGTCCGGCCTTCACTGCGGCCTGGCTTAGCCGACGACGCACTGGAGGAGTGAACGGGTCTCGAGCCCGGCTTCCTGGTTGCGCCGGCGAACCTTCCAGCGAACCAACTGCCCGCACCAACCAACTCCCACCGACTCCTAACTCCCACACCAACTCCACCACCAACCAACTCCACCCCCGGCGTCAATGCGGCCTTTATCGGGTCCGGGGCTTCGCCCCTCCCTTCCCGGCGCGCGGGGAAAATCCAGGAGTGATCGGCTTGCCTCTGTTGTTGTAATAACCGTCATTTCTGTTTCCTTCTTCGGGTGGCTTTCTGGGAGTGGTGTTTTTGTTTGTAGAGGAGGTCGCTGTGTCGTGGAGATTGACGAGGTTGTTGAGATGTCGTGGTTGCAGTATGGTTGGCGCTGTGGTGGGGATGGCGGGGTTGTTGAGATGCTGTTGTGGTGGTGGAGGTGGCGTGGTTGTAGTAGTGTCATTGAAGAGATGCTGTTTGTTTGAAATTAAAGATAGAAAAAGAATAACGGCTAACTCAAAGATGCACAGCCCGGCACACGAACAATGCCAGTTATACATCGGTGGGAATTCTAACCTGGAACACACACTTACCGAAATAACTGACCTCTGGGGAACCTGACTGGTGTTCTGTAATTTCCACAACCGTAACAATATATATATATATATATATATATATATATATATATATATATATATATATATATAATATATATAATAATAATACAGGGTGTCCCAAAAAAATGTACTCACTCTTTAAATGATAATAAATGCTTGTTTATTGACTTAGAAACAAGATTAATGGTTAAATGTATAAATGGATAAATGCATATTTACAAATGTTCAAACTGACGACCATCACGTTCCAAACACAGTCGATAACGCGGACCAATGGATTCAACAGTGTTACGAATCATTTCATTTGGAACTGCAAGACATTGTCTTTCAATTTCCTCTTTCAGCTCATCGACTGTTGCTGGTTTTGAGCCGTAACCTTATCTTTGAGATATCCCCATAAAAAGAAGTCCATTGGAGTGAGGTCTGGGGAACGTGCAGGGAATTCAACACTACCTCTTCGCCCAATCCATCTGTTCGAGATAGCCCCTTACATCACGGTGGTAGTGGGAGTTTCACATTTTGTTTGTTTGTTTCACATTTTGTTTCATCCATTGTTTCACATTTTGTATATTTTGACGAAAAAGCTTCCACTTGGCTCGATTGTCCAGCTCGCATAATTAAACTCCTGCAGCCTTGAAAACCACACCGGTAAACCATAACACCGGGAAACCACACCGGTAAACCACACCGGAAACCACAACACCGGTAAATCACAAAACACGTAAACCACAACACCGTAACCACAACACGGTAAACCACAAACACCGTAAACCACACCGGGAACACACCGGAAACCACCGGTAAACCACAACACCCGGAAAACCACAACACCGGTAAACCACAACACCGGTAAACCACAACACCGGAAACCACACACCGGAAAACCACAACACCGGAAAACCAAAAAAAACACAACACCGGAAAACCACAACACCGGAAACCACAACACCGGAACACAACACCGAAAACCACAACACCGAAAACCACACGTGCTTTTTTATGAAATGTGGAGCTGAGCATAGAGCCAGGTCGATGTTGCCTCATTTGTTCGGTCTGTTTGTCTCAGTTCGTCCGATCAGCAGACACTGTTAAGTGACAGCAAACAACAAGCAGCACGTGATCCAAAGCAAAGTAGGGAAACCCGATTTTTAAGCATCAGGATTTCAACGACCCAGTGGAAATTTATGTTTTTGAGAGGATCGAGAGAAGTGTTGGGGATGGACTGGGTGAGGGGGTGGGTGGAATGAATTCATGGAGAACACTGTAAAATTACAACTCTCTTTACTTCTCTGTCCTGGCCGATGATATTCTCGTGGATAAATCTTTCTTTGTGACTTACAGTATAATTACCTCCACCATCAAAGGTGAAAGGAGGTTATGTTTTCACTGCTCTCTGTCTATCTGTTGTAGATCTCAAAAAGTTGTGGATGGATTCGGATGAAATTTGGTGGACAGGTTCGGTGTGTGACAAGGAGAGCTGATTAGATTTTGGTGAAGATCCGGATCTGGATCTTGACATGATAATTATTTATTTTAAAAGTGATTCTTACCATAGAGAGATAGGGCGGAAAACGACTACAGCGGATCCAGATCCGACGACTAGAATTTTTTCAGTGATTCGTCACCATTGAGAGATCGGGCTCAAAACGATATATAGCACAACATCTCAAAATTGTGG
>CM068968.1:36521271-36531408 GCA_035128595.1 Eptatretus atami
AGGCCCTGAGAGACCGGGCCGGCTACCTGGCCACCCTCGTGGTGACTCGATGGGTCCTTGTTCGGCGACCTTCGGTGTCTTTGCCTGGACCCCCGAGCTCCGACTGGCTCCCTTGGTCGTCCGGCCTTCACTGCGGCCTGGCTTAGCCGACGACGCACTGGAGGAGTGAACGGGTCTCGAGCCCGGCTTCCTGGTTGCGCCGGTGAACCTTCCAGCGAACCAACTGCCCGCACCAACCAACTCCCACCGACTCCTAACTCCCCACACCAACTCCACCACCAACCAACTCCACCCCCTCGGCGTTCCAATGCGGCCCTTTATCGGGTCCGGGGTAAAAGGGCTTGTGGAGAGTTGAGAATCAACAGAGATGGATTCAGGACACACATATTCAAAAGGACAAGCAGGAGGAAGGGAGAAAATAGACGTGACGGACAAAGAAGGGGGATGCAGGTAACAATGAGGGGTAGGGGAGAATGCAACTGGACAAGATGATAGTTTGGATATACAGAAGCACAATTTTTGGGAGGGATTGAGGGAGGGAGGGGGGTTTAAGGATGTAGAAAAGATCATGCGTTTTTGGATTGGAGATGACTTGAGGATGGTGTTGAACAGATGTCTGAAGGCCGAGAGGAAGAATTGAGATCGAGAGAGTTGTAGGAAGTTGGTTCACAGGTGGGAAAAACAGTTGGAACACATGACTGGGAGGGTGGTGAGCAGTGGTTCTGTATTTGCGTTTCACTCGGCCGGAAGAGACAGAGAGACCACCGACTGTCAGCAATGGCCAAAGTGATAGGCCCATAGGACTCAGCCTCAACGCCAGAGATTCCAATGATCTTGAAACCCGAGCTCTTTTGGAAAAGAAGAACAGAGCTGGACAACCAACATGGTGTTGGCAGTCATTGTGGCAGGCTTGATGGGCAGTAGGTGATGCACCTCGCGGCCTGAAACAGACTGGATCCCAGTCCAATATGCATTCGTGACAACTACTGCAGTTTCTTCACAAAAGGTTGATTCTGCTATCAATCTTTGTTAATTTGGGTTAATGTTGATTCTAAATGGAACCTGAACGTTGAAAACTCTTTCTCAGAACTTCTCTCTGTTGGGATAGCCCCGTCATACTTCTCAGCGGTTTGTTATGTACTGCGCTGCACGTCACTGTGAACTCTCAACCGATGGTTTGCAGTTTGAGTTTGAGTGTCGAGTTCGTTGTGCCGAGATTCTGGCCTATCCTCCGGTGATTTGCCGGCGGAAACCGAGCGAACACCTCTCACTACGGTAAAAACAAGTCAAGATTAATTCAGGTGCAGTGTGGTTGATTTGAATCTCGATTTTCCTTTTACCTTTCTTGGTGAGTTTGCTTTAATTGCAATATTAGCTGAGTTTGTGTGACTCCGTTTTCATAGTTTATGACTTTGTTTGCAGAATGGCGAGCTGGTTCTCGTTGATGGTGGTTGCGAAGTACCGAAACTATGCGAGTGACGTAACTCGCACCTGGCCCGTCAATGGCAGTGAGGACACCTGGCATATTCGTGCACCTGATGTAGTAGTTACCTTTCGTGTGCAGCCTGTGGCTGCTGGTTGCCTCATTTTATGGGGGCATGCTGTGTCGCTGATGCAATGCCCTCAAACTACCAGTATGCTGGTACTCATTTCCACCCATCTTCGGAAGGATGACAGGCTGAATCAACCCCACCTGCTTGTTAATTCACTGACTGGCAAGAGCTTTGAACTTAGGACCCTAGGATCTTAATCCAGCCACCTTAACCATTAAGCCAACACACGACTTACCTGCATGTAGTGTCAGAAGTGTAATACCTCCGCCACCGAAGATGAGGAGGTTAGGTTTTCACCACTTCTGTCTGTTTGTTACATGCAAAATCGAAGATTTTTCAAGGATATCGGTCAGTCGATTTTGTTATTCTGTCTGGTGGTGGTCGCTAGACTACCGTTATTCTCAGGTTTCCGTCTGTCTGTATGTTTGTTTGTTATGTAATGGACAGCTCTGGAGGCCAGAGGATCAACAAATTTTGATGAAACTTGACAGGTAGGTTCATACCAGGATGTAGTTGTATGCTTTTGAGCACCGGTGCTATGGACGCCACCGTTGCCTAGCAACGGGACTTTGAAATTTTTGAGAAATCCTTAAAAAAAAAAATTCGAAAATCAAAAATCGGCTTCCGCACTTTTATGCGCACTATAATCAAACCTCTTTGTCAAAAATTTCAGCCCAATCCGTCAAAAACTATGACTAGTATGCAATTATATAGCAACCACCCATGTCGCTACCGGCTTGTTTGTCTGTTTGTCTGTCCGTTTGTCACCTATAGGTCACAATTCTAAACCAATCATCATGAAACGTTACCAAGTTGTAGAGGTCGTCTCAACTAAGAAGCCTATTTGATATTGAGGTCAAAAGGTCAAAGGTCATCTTGAGGTCAAATTTTCGAAATCGTCATTTTATCTGATTGGCTTTAAATTTGAACAAGATTTGCATACTGCATCACTAAATTAGGAAACCAACTATTTTGAGGTCAACAGGTCAAACGTCAACTCAAGGTCAGACTTCTAAAATCGTCAATTTTTATCTGAAAAATCGTCAATTTTCATCCATTTGACTTGAGGATTAAACAAGAAAAATTGCATCGTACATCACTGAATGGGAAACCAACTATTTTTGAGATCAAAAGGTCAAAGGTCAACTCAAGGTCAAACTTCTAAAATCATCAATTCAATCTGAAAAATAATCAATTTTCATCCGATTGATCTGAACTTTGATTAAGATTGTGAATTTTGAATCTTCATGAAATGACAATTTCATGTATCCATGGCACCTTTGGAGAGGGGGGTGGATTTTGCAAGTATCGTGCTCTGCACGGTCTTCTTCTTGTTTGTTGTCTGTCTGTCTGTTCTGTCTGTCTGTTTGTATGCATGATATCTCAAAACGTTGTGGACGTATTAGGATGAAATTTTATGGACCGTTGGGTTGTGTTCAAGGACAAAACTGATTAGATTTTGGTGAAGATGCGGTTCCGGATCCGGATCTGATAATTTTTTTGAGTGATTCTTCACCATTGAGAGATAGTGCTAAACCGATATATAAGACACGATATCTCAAAAAGTTGTGGACGGATTTGGATGAAACTTGGTCGACAATATTGGTGTTTGACAAGGAAGAATCGATTCGTGTGTGAATGTGTGTGATGATCCGAATCCGGATCCAAATATGATAATTTTAAAAGTGATTCTTCACCATTGAGAGATAGGGCCAAAATCGATATACTGTATATCATGATATCTCAAAAATGTTATTTGGCGCGATATGTTCTGGATCAGGCATGTGTGGCGGAGGTTATGCGCTCTACTGAGTGCCCTTCTAGTTCTGAATATAAAATGCCACATGGTACATTGTGAAATCCCCTATGAGACTTGATTCATTATACAGCACTTTCGTTAGCTGCCTATTCATTATTTAAAGTTCTAGGAACACCTCACAATGCATGGTGTTGTGCACAGAAGGTCAATTAATATTCTTGCTCTCCACAACACATGTAGTTCATTCTTCCACATACACGGAGATGAAGGTATCACACCAGTATGTCACATGACCTCCTGAGATTCCATCTCTGATGATCGATAAAGTTCCAATTTCTACTTTGGTGATGAGCTTCCTGAGGATGAGCATTTATAGAAATGCACATTCGACGGTCGTCGGAGGGGTCATTTGACGGTTTATCCACAGGTTTTCAGCAGTGCAGGTTGCGGTATACGAGGCTGTACTGCGAGTTCAGCGTGCTTGTGTGCGCAGTGCCGGCCTGGAAACGACCCTGCAACATTTGCAGCAACTGATGCTGTCCTTGCTTGAGATGAGCTGCAGGAGCTCCGCATTGTGGATACACAACTTGACCATTCGGAGAAAGGAAGGTAATGTTCTTCTTCTGCCTCTTCTTTCGTACGCAGCACAAGGCTGCGAGCTAGCATCATTGGTCCGAGGGCACGACTGTGCCGCTTATGTGTAACACCATATATAGCAGGGGTTCTCAAACCCAGGGTCGTGACCCAAACTTGAACCCCCCCTCCTCAAAATCGCAGTTTTTGAGGGGGGGTTCATGTCAAAAGCATTTTCTCTGACCAATCTTATATAGGTACACTAGTACCAGTATCATTTGGGTTGCGAGGCAAATGTGATTTCAAATTTGGGTCATGGCAAAAAAGTTTGGGAACCACTGATATATAGGTTCAGGGAGGAATTTGGAATTTGTTCATGGTGCAGCGATTGCTCGCCCCTCTTCACGAAGAACACCGGGGATCTTAACGTCCACCAACTAATGCTGGCAATGCGGTAAACCCAGTTGAACATCCATTCAAGGGACGACGCACCCATTGATGCCCCCCTGCCTGCGAGACACCAGGATGACAGTTTGTAGCTGGCCTGAAAATTCAAACGAGGCTAGACGGTCGGAGGAGAGTGTGCCTTCGTCTCGGCCACTGGTTCTGAAACTTTTTTGCATGGCATCCCCTTTGTGATATTTTGTAACGGTTATTCACCCAATCTATCTTTTTGGCCATAAACAAAACCTGTGTACCTGCTTTTTCTGCTTTAAGATAGTGGGTCTTCATCAACATACATGATTGATCTGGAGACGGCTATTCTTGACCATTAAGGCCGGCTGGGGAACGACGTTCCCCACAGCTGAAGAAAAATCAAAATCGAGCCTAAAAATGGAAATTTACGGCAAAAAAATCCAGACTTCCTTTGTGTTTGCGAAACTTAGGATACCCTGTGATTCATCCCTGCCTGTACCCCCAATACTTCAAAATAATTCCTCAATCTTTATAGCTGTAATATAATTCTATAAAGAGAAAAACTATTGTTTAAATTAAAGGAATCAAAAACGAGATCAGATTATTTTTCTTTCAAAGCAAGAATTAGATAAATGGGATGATGTGATTTCATATTCTGCACTTGACGATTGACGTGTGGTCATGTGCAACGGAGTGCAACTCGAATATCTGATTACCTCCACCACGGTGGTTGTGTTTTCACGCCTGTCTTTGTTGTGCCGAAAATTGAAATTCCCCATATTGTCGGTCTGTCGCGTTTGTATGTTTGTCTGTGAGTGCGATAAGCTGCGAACGCTTTCGGCTATCTTCGTCAAACTTTACCAGAGGATTCCAAGGACAAAAGTGAGGCTGTCAATGTGTCTTTTGACTATATACGTCAAAGGTCAAGGTGACGGTGACGTCATTTGCATGAAACAGATATGACCAAAAGTGTTTACGCTATGTGACGTCAACTTGACACAAATGAGTTGGAAAACATCACTACAATTCCGAAGCAGATTTGTTAATCGATCGTTGTTAAAACGCAAGATTTTCTGTTGGGCTGGGAGACAGATGATGCATTTACAAAATGGCATCAATCCATTGATGTATAATGTTGTTTCCATGGAACAAAGTCGCCCACGTTAAATACGAGTCTTTTTTTCTTCGGCACAAACAGATGACAACTTAAAAACGTTCAACATCCAGGTATCGAATTACAACCATGTTCAAAGTAAAGGTGACAGTGACGTCATTTGCATTGATTTTCTTGCATACCTGTCAGGCTACTGCTGACCCTTCTTTTTCTGGTTGTCTGTCAGTATGATGTCGCAAAAAGTTATGATGGATTCGGCCAAAACTTGGTGGACAGGTGGGTGTGTGACAAGGACAAATTTAAATTGATTTTGGTGAAGATCGATCCGGATCTGATTTGTTTTTTTTTTCTAAAGTGATTCTTCACCATTGAAGTTGAGCCAATAATGATATATATATATATAGCACGATATCTCAAAAAGTTGTGGACGGCATTATGACAAAACTTGGTGAATGAGCTGCTACGTGACAAGAACAATGCAATTCGGTTTTGTTCAGGGTCCGGATGCAGATCTGGCCTATAAGTGGGATACCAAATGTAAAACTGTTCAGCCTTGCAGAGATCTGTGCTTTACCGAGTGAAGGTGAGGTGCGTGCGTCCACCACCTGAAGGTGAAGGAGGTTATGTTTTCACCTCTCTGTCTGTCTGTCTGTCTGTTTGTTTGTTTGTCTGTGTGCTGGATATCTCAAAAAGTTGTGGACGGATTAGGATTAAATTTTGTGGATAGGTCGGGTGTGTGAAGGCCGAACTGATTAAGATTTTGGTGAAGATCCAGATCTGGATCTGACTGCTGGAATTTTTAAAGTGATTCTTCACCATTGGGGATAGGGCGAAACCGATATATAGCACGATATCTCAAAAAGTTTGGACGGATTCGGACGAAACTCGGTGGACACGTGGGTGTTGTGACAAGGACGAATTGTTTAAATTTGGACGATCCGAATCTGGATCAGGATCTGATCATCCGAAGAGGAGACAGAGGTAAGGGTGATGAAGGAAGGTCAACCTTCCACCCTTTTGTGTATGTATTCTGCAATTGCTCGTTATTTGTCATTTTACAGATGTTTGGGTTTAAAAAAAAAAAATGCAAACGTGGATTGTCTAAGATTGCTAAGGCTTTTAACGAGTGTTAGCGATATTTTCTGCCAGGATTGCTCTAAATTAGTGCTTGCTTTCCTCAGGCCACCACGTACTGCCCGCACCACGTTGGACATTTCCTGGGACTAGATGTCCACGACTCACCCAGCGTCCCACACAACTTCCTCTTCAACCCGCAATGTTGCTCACCATCGAACCAGGTAGGGAGCTCAAAATTATGGGATCTCAGGTTCAAGGCCTCGTAGATAGATTTGTGTTTCTTGTTCACTCATTAATTCATCATAATCTGCCAATGTCGACTCGTGTTCCTTGTATTTCAAGTAGAAAATGTAGACTATCTCATTTTGTTTGTCCTGCATGTGATGGATATGCCAACTTCTCCTTGAGCCTTCTATCATCTGTACTTTGAAGGATAACTACACTGGCAAAGAAAATACATCCATGTAGATCCTCATGGGATCTCATGAGATTCACATCAAATCTCATTGAGAAATTTTGGAACTTTTTCGCAAGGACAATATTGGTATCCGAACGACCTGGACCCGATTGCAAATTTAGCCTGGCATACGTAAACGTGATGATGATCAAGTTCTCCACACTCCGCGAAGTGCTTGTTGCCGTTTACTGCCTGCCATTCTCACAGGCGGCGCGTTTCGATCTGAAGGCCATCCTCTTTGCGGAGCGTTGGTGCTGCCGAAACAGTTTTTTGGCAAGGGTTTTACTGGGTGCTTTGTCATTGCTTCCCAGCGTTGTTTGTCCATGGTCTATCGTTTTTCAATGCTGAGTGTCAAGCAGGAAGCAGCAAAGTACCATTTAAAAAAAATTAATCTTTGGTGTGACTCGGCTGGGGTTTCGAACCACTGAACTCCCAGATCAGAGCGGACGCTCTAACTATTGCACCACCGGTAGTCTAGTACTCACGTACATTACAAACTCTCTAAAAAACAACTTAATCCACTCCAGAACCAAACCGACCAGCATCCCTCCCACATACAGCGCCCTGACACATAAAACCCAGCTCATTCATCTCTCACTTTTCAGAAATGTGCTGTGCCTTGGCTACTGGACTGTGAACCTTTGAGCTTGACAAGAACGACTGAGCCAACCTCGCATCCGTGTCTCCCAAGAGCAACATTCGCTGGAAGCACGAGGACTGCGCATCGTCCGCGAGCGGTGATTTTGCCATGAAGCAAATTAAAATATAAATAGAATTGTGCACAGCCGATTTTTTCCACGACAGTACTGTAGTTATTTTTGTTTTTTTGAATGTAAGCTTTTTTTAATTTTATATACACACTTCG
This sequence comes from Eptatretus atami, assembly GCA_035128595.1. Classification (NCBI taxonomy): domain Eukaryota; kingdom Metazoa; phylum Chordata; class Myxini; order Myxiniformes; family Myxinidae; genus Eptatretus; species Eptatretus atami. Next base: position 36,529,087 of record CM068968.1, read on the forward strand.
GATGACCCGAGGAATGAATTTTACTCGTCCTTCACACACACACACACAAAAAAAAATAATGATGCTTTTGCTGCTCAGGAGGGATGAGGGAAAACAAAGCATTTGAGTTTGTCAGATTTTGAGTTACACAAGTTTCGAGTTTGGGTATAATCAGTAATCAAAGTTAATATTACTGAGCCGCCAATTGTAGGGGTACATGTAAATTACTTATGCCATTGAATTGTCACGAGGTGACTCTGAGCTGACCAAGAGGGACCATGCTTAACGTGATACGTTTGGCTTATTTGATGATAACATACGAGATAGACAAGAAAGATTAATATTGAAGGTCTTGGTCATTTCATGTAAAACCGTTATGTATATCCAGAGCTAATCGCTGTTGGATTGTAAAAACTTTCGTGTTATTAAAACTTCCATCATATTGTTTCAAAAAGATCACTTTTTGTCGCTTAATGGTCGAACAATCGATTGTAAATGTAGGATTTCATCAACATATTATTCACGATCTTTGTTAATTTCACACGAGGCTTATCATCATAATCACGAATGATGTTGCCATACTCTCGACGGAGCATTGGTCCTGCCGAAGCAGTTTCTTCGGCGAGGGTTTTGATCCTGGACGGGTCACCCTCCTTCGCAGCATACTCAACAGAGTGTGCAGGCATCTGCATTTGTTCAGGTGCTGGAAATAGCTCACATACTATTCACAAAGGACACCAGGGGGACCTTTAACTTACAAAATAGCGACTTTCAAAATGACATATAATGCTAACGAGGCCTTTTGCGGCATGCGCTGTGTGTGCGTTTTCACGACTCGCTTCTGCTAGCACGGAACTTTTAACCTCTCTTTCCTTGCTCAGGAGAAATGTGTTAAGTCAAATCGTGTTTTTAACACAATTTCAGCATTAAATGAAAGAGTGGCTCGATGAAAATGCAAAATCGGATCCTGCAAATGCAAAATACAAGTCTCTGGATGCAAATCGCCTCACGGAAATATAGGAAATACGAGAAATGGTCCGGGGATGAGACAGAGGTGTTGAGTTCCTTCGTTTCCTTTACTAACAAGCAAGTGCTCACAGTGGACATATATATATTTATATATATATATATATTAATATATATATATATTGTTATAGATTTCTGCCCGGTGGCGTGCGGACGACCGCCTAGCCCAATTGCGGCGCGCGCGCCCATCGAACGCGCAATCTAGTCTAGCTTCCGGATCAACGCCGAAACCCCAGCTACGGGTGTTTGTAATTACACCACAAACCAGCCAACTATTCTGTCCACGCGCTACAGGGTCAATCGCCGAATTGTCGATATACCTAACTATTCGCGCGGACAGAAATGCCGGGAGTTTATACCTCACGGGGCCTGCACGAAAACGAGCCGCTAAGCAGCTCTTCCGTATGCGATTGACGAGCGGTTTATATCGCCAAGTCCCGCGGACCAGATGTACGTTTTATCGGCTTATAATCAGCCAGCTAATTTCCCGAACGCATCATGGCAGTTAATGGAGAAAGGGACGCAACGGAGGGGTTGACATTCAAACAATATGCATTTATTTCTACACAGGCAATGCAATGAATGGGGGAGTGGGAAAAAAGACACGAGCAAAAAGCTTACAGCCGATGTCTATTTATTATGTACATGCACTTACACAATTCACTACTTGAGGACAAGGCGCCACAGACTTTCATGCAAAACCCAAGAAAGAAAGAACAGGCTCGTGAGCCTTTAATGTACTCAGCGCGGATGACCGGAACAGGCCCTGAGAGACCGGGCCGGCTACCTGGCCACCCTCGTGGTGACTCGATGGGTCCTTGTTCGGCGACCTTCGGTGTCTTTGCCTGGACCCCCGAGCTCCGACTGGCTCCCTTGGTCGTCCGGCCTTCACTGCGGCCTGGCTTAGCGACGACGCACTGGAGAGTGAACGGGTCTCGAGCCCGGCTTCCTGGTTGCGCCGGGAACCTTCCAGCGAACCAACTGCCCGCACCAACCAACTCCCACCGACTCTAACTCCCCACACCAACTCCACCACCAACCAACTCCACCCCTCGGCGTTCCAATGCGGCCCTTTATCGGGTCCGGGGCTTCGCCCCTCTCCTTCCCGGCGCGCGGGGGAAAATCCCAGGAGTGATCGGCTTGCCTCTGTTGTTGTAATAACCGTCATTTCTGTTTCCTTCTTCGGGTTGCTTTCTGGGAGTGGTGTTTTGTTGTAGAGGAGGGTCGCTTGTCGTGGAGATTGACGAGGTTGTTGAGATGTCGTGGTTGCAGTATGGTTGGGCTGTGGTGGGGATGGCGGGGTGTTGAGAGCTGTTG
>CM068968.1:36531433-36543275 GCA_035128595.1 Eptatretus atami
GTTTATCGGCGTCGGGGCATTCGCCCCTCCTTCCCGGCGCGCGGGGGAAAATCCCAGGAGTGATCGGCTGCCTCTGTTGTTGTAATAACCGTCATTTCTGTTTCCTTCTTCGGGTGGCTTTCTGGGAGTGGTGTTTTTGTTGTAGAGGAGGGTCGCGTGTCGTGGAGATGACGAGGTTGTTGAGATGTCGTGGTGCAGTATGGTTGCGCTGTGGTGGGGATGGCGGGGTCTGTTGAGATGCTGTTTTGGTGGTGGTGGAGGTGGCGTGGTTGTAGTAGTGTCATTGAAGAGATGCTGTTTGTTTGACAATTAATAGATAGAAAAAGAATAACGGCTAACTCAAAGATGCCAGCCCGGGCACACGAACAATGCCAGTTATACATGGTGGGGAATTCTAACCTGGAAACCACCTTACCGAAATAACTGACCTCTGGGGAACCTGACTGGTGTTTCTGTGAATTTCACAACCGTAACAATATATATATATATATATATATATATATATATATTATATATATATATATACAGGTGTCCCAAAAAAATGTACTTCACTCTTTAAATGATAATAAATGCATTGTTTATTGACTTAGAAACAAGATTAATGGTTTAATGTATAAATGGATAAATGCTATTTACAAATGTTCAAACTGACGACCATCACGTTCAAACACAGTCGATAACGCGGACCAATGGATTCAACAGTGTTACGATCATTTCATTTGGAACTGCAAGACATTGTCTTTCAATTTCCTCTTTCAGCTCATCGACTGTGTGCTGGTTTTGAGCCGTAAACCTTATCTTTGAGATATCCCCATAAAAAGAAGTCCATTGGAGGAGGTCTGGGGAACGTGCAGGGAATTCAACACTACCTCTTCGCCCAATCCATTCTGTTCGAGATAGGCCCTTACATCACGGTGGTAGTGGGGAGTTTCACATTTTTGTTTGTTGTTTCACAATTTTGTTTCATCCATTGTTTCACATTTTATGTGTAATATTTGACGAAAAGCTTCCACGTGGCTCGATTGTCCACGCTCGCATAATTAAACTCCTGCAGCCTTGAAAACCACACCGGTAAACCATAACACCGGGAAACCACACGGTAAACCCACACCGGGAAACCACACCGGTAAACCACAACACCGGTAAATCACAACACCGTAAACACAACACCGGTAAACCACAACACCGTAACCACAACACCGGTAAAACCCACACCGGAACCACACCGGTAAAACCACAACACCGGTAAACCACAACACCTGGTAAAACCACAACACCGGTAACACACACCGGTAAACCACAACACCGGAAAACCACAACACCGGAAACCACAAAACACCGGAAAACCACAACACCGGAAACCACAACACCGGAAACCACAAACACCGGAAAACCACAACACCGGAAAACCACAACACCGGAAAACCACAACACCGGAAACCACACGTGCTTTTTTATGAAATGTGGAGTTGAGCATAGAGCCAGGTCGATGTTGCCTCATTTGTTCGGTCTGTTTGTCTCAGTTCGTCGATCAGCAGACACTGTAATGTGACAGCAAACAACAAGCAGCACGTGATCCAAGCAAAGTAGGGAAACCCGATTTTTAAGCATCAGGATTTCAACGACCCAGTGGAAATTTATGTTTTTTGAGAGGATCGGAGAGAAGTGTTGGGGATGGACTGGGGTGAAGGGGGTGGTGGGAATGATTCATGGAGAACACTGGTTAAAATTACAACTCTCTTTACTCTCTGTCCTGGCCGATGATATTCTCGTGGATAATCTTTCTTGTGACTTACAGTTATAATTACTCCACCATCAAAGGTGAAAAAGAGGTTATGTTTTTCACTGCTCTCTGTCTATCTGTTTGTGTGCAGGATATCTCAAAAGTTGTGGATGGATTCGGATGAAATTTGGTGGACAGGTTCGGTGTGTGACAGAGACGAGTGATTAGATTTTGGTGAAGATCCGGATCTGGATCTTGACATGATAATTATTTATTTTAAAATGATTCTTCACCATAGAGAGATAGGGCGGAAAACCGTTACAGCGGATCCAGATCGACGACTAGAATTTTTTCAGTAGATTCGTCACCATTGAGAGATCGGGCTCAAAAACGATATATAGCACAACATCTCAAAAAGTTGTGGACGGATTTGGACGAAACTTCGGGGACAGGTTGGTGTGTGTAGAAGGACAAACTGGTTACATTGTTTGTGAATATCCGGATCCGGATCTTGATCTGATAATTATTTTATTTTAAAAGTGATTCTTCACCATAGAGAGATAGGGCGGAAACGACGTACAGCATTATATTTCAAAAGTATTGGGCCCGATATTGTCTCGTGGATCAGGCATTACGTGGCAGAGGTATGCGCGCTACCGAGTGCCCTTCTAGTTGCAATGGAATCGATGATGTATTGTGACATTATCATTTGTACATGCTGCCGATTAAATATGTTTCTCTTGTTATGCCTCTGCAGTTGAGCATTATGTTTTTGGGTTGTCCATCATGCATATCAGAATTTCGTTACTGCAATAACGAGTGAACTACGAAAGAGATTTTGACCAAACTTGGCAAAAGTATGTGGGGTCATCAGGTATGGGAGCATGTATCAGAGCAGCGCATCGCTGCATCTGCTTTCTGTCGATACTCCAGGGGCCTCCGTCTGGCCATCCCCAAGGCAGATGCCTGCCCATCCCCATCTCCTTGAGATGCCGATCAATCTGCTGCAACCGAGGCACGTGGTCAGGCCCGTTGGCCTCCTCCACTCACAAGACTCCCTCGCTGAGAGAAATCTGGTGAGCAGGATCAGCATCAGAAAATGAGCCACATAGTCCATACAGCCGCAGCTACGGCTCATGGACTATGCAGGTAACAAATCTCATTTGGACTCTCTCAGCAACCGTCATTGGACACAAAGACCGGTACCTGAAGGATAAGTCTCTGTCTCAGATCCCTGGTCAAAGTCCAAGTCTCACATCCATAGAGCAAGACTGGAGCACCAAGGACTTAAAGACTCGGACTTTCCTCCACCTGCATAGGTACCGACAGTGCCACACCCATGATCCAGTGAATCCATCTCTCCCCAGGCCCGACCAGACATCTATTGACCTCTGGCTCACAACATGCGGAGACATGAATATCACTGCCAAGGGAAGTGAATCTCTCCGTGACCTCAACATCCTCAACCACAAACAGGTACAGACAAGATAGCAACATCCAATATAGTCAATAAAAGTCTCGATCTTAGTTTAACCAAGGAAACCCGTTAATCCCAATGGCTCTGACTCTCATTCAGCACCTCGAGGGCCGCGAGAAGGATATCTAAAGTCTCCGCACAAGATGAGTGCATCATCTGCGAAATCAAGGTCAGAAATCTTGACATTCTCAAATGATGCACCGCAGCTTGATCTCTCCGACATCCTCCCTAGAATCCAGTCCATACAAGTGCTGAAAAGTGTGGGGGCCAGTACACACTCCTAATGAACTCCAGTAACAACTGAAATAAGTCTGAGTGTGGAACCACCACACCTCCTAGCACTCTCAGTACCGGAGTATAGTTCAAAAATAAGATTGATCAGTTTTGGTGGCACCCAGTGACGACTGAGAATCCTCTCGAGGGCAATCCCAATTCACTGAATGGAACACTTTGCGGAGATCAACATAAGCTGCAAGCAGCCCCTGCTGAAACTCTCGTTTGCGTTCGGTGAGACCCCGAAGAGCAAGTATACGGTCCATCGTTGACCTCTTTGGTGTAAAGCCTGACTGCTCTGGACGCTGGTGCTCAAGCAGATAGGTGGTAACCCTATCAAGAATTATCGCAGGCAAAGTCCTTGCCCGGCACTGAGAGCAGCGTCACCCTCGGTAGTTGTTGCAGTCCTGGCGGCCATCCTTCCCTTTCCAGAGAGGTACAACAAGCCCTCGTTCCAGTCAGTTGTGGACGATTTGCCTGTGTTCCAGGGCAGAGCACAGAACTGTGCACAATACACGAGTACACATTTCCAACAGCCTTTGAGAAGTTCAGCATGGATGCCACAGATCCAGGGGCTTTACCCCATTTTCAACCGGTTCAACCTGCAGCCTGTGTTTCCGCAAACGAAGGTGGGACCACAGTTTATTAGTCAGCAATATGTGCAAAATGTATATGCTCTGATGCAATGTGAACTTATTAGATTTGGGTTCAAGAAGGATAAGGTCTATGGACATGTGACCTTTAATTGAAAGCCTTTGTTGCTTCACGGTTAGAGTCGCTGGCTTGAGATCTTAGGGCCTTGAGTTTTTCGCCACTGTCATTCACTGAAATAACACCAAGTGGGTTGACTCAGCCTGGCATCCTTCCAAGGTTGTCAAAATGAGCATCACTTCAATGGTAACAGGGGCACTGCATTAGCGGCATCATGCCCTTCCAGAAATTGATGCAACAGCAGCCACAGGCTGCAAACAAACAACAACAACAAAACAACCTTTAATGAAATCTCTGTTGCCGCAATAATTTGTTGAACTACAGAAGGATTTCAATCAAACCTGGCGCAAGTATGAACTGTGATACCAAGATGAACCGATTCAATTTTGGGTTCAACAGGTCGAAGGTCATCGTCATGTGCCCTTTGAAAATAATTTTGTAGATCGTAACTCGAGTTAGAAGCATCTGATATTTCCTCTCTTTTCTCTTTGCATTCTTTCTCGTATTCTCTCTCATGTGACCTGTTAATTCAGATCAAACATAACAGTGGGTTGGCGTGTAGCGTAGGCGGAGGCATATCCATTGAACGCATTTGTGGCAAATTCTATTTTCTAGTTCTTTTCTCATTTCTCTATTTCTATTCTTGATATATATATATATATATATATATATTTTTGGTGTCAAGCTAATGCTTTGGAATTCTCTGTCCTCATAATCTCGCTTTGGTATTTTGTTCATCTGACATAAAGTCAAATGACTGACACCAATTTTACTGCTTTTTCTGTGTAGTCCCTTTAAAAATACTAACCCGTGTCTATATTTGGGTGAACGCAGGTCTTTATATTCCTGAAGGAGACGACAAAGCACCCGATGCCTTCAGGGTATCGGTGTTTCGTATAGAAGATGATATTTTGATCACGGACACCGTTTGCCCGAGTTCTTTCTGCTGGCTGCCCCACAGACCCGAGGACATCGAAAGTATCTGCGGGTCTCGCTAGGGACTGACTTTCAACTGTGGCATGCTCAGTATCACTGCATTCTTCTTGTCCTGTCAGAATGTCTCAGACCTCGCCTCACTCTCTAATTAAAAGGAAACGTTGATTATTTTTTTTATTATTATCAAAACAAAATCAAAATTTGCTGTCTATTCAATGATTTTTCCTCCCAAAAGGGTGAATGTGAGTGCTTTGTGGCAGGACTGAATGAAGAGAAATACTCAGTGGGTGAATTTTGAAAAGAGGAATCACACTTTACCCAGCAGTGCTTAAAGATGCAGAGATAAATTTAAGGGGGGAGGGGAAATGGGGTGTTTTCAAAGCTGAGCTTGCTTATATCAAACCCCAACGCAAATTTGTTTGCCTTAGTTCCAAACAGACAAAAGCGTCAAGCACTTTGCTAACTTTGGACACCAGACGTCGGTTGCGTGTCTTGTCACCTAAAAGGACCATGACCTTCCAAAGCTGCATGGGATCCAGTATACTTGAGAGAGTAAGGTAGGCCGACACTTTTATCTTCCAGCTCATTTGGAAATGCCACAAAGACCCTACTTGAGGTCCTGGTCGTTATCGTAAAAGGTACCCTGATGTCTGTGTGCATGTTGGCAAAATCTAATACCCTGTCGGAAAACCTACGAAAATGTTGTGCTTGCAGCCCGCTGATGTCCTCGGCTCCATCAGCACGGCTGGTGATAAATGTTGCCATCCTGTCTTATTACGCAGAATACAAAATGACTGCCACTGTGTCGCACTATGGGCTCTATTTTAACCCTTAGGGGTATGATTAGTCGATTCACTCTAACTATACAACAAGCCTCCCTTCCAACCCCAAACCTACCCCTCTTGACGACAAACAATCTTGCACTGACAATAAGTGTACTTCATCATTCTACAATGCCGGCAAAAAGCGTCATAGTTGATTTTCAATTTGGGAAATCATGATAACTATGCTTTGCCAGAACATCGAGCCGTCAGCCCTGTGATGAAGTCTATACTACAGCAGCTCTTGTTGCCTCGTTATGTCCAGACAACGTGACAAATTCTTCGTTTCTTGTGGTTAAACCCAAAGATTAACCAAAACCAAGAGAAAAAATGAAAACTTTGTCAGTTTTGCTTTGTCGTTGACACGATCACTGCCCCCACTATGTGCCTGTTTTCAGGGCCACTTGGTGAGCAACGGCTTTGCCGCATTCCATCGTCAAGTTGTCAATTAAATGCATCATACCGAGATAATCCGACAGCATCTCCTTGAGCTATCACCTTTTGAGAGGTGGGACGTGGACCACAGTTCCAGCTTGGCTTCGTTCCGTCTCAAACATCCAGGCGATATGGAGATGTCTTATGATAGTCTACACGACAGATTCTCCGATTATCAGTCTGGCCATACAATCAGGAAAGCACACCATGCTTGGAAGATATTGGTGAGCGTACTGCCACGTAAAAACTTGAAATATTTTGTCGTCGACGCTCAAAGAGGACTGTTGTGACGCTTCGTGTGGACTCTTAAATATCAACAGTATTCATTTGAAAAAGTATTCATTGTTGTGCTGTTGACTCGGCCACAGGACTCGTTCCGATTAATGGGATGACATTGGGCAATACCGTAGACTGCTACAGGCGATCGAGATCTGATTTATTGGTATCATACTCACTTCTGTTGCTGTCTGTCTTCGTTTGAACTTTGTAGGAATAAGGCCTGAGGGCAACCCTGTCATTCGTTGCTTGACAGACAGGGGTGCTGCTCTATAGACCCCATTAAGGAGATGTTCCCAAATCTGTTTCACTCGTTGACTGGTGACGCTAAAGAACCCATGGCACCTTTCAAAAATATTAACGCATTGTGTGCACTGCATCAGCGGCACAGCTGCCACCCCCACCAAATTGTCGCCGCTGCATATAAAAAGACGAAGACAATGTTTGAAATGTTGTCTTGTGTCGGGTGGGCCTCACATCTCACTCTGCCCTCACCCTCCTCAACACAACTTTCCTTCAGCAGCGTTTTTTATTTTTTTCGAAGAGGGCTGCCACGACTTATAATTAGTTGTGAATGTTAATGATCCAACGACACGTATTTAGAAAGGTATGTACTTGTTGGGCTGGCACCGCCAGGCCAGGTTTATGGTTTGATATTGCTGCAGATCACTGTGCTCATTCATACAATTCTTGGTCTCAGGGTCTCTTAACACCTGTGAGAGCCTGCGGACCTTAGGAGCCTCCACAAAGAGGGACCCCTCACAATAGGCTTGCAGCTTTTTCAAAATATCATGCAGTGCAGTCATGAAATATGGACATCCAATACATGGTAACCCCAGCATTAACCTCCTGAGTACTTTTGTTAACTGGAGAGAGGTGCTCTAAATTCAGGTTGAAGCTGAAAAAAGCACTTATTGGACGTTTTTAAAATTTACTGCGATCAAATTTTACAACACTTCCTCCAGATTGTAGTAGAAGTACTGGCAGGACGTTCAAAAATTTTGCAATAAATCTATTTTTTCACTTGAAGATCTGTGCATCAATCGATTTGGTCCTCCCGATAAAAGCCAACCCCAATGCGAGGTTTTGCTGGGGGAGACTCTTCAAGGCCCTGCTTGGTCTGTAACCCACCATCGTGCCACACTTTCATCCAGATCAGCCATTTTCAGTTTACCACCAATGTATCTTTTGTTAGTGCGTTGTTTTCTCAGTAACACTCACACCGGCTGTAATTTGTCCTGACATGGTTGGTGCGTTTAATACCATCTGGCATTAGTTGCCAACTGCACCACCTTTGCGTAAGTCTATCATTTTGTATACTTGAACAAGCCTCCCGCATTTTATTGCCCAATAACAACGAAAAATACTGCCTCACGAATTCTGATAGATTTCATGTTTGTGGACCCAAGCGGAATCTCATTGCAATTTGATTGTGACCCTACTATTCAAAGTACTGCAGAAGCAAATGACAAATGCGTGTTCATTTTTACAAGCATTTATTGACTGCAAGACGTCGGATGTTTTCTTGTTGTGACTGACATGAATGTAACTCAAAGAAAAAACATTTTACCAATGAGAACGGCTCCTGTGCCCCTGCATCAACGGTATGCATTGAGCCGCATACAAAGAAAGCTGTGCACAAGGCCAAGGCAAGACAACGACCTACCAAACCTGATGCGAGCTCAAGCAATCCCAACTGACGAAGGCAATTTGCAGTTATCGACCGCAAAGTCTGCTATTGGAGAGTCGCATAGTGAATTTCTTGAGTTTAATTGTACGGCTGTGGAAATTCGCTCCAGAGCACCATATAGGTCCTTAGATAGTTATGCCGATGAAGTGTGTGTTCAGATAGATTTCCCCACCGTTGTCTAATGAGAAATTATTCGTGTTATCAGGGCTGTGATCTTGAGGTAGTGTTTTCTGTTACTATCGTTATTTTGGACCAATCGCCTTCAAACCACCCCAACCACACCCGCATCTCAACAAACCATGCCATCTCACCACTTCACCCACACCACCAACATCACCTAACACACCTTCTCAACCACAACGCCCAACCACCAGCCCACGCCACCACCGCTAACAAACAACCACGCCACGTGAACCACAACCTTCCAAACCACAACCACCGCGTTTCTACCTCAGTGATGGACTAACCAGAGCCTGGCATTTCAACGAGGGAAAGCGGATGACTGGCCCCCACCCCACAGCGAAAACATCTGCGCCACCAACGCAGCAGGAGAAACACCAACCGCTGCGGAGTGAAAGCTATAAAGCGACACGACTAGCTATGAAGAAACGACGCCCTGGAAAAGGGAGAAAAATGCCCCCGATTCGGCGAGGAAACGCCCTCCTCTGAAGTTCCCACGGGTGGGAGCTGGAAGGAGGGGAGGGCGAGACGCTTTGAGGAGAAAAAAGCGGCGCTGAAGGCACGATGGCGATTGGTGGTCGAGTGGAGAGTCAGTCCGGTGGAGGTCTGGCTCGTGTAGAGTGTGGAGTTGTGGCAAGCCGCGCTGTGCAGCCTGGATACTGGGGTCCCCGCAGTCGGTGAGGAGCTGGAGAGAGTCCAAGAGGGACGCCCAAGCAAGTCACCACAAGGTGAGGTAACCTGCGGCGGCCTCTTGGAGCTTCCTTCGGTCAACAAGCTCCTTGAATAAAAAGACCCTAAGGGTCCAGTCTGACCCCTTGTCCTAAGGGGTCTTTTCCTTGCTTTTAATTGTGTGGGAAGTTGTGGCGCCGCTGTTCCCGTTAAGTAGAGAAACTGTTAAGTGACTGTACATGATTAATTATAGACGGTTTGTAGCGCTCTCGCCTTGCTCGCGTCTTTGTGTCTCGCCCGCATTCATCACAAATCAACTGCATGCGTGTTTCACCAATTCATTGCATTTGATTGTTGTATACGCGAAAATAATAAATGTGCTTATTTGAATGTGAAAACTGTTCTCGTTGTCGATTTCCCCATTGAACTGCCGTATTGCATTTCTGTATGGTTAGCGGGCTTTTTGATAGCCGATAAAAGAATCGGGTCCAGCGAGGTCTCGCGTATTTAATACCTGCTTGTTATCCCAGACCGGAACGAAAACCGCTTAAGCGATTCGTGTCCAAACAGATACCTCGCTGAGGTACGGTTCTCTCGGTAGCTGCCCGCGCGAATAATTAGGGTAATCGGACAATCGGCGATTGAACCCTGTTGCGCGCGGGTAGAATATTGACTAGGCCGTTGTGTCGCTGGAGCACACCCGTGACTGCTGTTTCGCGTTGCTCCGGAAAGTCGCGACCTGATTGTTCGTCCGGTGGCGTACGGCCGCCGATTCGGCTAAAAGCGCTGTCGAACGCCGGCGGCGGAGAATTCGCTTAACAATATTTTACTTCATTACAACATGTGTTATACAATCTAAAGTCCAAAACATATTCAGGAGTTACATGTTTTTTAAAAAAAAAAACAAGTATGCACAACTTGCGGTTAGAGCGCATAGCTCCGCCAGACTGAACAGTTTACGTTTTGCTATCCCACTGCATGGTAGGCCAGATCTGGATCCAGACTTTACCAAAATGTATCAATTCTTACCTTTCCACCACCCAACCTGCTACACCAGGTTTCATCAAATCTCGTCCACAACTTTTTGAGATATCATGCTATATTATAATTTTGGCCCAATATATCAATGGTGAAGAATCACTTTAAAATTCGACTATCCTGATCCGGGAATCTTCACCAAAGTCGAACCAATTAGTCCTTGTCACACACCCAACCTGTTCACCAAATTCGTCGAATCTTGTCCACAACTTTTGAATATCGTGCTCACAGACAAACAGAGACAGACAAAACAGACAGCGGCTTGAAACATGACCTCCATCACCTTCGGTGGTAAGAAGTAACTACCAGCACAAAAAGGTGGTGCTCGATTGTGCTTTCTAACAAGATGCAACTGATAGCAGTACTTGATCTGTCAGTTCTTGGTTTGATCACATATCAGGTTAGCACCCAAACAATGTTATCACTGGTAAGTATCCTGCTTCCAACACAGTTTATGCGACGAGTGATCAGCACAGATGACCTGCGAATGCAGCCCATGACAAAGCTAACGAGTCATAGTGCAGCAGATGCAGGTGAAGCTGGCATGGGAATGGTTGCACAACATTAAGTGATATGTGACGACTGATGCTGGTTTTGTCCGATTGTCCACTGTTATGACAAGGAGAATCTATCTTGTGATGTCTCCATGGAAGCCCAATTGCAGACAGAAGTGAATCAACATCAAAGTTACAGTATTGCAACACAAGGGCATCAACTGCCAGCAGCATATGCTTTAACAGGCTGTGATATGGCATTTCATATCTAAAGGCGGCTGTCACACCTTGACTTTTAGCCAGCGTATGCCCGACGTATAAAATTTGGCGAATACGCTGGCACACGTCGCAACGTTTATGGGTAAGTTTTGTATACGTTAAGAGCACGCTGAAGCACGCTGCATACGTCGAGTACGCGAGCTCCGTCGACCAAATTTGACATGCCTAAAATGTCGACGTATGCAGCGTATGACCTTCACACGTTCCGCATACGCGGGCCATAAGTTGTAGGCAACCGTTATGCGCACACGGTTGAACACACACACACACACAGTTACTTATAAAGCGTTACTCATGTTCGAAATCCTACGTCGAAGCAACCGGTTAATGCTCTACCACACTACCATCCCTCCCTCCCTAGAATGGTATAAACGTGCTCCCTTAGAAAAGCCCCTAGTGAATGTAACCGTATCTCCACGGAGACTGCATCATTGATGTATGTAGACGTAATTTAGGCGTCTCCGGCAAACGACCACAAACATTACCAACTGAACGTGTTCTAACTTACAGCTACCGTATAAATGGCGTATTGCAGACGTTTCTGGGAAGTTCGGTATATAAAAATGGCACAGAGTGGTGGTGGAGGTGGCGTGGTTGTAGTAGTGTCATTGAAGAGATGCTGTTTGTTTGAAATTAAAGATAGAAAAAGAATAACGGCTAACTCAAAGATGCACAGCCCGGCACACGAACAATGCCAGTTATACATCGGTGGGGAATTCTAACCTGGAACACACACTTACCGAAATAACTGACCTCTGGGGAACCTGCTCCTGCTGGTTTTGAGCCTCGTAAACCTTTATCTTGAGACTATCAAACCATAAAAAGAAGTCATTTTGGAGT
>CM068968.1:36543572-36556445 GCA_035128595.1 Eptatretus atami
TCCATTGGAGTGAGGTCTGGGGAACGTGCAGGGAATTCAACACTACCTCTTCGCCCAATCCATCTGTTCGAGATAGGCCCTTACATCACGGTGGTAGTGGGGAGTTTCACATTTTTGTTTGTTTGTTTCACATTTTGTTTCATCCATTGTTTCACATTTTTGTAATATTTTGACGAAAAAGCTTCCACTTGGCTCGATTGTCCAGCTCGCATAATTAAACTCCTGCAGCCTTGGAAAACCACACCGGTAAACCATAACACCGGGAAACCACACCGGTAAACCACACCGGGGAATCCACACGGTAAACACACCGAAACACACCTGGTAAATCACAACACCGGATAAACCACAAACACCGGTAAACCACAACACCGGTAAACCACAACACGGTAAACCACACGGAAACCCACCGGTAAAACCACAACACGGTAAACACAACACGGTAAACCACACCCGGTAACCACAACACCGGTAAACCACAACCGGAACACACACCGGAAACCACAAACACCGGAAAACCACAACACCGGAAAACCACAACACCCGCGAAAACCACAACACACCGGAAAACCACAACACCGGAAAACCACAACACCGGAAAACCACAACACCGGAAAACCACACGTGCTTTTTTTATGTAAATGTGGAGGTTGAGCATAGAGCCAGGTCGATGTTGCCTCATTTGTTCGGTCTGTTTGTCTCAGTTCGTCCGATCAGCAGACACTGTTAATGTGACAGCAAACAACAAGCAGCACGTGATCCAAAGCAAAGTAGGGAAACCCGATTTTTAAGCATCAGGATTTCAACGACCCAGTGGAAATTTATGTTTTTTGAGAGGATCGAGAGAAGTGTTGGGGATGGACTGGGGTGAAGGGGGTGGGTGGGAATGAATTCATGGAGAACACTGTAAAATTACAACTCTCTTTACTTCTCTGTCCTGGCCGATGATATTCTCGTGGATAAATCTTTCTTTGTGACTTACAGTATAATTACCTCCACCATCAAAGGTGAAAGGAGGTTATGTTTTCACTGCTCTCTGTCTATCTGTTTGTGTGCAGGATATCTCAAAAAGTTGTGGATGGATTCGGATGAAATTTGGTGGACAGGTTCGGTGTGTGACAAGGACGAGCTGATTAGATTTTGGTGAAGATCCGGATCTGGATCTTGACATGATAATTATTTATTTTAAAAGTGATTCTTCACCATAGAGAGATAGGGCGGAAAACGACGTACAGCGGATCCAGATCCGACGACTAGAATTTTTTCAGTGATTCGTCACCATTGAGAGATCGGGCTCAAAAACGATATATAGCACAACATCTCAAAAAGTTGTGGACGGATTTGGACGAAACTTGGTGGACAGGTTGGGTGTGTGAGAAGGACAAACTGGTTACATTTTTGTGAATATCCGGATCCGGATCTTGATCTGATAATTATTTATTTTAAAAGTGATTCTTCACCATAGAGAGATAGGGCGGAAAACGACGTACAGCATTATATTTCAAAAATGTATTGGGCCCGATATGTTCTCGTGGATCAGGCATTACGTGGCAGAGGTATGCGCGCTACCGAGTGCCCTTCTAGTTTGCAATGGAATCGATGATGTATTGTGACATTATCATTTGTACATGCTGCCGATTAAATATGTTTCTCTTGTTATGCCTCTGCAGTTGGAGGCATTATGTTTTTGGGTTGTCCATCCATGCATATCAGAATTTCGTTACTGCAATAACGAGTGAACTACGAAAGAGATTTTGACCAAACTTGGCAAAAGTATGTGGGGTCAGGTCAGGTATGGGAGCATGTATCAGAGCAGCGCATCGCTGCATCTGCTTTCTGTCGATACTCCAGGGGCCTCCGTCTGGCCATCCCCCAGGCAGATGCCTGGCCCATCCCCATCTCCTTGAGATGCCGATCAATCTGCTGCAACCACGAGGCACGTGGTCAGCCCGTTGGCCTCCTCCACTCACAAGACTCCCTCGCTGAGAGAATCTGGTGAGCAGGATCAGCATCAGGAAAATGAGCCACATGTTCCATACAGACCCCGCAGGCTACGACGCTCATGGACTATGCAGGAACAAATCTCATTTGAGACTCTCTCAGCATACCGCTCATTGGACACAAAGACCTGGTACCGAATGAGTTAAGTCTCTGTCTTCAGATCCCTGGTCAAAGTCCAAGTCTCACATCCATAGAGGCAAGACTGGAAGCACCAAGGACTTAAAGACTCGGACTTTCCTCCACCTGCATAGTACCGACAGTGCCAAACCCATGATCCAGTGAATCCATCTCTCCCCAGGCCCGATCCAGACATCTATTGACCTCTGGCTCACAACATGCGGAGACATGAATATCACTGCCAAGGGAAGTGAATCTCTCCGTGACCTCAACATCCTCACCACAAACAGGTACAGACAAGATAGCAACATCCAATATGTCAATAAAAGTCTCGATCTTAGTTTAACCAAGAAACCGTAATCCCAAGGCTCTGACCTCATTCGCACCTCGAGGGCCGCGAGAAGGATATCTAAAGTCTCCGCAAAGATGATGCATCATCTGCCGAAATCAGGTCAGAAATCTTGACATTCTCAAATGATGCACACGCAGCTTGATCTCTCCGACATCCTCCCTAGAATCCAGTCCATACAAGTGCTGAAAAGTGTGGGGGCAGTACACACCCCTAATGAACTCCAGTAACAACTGGAAATAAGTCTGAGTTGAACCACCACACCTCCTAGCACTCTCAGTACCGGAGTATAGTTCAAAAATAAGATTGATCAGTTTTGGTGGCACCCAGTGACGACTGAGAATCCTCTCGAGGGCATCCCAATTCACTGAATGGAACACTTTGCGGAGATCAACATAAGCTGCAAGCAGCCCCTGCTGAAACTCTCGTTTGCGTTCGGTGAGGACCCGAAGAGCAAGTATACGGTCCATCGTTGACCTCTTTGGTGTAAAGCCTGACTGCTCTGGACGCTGGTGCTCAAGCAGATGGTGGTGAACCCTATCAAGAATTATCCGAGCAAAGTCCTTGCCCGGCACTGAGAGCAGCGTCACCCCTCGGTAGTTGTTGCAGTCCTGGCGGTCATCCTTCCCTTTCCAGAGAGGTACAACAAGGCCCCTCTTCCAGTCAGTTGGGACGATGCCTGTGTTCCAGGCAGAGCACAGAACTGTGCACAATAACACGAGTACAGCATTTCCAACAGCCTTGAGAAGTTCAGCATGGATGCCACAGATCCCAGGGGCTTTACCCCATTTCAACCGGTTCACCGCAGCCTGTGTTTCCGCAAACGAAGGTGGACCACAGTTTATTAGTCAGCAATATGTGCAAAATGTATATGCTCTGATGCAAATGTGAACTTATTAGATTTTGGGTTCAAAAGGTAAAGGGTCTATGGACATGTGACCTTTAATTGAAAGCCTTGTGTTGGCTTCACGGTTAGAGTCGCTGGCTTGAGATCTTAGGGCCTTGAGTTTTCGCCACTGTCATTCCACTGAAATAACACCAAGTGGGTTGACTCAGCCTGGCATCCTTCCAAGGTTGTCAAAATGAGCATCACTTCAATGGTAACAGGGGCACTGCATTAGCGGCATCATGCCCTTCCAGAAATGATGCAACCAGCAGCCACAGGCTGCAAACAAAACAACAACAACAACAACAACCTTTAATTGAAAATCTCTGTTGCCGCAATAATTTGTGAACTACAGAAGGGATTTCAATCAAACCTGGCGCAAGTATGAACTGTGATACCAAGATGAACCGATTCAATTTTGGGTTCAACAGGTCGAAGGTCATCGGTCATGTGCCCTTTGAAAATAATTTTGTAGATCGTAACTCGAGTTAGAAGCATCTGATATTTCCTCTCTTTTCTCTTTTGCATTCTTTCTCGTATTCTCTCTCATGTGACCTTTAATTCAGATCAAACATAACAGTGGGTTGGCGTGTAGCGTAGGCGGAGGCATATCCATTGACGCATTTGTGGCAAATTCTATTTTCTAGTTCTTTCTCATTTCTTATTTCTATTCTTGATATATATATATATATATATATATATTTTTGGTGTCAAGCTAATGCTTTGGAATTCTCTGTCCTCATTAATCTCGCTTTGGTATTTTGTTCATCTGACATAAAGTCAAATGACTGACACCAATTACGTTGCTTTTTCTGTGTAGTCCCTTTAAAATACTAACCCGTGTCTATATTTGGGTGAACGCAGGTCTTTATATTCCTGAAGGAGACGACAAAGCACCCGATGCCTTCAGGGGTATCGGTGTTCGTATAGAAGATGATATTTTGATCACGGACACCGGTGCCCGAGTTCTTTCTGCTGGCTGCCCCACAGACCCCGAGGACATCGAAAGTATCTGCGGGTCTCGCTAGGGACTGACCTTTCAACTGTGGCATGCTTCAAGTATCACTGCATTCTTCTTGTCCTGGATCAGAATGTCTTCAGACCTCCTCACTCTCTATTAAAAGGAAACGTTGATTATTTTTTTTTATTATTATCAACAAAATCAAAATTGCTGTCTATTCAATGATTTTTCCATCCCAAGGGTGAATGTGATGTGCTTTGTGGCAGACTTGAAGATGAAGAGAAATACTCAGTGGGTTGAATTTTGAAAAGAGGAATCACACTTTTACCCAGCAGTCTTAAAGATGCAGAGATAATTATTTAAGGGGGGAGGGGGGGAAATGGGGGTTTTCAAAGCTGAGCTGCTTATATCAAACCCCAACGCAAATTTGTTTGCCTTAGTTCCAAACAGACCAAGCGTCCAGCACTTTTGCTAACTTTGACACAGACGTCGGTTGGTGTCTTGTCACCTTAAAAGGACCATGACCTCCAAAGCTGCATGGGATCATGTAACTTGAGAGAGTAAGGTAGGCCGACACTTTTATCTTTCCAGCTCATTTTGGAAATGCCACAAAGACCCCTACCTTGAGGGTCTTGGTCGTTTATCGTAAAAGGTACCGCTGATGTCTGTGTGCATGTTGGCAAATCTATACCCTGTCGGAAACCTACTGAAAATGATGTGCTTGGCGGCGCTGATGTCTTCGGCTCCATCATCACAGCTGGTGGATAAATGTTGCCATCTCTGGTCTTATTACGCAAGATATACAAATGCTGCCACTGTGTCGCACTATGGGCTCTTATTTTTACCCTTAGGGGTATGGTTAGTCGATTCACTCTAACTATACAACAAGCCTCCCCTCAACCCCAAACCTACCCCTCTTTACGACAAACAATCTTGCACTGACAATAAGTGTACTTCATCATTCTACAATGCCGGCAAAAGCGTCATAGGTTGATTTTCAATTTGGGAAATCATGATAACTATGCTTGCCCAGAACATCGAGCCGTCAGCCCCGTGATGAAGTCTATACTACAGCAGCTCTTGTTGCCTCGTATGTCCAGACAACGTGACAAATTCTCGTTTCTGTGGTTAAACCCAAATATTAACCCAAACCCAAGAGAAAAAAAATGAAACTTTGTTCAGTTTTGCTTTGTCGTTGACACGTCACTGCCCCCACTATGTGCCTGTTTTCAGCCACTTGGTGAGCAACTGGCTTGCGCATTCCATCGTCAAGTTGTCAATTTAAATGCATCATACCGAGATAATCCGACAGCATCTCCCTTGAGCTATCACCTTTTGATGGAGGGGACGTGGACCACAGTTCCAGCTTGGCTTCGTTCTCGCTCAAAACATCCCAGGCGATATGGAGATGTCTTATGATAGCTACACGACAGATTCTCCGACTTATCAGTCTGGCATACATCAGAAAGCACACCATGCTTTGGAGGGGATATTGGGTGAGCTGTACTGCCACGTAAAAACTTGAAATATTTTGTCGTCGACCTCAAAGAGGACTGTTGTGGACGCTTCGGTGTGGACTTTAAATATCAAACAGTATCATTTGAAAAGAGTATGTCATTGTGTGCTGGTTGACTCGGCCACAGTGACTCGTTCCGATTAATGGGATTGACATTGGGCAATACCGTAGACTGCTACAGGCGATCGAGATCTGATTTATTGGTATCATACTCACTTCTGTGCTGTCTAGTCTTCGTTTGATCTTTGTAGGAATAAGGCCTGAGGGCAACCTGTCATTCTGTTGCTTGACAGACAGGGTGCTGCTCTATAGACCCCATTAAGGAGATGTCCCATCTGTTCACTCTTGACTGGTTGACGCTAAAGAACCCATGGCACCTTTCAAAATATTAACGCATTGTGTGCACTGCATCAGCGGCACAGCTGCACCCCCAGCAAATTGTCGCCGCTGCATATAAAAAGACGAAGACAAATGTTGAAATTGTTGTCTTGTGTCGGTGTGCCTCACATCTCACTGTGCCCTCACCCTCCTCAACACAACTTTCCTTCAGAGCGTTTTTTATTTTTTTTCGAAGAGGGCTGCCACGACTTTATAATTAGTTTTGAATGTTAATGATCCAACGACACGTTTTAGAAAGGATGTACCTTTGGGCTGGCACCCCAGCTCAGGTTTATGGTTGAGTATGCTGCAGATCACTGTGCGTCATTCATACAATTCTTGGTCTCAGGGTCTCTTAGACACCTGTGGAGCCTGCGGACCTTAGGAGCCCTCCACAAAGAGGGACCCCTCACATCAGCTTGCAGCTTTTTCAAAATATCATGCAAGTGCAGTCATGAAATATGGACATTTCCAATAACATGGTAGACCCCAGCTTAACCTCCTGAGTACTTTTGTTAACTGGAGGAGGTGCTGTAAATTCAAGGTTGAAGCTGAAAAAAGCACTTATTTTGGACGTTTTTTAAATTTACTGCGATCAAATTTACAACACTTCCTCCAGATAGTAGAAGTACTTGCAGGACGTTCAAAAATTTTTGCAATAAATCTATTTTTCACTTGAAGATCTGTCATCAATCGATTGGTCCTCCCGATAAAAGCCCAACCCCAATGCGAGGTTTTGCTGGGGGGAGACTCTTGCAAGGCCCTGCTTGGTCTGTAACCACCATGGTTGCCACACTTTCATCCAGATCAGCCATTTTCAGTTTTTACACCAATGTATCTTTTGTTATTGCGTGTTTCTCAGTAACACTCTACACCGTGTAATTTGTCCTGACATGGTGGTGCGTTAGTACCATCTGCATAGTTGCCAACTGCACCACCTTTGCGTAAGTCTATCACTTTTTGTATACTTGAACAGCCTCCCGATTTTATTGCCCAATAACAACGAAAAATACTGCCTCATCGAAGTTCTTGATAGATTTTCATGTTGTGACAAGGCGTAATCTCATTGCATTTGATTGGTGACCGCTACTATTCAAAGTACGCAGAAGCAAATGACAAATGCTGTCTCATTTTTACAAGCATTATTGACCTGCAAGACGTCGGATGTTTCTTGTTGGTTGACTGACATGATGTAACTCAAAGAAAAACATTGTACCAATGAGAACGGCTCCTGTGCTGCATCAACGGTATGCATGAGCCGCATACAAAGAAGCTGTTGGCCAAGGCCAAGGCCAAGACAACGACCTACCAAAACCTTGATGCTAGGTCTCAAGCATCCCACTGACGAGGCAATTGCAGTTGATCTACCGAAAGTCTGTATTGGAGAGTCGGGCATAGTGAATTCTGAGTTTATATTGTTACGGCTGTGGAAATTCGCAGAGCACCATATAGGTCCTTAGATCAGTTATGCCGATAAGTGTGTGTTCAGATAGATTTCCCCACCGTTGTCTAATGAGAATTATTCGTGTTATCAGGGCTGTGATCTTTGAGGTAGTGTTTTTCTGTTACTATCGTTATTTTGGACCAATCGCCTTTCAACCACCCCAACCACACCCGCATCTCAACAAACCATGCCATCCTCACCACTTCACCCACAACCACCAACATCACCTAACCACCTTCTCAACCACAACGCCAACCACCAGCCACGCCACCACTACAAACAACCACGCCACGTTAACCACAACCTTCACAACCACACCACCGCGTTTCTACCTCAGTGATGACTACCAGAAGCCTGGCATTCAACGAGGGAAAGCGGATGACGGCCCCACCCCCCAGCGAATAACATCTGCGCACCAAGCGCAGCAGGAGAAAACACCAACCCTGCGAGTGAGCTATAAAGCGACACGACTAGCTATGAAGAAACGACGCCCTGGAAAAGGGAGAAAAATGCCCCGATTCGGGCGAGGAAAACGCCCTCCTTCTGGAAGGTTCCCACGGGAGCTGGAAGAGGGGAGGGGCGAGACGCGAGGGGAGATAAAAGCGTGCGCTGAAGGCAGCGAGTGGGTTGGTGGTCGAGTGGAGAGTCAGTCGGTGGAGGTCTGGGCTCGTGTGAGAGTGTGGAGTTGTGGGCAGCCGCGCTGGAGCCTGGAGTCTGGGGTCCCGCAGTCGGTGAGGAGCTGGAGAGGGTCCAAGAGGGACGCCCAAGCAAGTCACCACAGGGTGGAGGTAACCTGCGGCGCCTCTTGGAGTTCCTTCGGTCAACCAAGCTCCTTGGACATAAAGACCCTAAGGGGTCCAGTCTGACCCCCTTGTCCTTAAGGGGGTCTTTTCCTTGCTTTTAATTGTGTGGAAGTTGTGGCGCCGTGTCCCGTTAAGTAGAGAAACTGTTAAGTGACTGTACATGATTAATTATAGACGGTTGTAGCGCTTCGCCTTGCTCGCGTCTTTTGTCTCGTCCCGCATTCATCACAAATCAACTGCATGCGTGTTTCACCAATTCATTGCATGATTGTTTGTATACGCGTAAAATAATAAATGTGCTTATTTGAATGTGAAACTGTTCGTCGTGTCATTTTCCCCATTGAACTGCCGTATTGCATTTCGGAATGGTAGCGGGCTTTTTGATAGCCGATAAAAGAATCGGGTCCAGCGAGGTCTCGCGATAATACCCTGCTTGGTTATCCCAGAACGGAACGAACCGCTTAAGCGATTCGTGTCCAAACAGACCTCGCTGAGGTACGGTCTCTCGGTAGGCTGCCCGCGCGAATAATTAGGTATATCGACAATTCGGCGATTGACCCTGTTGCGCGCGGGTAGAATATTGACTAGGCCGTGGTGTGCGCTTGGAGCACACCCGTGACTGGTTTTCGGCGTTGCTCCGGAAAGTCGCGACTGAATTGTTCGTCCGGTGGGCGTACGGCCGCGATTCGGCTAAAAGCGGCTGTCCGAACGCCGGCGGGCGGAGATTCGTAACAATATTTTACTCATTACAACATGTGTTATACAATCTAAAGTCCAAAACATATTCAGGAGTTACATGTTAAAAAAAAAACAAGTATTGCACTTGGTAGAGCGCATAGCTCCGCCAGACTGAACAGTTTACGTTTTGTATCCCACTGGTAGGCCAGATCTGGATCCAGATCTTTACCAAAATCGTATCAATTCTTCCTTGTCACACACCCAACCTGTACACCAGGTTTCATGCAAATCTGTCCACAACTTTTTGAGATATCATGCTATATATAGATTTTGGCCCAATATATCAATGGTGAAGAATCACTTTAAAATTCGACTATCCTGATCCGGATCTTCACCAAAGTCGAACCAATTAGTCCTTGTCACACACCCAACCTGTTCACCAAATTTCGTCCGAATCTGTCCACAACTTTTTTGAGATATCGTGCTCACAGACAAACAGAGACAGACAAACAGACAGGGTTGAAAACATGACCTCCATCCACCTTCGGTGGTAGAAGTAACTACCAGCACAAAAAGGTGGTGCTCGATGTGCTTTCTAACAAGATGCAACTGATAGATCTGATCTGTCAGTTCTTGGTTGATCACATATCAGGTAGCACCAACCAATTGGTTATCACTGGTAAGTATCCTGTTCCAACACAGTTCTATGCCGACGAGTGATCAGCACAGATGACCTGCGAATCAGCCATGACAAAGCTAACGAGTCATAGTGCAGCAGATGGTGAAGCTGGCAGGGAATGGTTGCACAAACATTAAGGTGATATGTGACGACTGATGTGTTTGTCCGAATTGTCCACATGTATGACAAGGAGAATCTATCTTGTGATGTCTCCATGGAGAGCCCAATTGCAGACAGAAGTGAATCAACATCAAAGTTACAGTATTGCAACACAAGGGCATCAACTGCCAGCAGCATATGCTTTAACAGGCTGTGATATGGCATCATATCTAAAGGGGCGTCACACCTTGACGTTTTAGCCAGCGTATGCCGACGTATGAAAAATTTGGCGAATACGCTGGCACACGTCGCATACGTTATGGGTAAGTTTTGTATACGTTAAGAGCACGCTGAAGCACGCTGGCATACGTCGTAGTACGCCGAGCTCGTCGACAAATTTTGGACATGCTTAAAATTTGTCGACGTATGCCAGCGTATGACTCACACGTTCCGCATACGCTGGCCATAAGTTGTAGGCACGTTATGCGATCGTTGACACACGTCGACACACGTTACTTGTAAGTTACTCATGTCAAATACGTCGAGGTAATGTCTAGCTACCCGAAACTTATTTCTAACCTATGAGTAACGTGCTTTGAACCCTATGTGTAACGTATCTCCAACGCATATTGATGTATGTAGACGTATTTACGTCTTCCGGACGACCACAGAACTTATGAACGTGTTTCTAACTTACAGCTACCGTATAATGGCGTATTGGCAGCGTTTAGGGGAATTGGTTATATAAAAATGGGCTTCACAGAAGGAACCCTCAGTGTTCCAGACTCCACGGTGAGTAGATGTCCATGTCAATCTGAGAGATGGGGAGATCCGGCAAGCTGATGACAACAATACCTACTAGCTGTCCTCAAACATCAACTGACCCATCGGATTGACACGTGTACCAGTTGCGTGCCAATAGAGCCAGGAGAAGAAGAGGTGAACGGAGGAGAAGGAACTGGGTGAGACCATGGATCGGGAGGCGACCGGCATTTTGGCATGTATGACCAGCTCATGGTGGAACTCATGGTTTGTGGAACCAGCATCCTCTCCGTCAGAGGGTGAGTGTGATGGAGGGTGTGGGTGATAATGGATCCTCCTTGCGTTCGCGTCCACGGCCAGGCAGACTTCTTTGCAGCATTCTTCGAAGTTTTCTTCGGCATGACGGTGATGTTGACACTTCGATGTCTAGTGCGGTTATGATTTGAATCGTCGAGCGCAGCCTTTTAATAGGCTACGCCACGTGATCGTCGGCAATACGCTGCCGCGCTATTGCATGAAGTTAGACTATCGTTGTGGCAAAGTTGTTGAACGCCGACAACACGCTAAGCATTCGTGGTATTAAGTTATCTATAAGTTATTGAAACGTTCTGTGTACTTTACTAATATGTTATGCATACGTCCAACACGTTTATACGCCCAAAACTTGAAAAAAACATTAATAAGTTCAGCGTACGGCCGAGGCGTTTTAGATAAATTTTGATACGTTGCCTACGCTGGCTAAATCGTCAAGGTGTGACAGGGGCTTAAGGTAGGGTAATATAACAGCACTGAAAACAGTCCAGAGTGGACGTGCACTGACGTCACTCAGATAATTTGAATCTGACATGGAAGTTGCGAAATCTGAAGCCACCGAGATCATCACTGCATGTTATGGCTGCAAAGAAAAGGGAGACATGTCTGCCATTCGACATTCCGTTTGGACATCAAGGATGGCAAATCCTAAAATCACATAATCGCCCAAACTGAAATCTTTGCCACCAACCCACGATGCCTTTGTGGAGCGTGTATACCGTCCACACTACCAAACTGCCATCTGGAAGGATGCTCTGTCTCCTGATCGACTAGAGGTGGATCCTGTCCATTATGGTTGGTCATGAGGTGAAGACGACCTCACTCTGTATCCTGTCACATTACCTGCAGATGTTTCCCCTGTCCCTCTCGAAGCACTCCAGATGATCAAATATGGTTGTTCAGCTGGTCGAGCATGTACTACATCCAGATGTGGTTGTGTTGCAGCACAGGTGTCCTGCTCAATGTTCTGCAGTTGCCGTGCTAATGCTGACTGCTGCAATGAGCACACGAGAAGGACAATGAAATAGCGCCAGAGGATATAAATTAGAAATGCATTCTAAGCTAAACAAACACTTGGCTTTGATGTTCTTTGTGTTTTCAGTTAATGTTGTGAAATTTGGTCGCCATCTTGAATTGATATCCACTGAAATCTCTCAGAATTGTGACACATGATAGAATTGTGGACACCCAACTGACGACACAGAAGTAAGGCAAAAGCACAATCTGATCAGAATGTTTGTTTCATGTATCACAGACACAATAATGTGATTTTCAATGACGTCAGTCTATGTATTTGAGTTCGTAGTTTCATCTAACTTGGGGCCATTCAAAACAATTTACCGATGCAAAAATACGGGGGCCATAAGAATCATCCTTCACCGGTGAGATCACTCGCCTTAGTCGCGAGCATAAACAAGTAGAACCAGGAGGAATGCACCCAAGGCATGACGAATCCTTCAGTCTCATTCAATACGCCTCAATTGACGCGTTAGTTACCTCAATGTATCATTGGAGTCAGCTTATTGGCCATGACAGCCACAAGCAACAATCCTTTGGGACATAGGACCATTCAGAGCGGACCAGACCGACCAGACTAATAGTCAGTGTACCACCTGCTCATGATCTACGCCGCAATCCGGTCTACCACAGACCTCACGTGAGTGCTGCCAATCACTGATGTCCAAACCGCTTGAGCTCAGATGATAACCAAGAGACAAGGTGGATCATCCTCTCTTCAGGATAGGTTACATTTCCACGGCACCACGCACGAAGACGGACCGGCCTCCATCAGCAGGTTAACCCAAGGAGACGCCGTCTGGTGGACGACACCTCAGCACCACTCCTACACACTCTCGCGCAATCTGATCCGGGAATGTTACCCCGTGGT
>CM068968.1:36556455-36573160 GCA_035128595.1 Eptatretus atami
CGTGTTATTATTTGAGTTCTAGTTTCATCTAATTTGGGGCCATTCAAAAATTACGTAACGCATTTTTTGCCCAAATCTGTCACCCCCTTCACACCCCCCATAACGCTCCGGAACACTTCAACAGACACAAAAGAGAGAGAATGATTTCAATCAAAAACCCAGAAAGAAAGAACAGGGCTCGGACCTTAATGAACTTCAGGGCGGGATGACCGAAGGCCCTGAGAGACCGGCCGTACCTGGCACCCGGGTGACTCGATGGTCCTTGTTCGACGACCTTGGTGTCTTGCCTGACCCCGAGCTCCGACTGGGCTCCCTGGTCGTCCAGGGGGCCCTCACTGCGGCCTTGGCTAAGCCGACGACGCACTGAGGAGTGATACGGGTCTCGACCCTGGCTTCCTGGTTGCGCCGTGACCTCACAGACGCGAACCAACTGCCCGCACTTCAACCAACTCCCACCGCTCCTAACTCCCCACACAACTCCACCAACAACCAACTCCACCCCTCGGCGTCCAATGCGGCCACTTTATCGGCCGGCATTCGCGACCCTCCCTTCCCGGCGCGCGGGGAAAATCAGAGTGATCGGATTGCCTCTGTTGTTGTAATAACCGTCATTTTGTTTCGCTTCTTCGGGTGGCTTTCCTGGGAAGTGGTGTTTTTCTGTTTGTAGAGGAGGGTCGCTGTGTCGTGGAGATTGACGAGGGTTGTTTGGGATGTTCGTGGTTGCTAGTATGGTTGTGCGGCTGTGGTGGGGATGGCGTGGGTTGTTTTAGATGCTGTTGTGGTGTGGTGGAGGTGGCGTTGGTTGTAGTAGTGTCATTGAAAGACGATGCTGTTTTTTGAAATTAAAAAGATAGAAAAGAATCACGGCTAAACTCAACAGAGCAAGCCGGCACACGAACAATGCCAGTTATACATCGGTGGGAATTCTAACCTGGAAACACACTTACGCGAAAATAACTGACCTCTGGGGAACCTGACTGGTGTTCTGTGAATTTCCACAACCGTAACAAATATATATATTATATATAATAATATAATATCTATATATAACAGGTGCCCAAAAAAATGTATCACACTTAAAATGATAATAAAATGCATTGTTATTGACTAGAAACCAAGTTAAGGTTAAATGTATAAATGGATAAATGCATATTTTACCATGTTCAGAACTGACGACCATCGCACGTTCCAAACACAGTCGATAACGCGGACCAATGGATTCAACAGTGTGACGAATCATTTATTGGAACTGCAAGAACATTGTCTTTCAAATTCCTCTTTCAGCTCATCGACTGTTGCTGGTTTGAGCCGTAAACCTCATCTTTGAGATATCACCATAAAAAGAAGTCCATTGGTCAGTGAGGTCTGGGAAACGTGCAGGAATTCAACACTACCTCTTCGCCAATCCCCATCTGTTCGAGATAGGCCCTTCCCATCACGGTGGTAGTGGAGTTTCACATTTTTTGTTGGTTTGTTTCACATTTGTTTCATCCATGTTTTCACATTTTGTAATATTTTGACGAAAAGCTTCCACTTGGCTCGATTGTCCAGCTCGCATAATTAACTCCTGCAACCTTGGAAAACACACCGGTAAACCATAACACCGGGAAACACAACCGGTAAACACACAACGGGAAACCACACGGTAAGGCACAACACCGGTAAATCACAACACCGGTAAACCACAACACCGGTAAACCACAACACCGTAAACCACAACACCGGTAAACCACACCGGGAACCCCACCGTAAACCACAACACCGGTAAACCACAACACCGGTAAACCACACACGGTAAACCACAACACCGGTAACCACAACACCGGAAAACCACAACACCGAGAAAACCACAAACACCGAAAACCACAACACCGTTTGAAAACCACAACACCGGAAAACCATCAACACGGAAAACCAACACACGGAAAACCACAAACACCGGAAACCACAACACCGAAAACCACACGGCTTTTATGAAACTGTGGACGTTGAGCAAAGAGCCAGGTCGATGTTGCCCCATTTGTCGGTCTGTTTGTCTCAGTTCGTCCGATCACAGACACTGTAAGTGACACAGCAAACAACAAGCAGCACGTGACCAAAGCAAAGAGGGAAACCCCGATTTTTAAGCTCAGGTTTCAACACGACCCAGGGAAATTTATTTTTTGGAGAGATCGAGAGAAGTGTTGGGGGAGGACCTGGGGTGAAGGGGTGGGTGGAAGAATTCATGGAGAACCTGATAAAATTACAACTCTCTTACTTTCTCTGTCCTGCCGATGATACTCCGCCCCGTGGATAAATCTTTCTTGTGACTTACCAGTATAATACCTCCACCTCAAAGGTGAAAGGAGGTTAGGTTTTCACTGCTCTCTGTATATCTGTTTGTGTCAGAAATCTCAAAAGTTGTGGATGGATCGGAATGAAATTTGGTGGACGGTTCGTGGTGTGACAAGGCGGCTGATTAATTTTGGTGAAGATTCGATCGGATTTACATGATAATTATTTATTTAAAAGTGATTCTTCCACCATAGAGAGATAGGGCGGAAAAACGACGTACAGCGGTCCAGATCCGACGAACTAGAATTTTTCATGATTCGTCACCATTGAGAGATCGGGCTCAAAAACCGATATACTAGCACAACATCTCAAAAAAGTGTGGACTGGATTGGGACGAAACTTGGTGACAGGTTGGGTGTGTGAGAAGACGGAAACTGGTACTTTTTGTGAAATATCCGGATCCGGATCTGATCTGATATTATTTATTTAAAAAGTGATTCTTCACCTAGAGAGATAGGGCGAAAACGAACAGTACAGCATTATATTTCAAAAATTGTATTGGCCCGATATGATCTGGGATGCAGCATTACGTGGCAGAGGTATGCCAGCGCTACCACGATGCCTTCTAATTGCAAGGAATCGATGATGTATTGTGACATTAATCATTTGTACATGCTGCCGATTAAATATGTTCTCTTGTTAATGCCTCTGCAGTTGGAGGCATTATGTTTTGGGTTTGTCCATACCAGCCATATCAAGAAATTTCGTTAACGCTAATAACGAGGAACTACGAAAGAAGATTTTGAACCGAAACTTGGCAAAAAGTATGTGGGGTCAGGTCAGGTTGGGAGCATGTATCAGAGCAGCGCATCGCTGCACTCTGCTTCTGTCGATACTACTCCCATGGCTCCGTCTGCCAAATCCCCGCAAGGCAGATGCCTGGCCCATCCCCATCCTCCTTGAGATGCCGATCATCTGCTGCACCACACGAGGAACTGTCAGCCCGTTGGCCTCCTCCACTCACAAGACTTCCCTCGCGAGAGAATCTGGTGAGCAGGATCAGCATCACGGACAAATGAGCCACATGTCGCATAACAGCCGAGCTGACGCTATGGACATGCAGGTTAAACAAATCTCATTGCAGACTTCTCAGCCAACCGCTCATTGGACACAAAGACCTGGTACCGAAGGAGTTAAGTCTCTGTCTCAGATCCCTGGTCAACAGTCCAAAGTCTCACCATCCCATAGAGCAAGACTGGAAGACAAAGGACTTAAAGACTCGGACTTTCCTCCCCTCAAGGTACCGACAGGCCACCCCATGATCCAGTGGAATCATCTCTCCCCCAGCCCGATCCAGACATCTATTGACCTCCTGGCTCACAACAATGCGGAGACATGAATATCACTGCCAAAGGGAAGTGATCTTCTCCGTGACTCAACATCCTCACCACAACAGGTACAGACAAGAATAGCAACATCCAATATGTCGAATAAAAGTCTCGATCCTTAGTTTAACCAGGAAAACCCGTAAATCCAATGGCTCGACTCCTCATTCAGACCTCGAGGCCGCGAGAAAGGACATCTAAAAGTTCTCCGCAAAGATAGTGCATCATCTTGCGAAATCAAGGTCAGAAATCATTGAACATTTCTCAAAATATGCACCGCAGCTGAATCTCTTCCGACATCCTCCTAGAATCCAGTCCATACAAGTGCTGAAAAGTGTGGGGGCCAGACACACTCCTAATAAACTCCAAAGTAACAACTGGAAATAAGTCTAGGGGAAACCCACATCTCCTAGCACTCTCAGACCGAGTAGAGTTCAAAAATAAGATTGAATCAGTTTTGGTGGCACCCAGTGACCGACTGAAGAATCCTCTCGAGGGCATCCCAATTCACTGAAATGGACACTTTGCGAGATCACATAAAGCTGCAAGCAGCCCCTGCTGAAACTCTCCGTTTGCGTTCGGTGCAGGACCCGAAGAGCAAGTATACCGGTCCATCGTTGAACCTTTTTGCATTTGGGGTTGTTTTCTCTTTTTTTTTGTGGGTTTTTGGGTCTCTTTGCTTTGGGGTGGGGGGGTGGGTGTTGGTTGTAAAGCCTGAACTGCCTCTGGACGCTGTGCCAAGCAGACTATGGTGCCAGAACACTATCAAGAATTATCCGAGCAACAGTCCTTGCCCGGCACTGAGAGCAGCGTCACCCTTCGGTAGTTGTTGCGTCCTGCGTCATCCTGTCCCTTTCGCAGAAGAGGTACAACAAGGCCCCTCTTCCAGTTCAGTTGGGACGATGTCTGTGCTCCAAGGCCAGAGCACAGAACTGTGCACATCAACACGAGTACAGCATTTTCCAACAGCCCTTGAGAAGTTCAGGCATGGATGCCACAAGATCCCAGGGGCCTTTTACCCCAATTTCCAAAAACCGGTTCACCGCAGCCTGTGTTTCCGCAAACGAAGTGGACCACAGTTTTATTAGTCAGCAAATAATGTGCAAAATGTAATGCTCTGATGCAAATGTTGAACTTATTAGAATTTTGGGTTCAAAAGGTAAAGGTATATTGGAACATTGTGACTTTAATTGAAAGCCTTGTGTTGGCTTTCACGTTAGAAGTCGCTGGCTTGCAGATCTTAGGGCTTGAGTTTTTCGCCACTGCATTCCACTGAAATAACACCAGGATGGGCCCCTGACTCGCCTGCATCCTTCCAAGGTTGTCAAAATGAGCATTACTTCAATGGTACAGGGGCCACTGGCCGAGATCATGCCCTCCAGAAATGATGAACCAGCAGCCACAGGCTCAAAAACAAAACAACAACAAACGAAACAACAACCTTTATTGAAAAATCTCTCGTTGCCTTAAGCAAATAATTTGTGAACTACAGAGGTTGTCAATAAACCTGGCCAAGTTGAACTGTGATACAACCGATTATTTGGGTTCAACAAGGCGAAAGGTCATCGTCAGTGTGCCCTTTGGAAAATAATTTTGTAGATCGTAATCTCGAGTTAGAAGCATCGTGATATTTCCCTCTCGTTTCTCTTTGCATCGTTTCTCTATCTCTCTCATGGTGACCTTAATTCAGATCAAAACATAACAGTGGTTGGCGTGTAGCTAAGGCGGAGGCATATACCATTGACGCCATTTGTGGCAAATTTCATTTTCTAGTTCCTTTCTCATTTCCTTATTTCTATTCTTGAATATATATATATAAATATTATATTTTTGGTGTCAATCTAAATGCTTTGGAAATTCTCTGTCCTCAATTAATCTCGCTTTGGATTTGGTTCATGCCTGACATAAAGTCAATGACTGACACCAATTTACGTTGCCTTTTTCTGTTGTAGTCCCTTTAAAATACTAACCCGTGGTCTATAATTTGGGTGAACGCAGGTCTTATATTCCTGACGGAGACGACAAAGCACTCCGATGCCGTTCAGGGGTATCGGTGTTCGTATAGAAAGATGATATTTTGATCACGGCACACCGGCGCCCGAGTTCCTTCTGCTGGCTGCCCCACAGACCCCGAGACATCGAAAGTACTGCGGGTCTCGCTAGGACTGCACCTTTATCACTGGGCAAGCTCAGAGTATCACTGCATCTTCTGTGTCCTGGATCAGAATGTCTGTCAGACCTCCTCGAGTCTCTATTAAAAAGGAAACGTTGATTATTTTTTTTATAATTATGCAACAAAGAATCAAAATCTGCCTGTCTATTAATGATTTTTTCCATCCCAAGGGTGAATTGAGAGCCTTTTGTGCAGACTTGAAGATTGAAAGAGAAATACTCAGTGGGAATGTTGAGAAAGAGGCAATCACAACTTTTACCCAGCAGGGGTCTAAAAGATGCAGAGAAATTAAGGGGGGGGGGGGAAATGGGGGTTTCAAAGCTGAGCTGCTTATATCAAACCCAGCAAATTGTTTGCCTTATTCCAAAACAGACCATGCGTGGCCAACACTTTTGCGAACTTGACACACGACGTCGGTTGGCGTCTTGTCCCTTAAAAAGGAACCATGACTCACAAAAGCTCAGGGATCACTAACTTGAGAGAGTAAGGTAGGCCCGACACTTTATCTTTCCAGCTTATTTTGAAATGCACAAAAGACCCCTACACTGAGGGTCTTGTCCGTGTTATCGTAAAAGGTACCTGCTGATGTCTGTGTGCATGTTGGCAAATCTATCCCTGTTCGGAAACCTAACTGAAATGTTGTGCTTGCAGCGCTGAATAGTTCCTCGCTCCATCAATCACGCTCGGTGGAATAAATGTTGCCCATCTCTGGCTTCTTATTACGCCAAGATATTACAAATGCTGCCACTGTGTCCGGCACTATGGGCTCTTATTTTACACTTAGGGGTATTGATTAGTCCGATTCACTCTAACTATACAACAAGCCTCCCCTCCAACCCAAACCTACCTCTTTACGACAAAACAATCTTGCACTGACAAATAAGTGTACTTCATCATTCTACAATGCGGCAAAAAGCGTCATAGGGATTTTTCAATTTGGGAAAATCTATGATAACTTATGCTTGCCCAGAACATCGAGCCCGTCAGCCCTGTGATGAAGTCTATCTACATGCAGCCTCTTGTTGCCTCGATGTCCAGACAAGCGGACAAATTCTGTTTCTGTGGTTATAAAGACCCAAATATTAACCAAAACCCAAGAAGAAAAAAAAATGAAAAACTTTGTTCAGTTTTGCTTTTGGTCGTTTGAACGTCACTTAGCCCCCTACTATGTCCTGTTTTCAGCCACTTGGTGAGCAACTGGCCTCTGACCGCCATACCATCCACTCGTCAAAGTTGTCAAATTTAAATGCAATCATACCTGAGATAATTCCGACAGCATCTCCCTTGAGCTACTCACCTCTTTTGATGGAGGGTGACGTGGGGGAGCCACAGTTCAGCTTTGGCTTTCGTTGCTCGGCTGCAATAACAATCTCAGGCGACTATGGAGATGTCTTTATGATAGCTACATCTGAAGATTCTCTTCGACTTATTCTATGTCTGGTCATACATCATGATAGCACTACCAATGCTTGGAGGGGAAATTGGGTGATCTTGTACTGCCTACGTTAAAAACTGAGAATATTTTGTCGTTCGACCTCAAAATAGAGGACGCCTGTTGGTGGACGGCTTTCGGTGTGACTTTTAAATTATAAATCATATTCATTTTGAAAAGAGTAATGTTCATTGTGTGCTGGTTGACTCGGCCTACTAGTGACTCGTTTCCGATTTAATACGGAATTGATCATGGGCAATTATCCCTGTAAGACTGCTACCATGGCGACGAGATCTGATTATTGGATCTGATACCTCAATTCTGGGCTGTCTTAGTCTTCGTTTGATCTTTGGTAGGAATAAGGCCTGAGGGCAACCTCCAATTCATGCGACTAGACAGGGTGCTGGGTCTCTATAGACCCCCATTAGTGAGATGTCCCCGATGCGGTGTTCACTTCTTGAGCGAGCGGCTAACAGAACCCATGGCACCTTTCAAAATATTTAACGCATTGTGTGCAACATGCAAATCAAGCGGCACAGCTGTCAACCCCCAGCCAAATAGTCGCCGCTGGCATTTATAAGACGAAGACGAGAATGTTGAAATTGTTGTCTTGTGTTCGGTGTGTCCTTCAACATCTCACTGTGCCCTTCACCCTCCTCAATCACAACTTTCCTTCAGACGTTTTTTTAATTTTTTCGAAAGAAGGCTGCCAACGACTTATAATTAGTTTGAATGTTATATGATCCAACGACACGTTCTAGAAAAGGATTGTATCCTTTGGGCTGGTCAACCCTCCAGCTCAGGTTTATGGTTGAGTAATGTGCGCCAGATCACTGTTGCGTCATTTTCAACAAGTTCTTTGGTCTCAGGGTCTCTTTAGACACCTGTGGAGCCTGCGGACCTAGAGCCCCCACAAAGAAGGGACCCTCCCACATCAGCGTGCAGCTTTTTCAAAATATCATGCCAGTGCATCATGATAATATGGACATCCAATTAAACATGGTTAGACCCCAGCTTATACTCTCCTGAGTAACTTTTGTTTAACTGGAGGAGGTGCTGTATAATTCAAGGTTGAAGCTGTAAAAAAGCACTTAATTTTTGGATCGTTTTTAAATTTACTTGCGATCTAAATTTTTTACATAACACTTCTCCAGATTAGTAGATAGTACTTTGCAGGAGTCCAAAAATTTTCTGTCAAGAATATATCTATTTTTCACTTGTAAGATCTTGTCATCAAATCGATTGGTCCTCCCCCGATAAAAGCCCACCCCAACTGCGAAGGTTAGGCTGGGGGGAGAACCTCTTGCAAGGCCTGCTTTGGGGTCTGTAACCCACATGGTTGCCACATTTCAAAATCCATGAAGCCCATTTTCAGTTTTAGCACAATGTATCTTTTGTTATGCGTGTTTCTCAGTAACACTCTACACGTGTAATTTTTCCTGACATGGGTGGTGGTAGTACCATCTGCATAGTTGCCACTGCTCCACTCTTTGCGTAAGTATATCATCCTTTTTGTAATACTTGAACAGCCTCTCCGATTTTATTGCCCAAGTAACTACGAAAAAAATACTGCCTCATCGAAGTTCTGATAAGACTTTTCATGTTGTGAAACAGGCGTTATCTCATTGCATTTGATCTGGTGACCGCTACTATTCAAAAGTACCAGAAGCAAATGAAATGCTGTCTCATTTTACAAACTTATTGACCTGCAAGACGTCGAATGTTTCTTGTTGGTTGACTGACATGAGTAACCTCAAGAACATTGGTTACTCAATCGAGAACGGCTCCGGTGCTGCATAACGGTATTGCAATGAGCCGCATCAAAGAAGCTGTTTGGCCAAAGGCCAAGCAAGACACCGACCTTACCAAAACCTGATGCTAGGATCCCTCAAGCATCCACTGACGAGTGCATTGCAGTTTGATCTACCGAAAGTCCCTGTCATTGGAGAGTCGGCATAAGGAATTCTGAGTTTACTATTGTACGGCTGTGGAAATTCGCAGAGCACCATTATAGTCCTTAGATCAGTTATCCGATAAGTTGTGTGTTCTAGATAGATTTCCCCGTTGCTCTAATGAGAATTATTCGTTTATCTAGGGTGTTGATCTTTTTGAGGTAGTGTTTTTCTTTAACTATCGGTTTTTGGACCATCGCTCTTTCAATCCACCCCAACCACATCCCCTAGTCTCAACAAACCATTCTCAACCTCACCACTTCACTCTCATCAATCCACCAACATCTGACCTAACATTCACCTTTCTCTAAGCCACAACGTCCAACCACTCAGCCAGCCACCATCGACAAATCAACGCACGCCACGTTAACCACAACCTCACGAACCACACCATCCACACCCGGTTCTAACCTCAGTGATGACTACCAAGAAGCCTGCAATTCAACGAGCGGAAGCGGATGACGGCCCCTACCCCACGCGCCGAAAACATCTGCGCAGCCAAAGGGGGGCCCCCCCCGCTAGCCAAAGGAGAAACACCAACCTGCGAGTGAAGCTTATAAAGCGATCACGACTAGCTATGAAGAAACGACGCCCTGGAAAGGAGAAAAATATGCCCTCGCATTCGGCGAGGAAAACGCCCTCCCTTCTGGAAGGTCCCACGGGACTGGAAGAGGGGAGGGGCGAGACGCGAGGGGAGATAAAAGCGTGCTGCTGAAGGCAGCGAGTGGGTTGGTGGTCGATGTGGAAGAGTCATCGGTGGAGGTCGGGCTCTTGAGAGTGTGGAAGTTGTGGGCAGCCGCTGCTGGAAGCTCTGGAGTCTGGGGTTCCCCGCAGTCGGTGAACGAAGCTGGAGAAGGGCCAAGAGTGGACGCCCAAGAAAGTCACCACAAGGTGGAGGTATACCGCGGCTCGGCTCTTGGAGTTCTCTTTTCGTCCAACCAAGCTCCTTTGGACATAAGAGCCCTAAGGGGTCCAGTCCTGACTCCCCTTGCCTTAAGGGGGTCTTTCCTTGCTTTTAATTGTGGTGGAAAGTTGTGGCGCCGTGTCCCGTTAAGGTAGAGAAAACTGTTAAGTGACTGTACATGAATTAATTATACGACGGTTGTAGCGCTTCCGCCTTGCTCGGTCTTTTGTCTCGTCCCGTCATTCACACATAATCACTGCATGCGTGTTCACCCATTCCATGCATGATTGTTTGTTACTTACGCCGTAAAATAATAAAGTGCTTATTGAAATGTGAAAGCTTGTTCGTCGTGTCAGTTTGTCCCCCATTGAACTGCCGTGATTTGCATTCGGAATGGAATGCCCGGCCTTTTGATAGCCGATGCAAATAAGAAATCGGGGTCCAGCGAGGTTCTCTGCGAATAATTACCTCGCTGGTTATCTCCCTAGAACGGAACGAAACCGCTTAATCGATTCGTGTCCAACAGACCCTCCTGAGGTACGGTCCTCCCTCGGTAAGCTGCCCGCGCGAAATAATTAGGTATTATCGACAATTCGGCAGTTGACCCTGTGCGCGCGGCGTAGAAATATTGACTAGGCCGTGGTGTGCGCTTGGAGACACCGTGACTGGTTTTCGGCGTTTGCTTCCGGAAAGCCGCTGACTGAAAATTGTCTTCCGGTGGCGTAACGGCCGCGATTCGGCTAAAAAGCGGCTGTCCGAACGCCGGGGGCGAGATTCGCTAAAAATAATTTTACTCATTACAACATGTGTTATACAACTAAAGTCCAAAACATATTCAAGGAGTTACATGTAAAAAAAACAATATTGCACTGGTAAGCGCATAGCGCTCGCCAGACTGAACAGTTACGTTTTGTATCCCACTGGTAAGGCCAGATCTGGTCCAGATCTTACCAAAATCGTATCAATTTCTTCCTTGTTCACACACCCACCTGTAAACCAGTGTTTCATGCAAATCTGTCCAACACTTTTGAGATATCAAATGCTATAACTATAGATTTGGCCCAATATATCATGGTGAAGAATCACTTTAAAAATTCGACTATCCTGATCCGGATCTTCACCAAAAGTCGACCAATTTAGCCTGTCAACACACCCAACGTTCACCAAATTTCGTCCGAATCTGTCCACAACTTTTTTTGAGATTCGTGCTCACGACAAACAGAGACAGACAAACAGACAGGGTTGAAAACATGACCTCCATCCACCTTCGGTGGTGAAGTAACTACCAGCACAAAAGGTGGTCCGATGTGCTTCTGTCTAACAAAGATGCAACTGATAGAACATCGATCTGTCAGTTCTTGTTGATCAACAATAGTCAGGATGCACCCAACCATTGGCTTATCACTGTAAGTATCCTGTCAAACAGTTCTAATTGCCAGGACGCGAGTGTCAGCACACGATGACCTGCAATCAGCCCATACACAAGCCAACGTGTCATTTGCGCAGACTTGGATGAAGCGCAGGACAAGGCTTTGCACAAACATAAGTGATATTGACGACTGAGTGTTTGTCCGAATTGTCCACATGGTATGCACAAGGAGAATCTATCTTGTATGCTACTCCATGGAAGCAGCCAATTGCAGACAGAATGATCAACATCAAAAGTTACCGTATTTGCAACACAAGGCATCAACTGCCAGCAGCATATAGCCTTAACAAGGCGTGTATATGGCATCAATATTAAAGGCTGTCCACACCTTGCGTTTAGCCAGCGATGCCGACTCGTATGAAAAATTTGGCGAATACGCTGCACACGTCGCATATCGTATGGTAAAGTTTGTATACGTTAAGAGCACCTGAAGCCACGTGGATACTCCGTCAGTACCCGAGCTACGCTCGCACAAATTTTGGACATCGCTAAAATTTGTCGACCGTATCGCCAAGCGTCACCTGACTCACCACGTTCCGCATCAACCGTCTGCCATAAGTTGGTAGGCACGTTATGCGATCGTTGACACATCGTGACACACCGTTAACTTTGTACAGTTATCATGTCGAAAATACGTCGACGGTAATGTCTAGCGACCCGAAACTTTTCTAACGCTATGCAGTAACGTGCTTGAACCTATTTGTCGACTACTCAACGTAACATATTGACTGTCATTAAGACGTATTTTACGTCTTCGCGGACAACACAGCAACTTTAGCTGAACGTGTTTCTACTTACAGCTACCGCTATAATGGCGTTGGCAGCCGTTTAGGGGGAATTGGTAATATAAAAGGGACTTCACAGAAGGAAGCCCCGTCAGTGTTTCCCAAGACTCACGGTGAGCTAGAATCGTCCATGTCACTTGAAGATGGTAGGATCCCGGCGCAACGCTGAGAACAACAATAAACCTACTACGCTGTCCCTCCAACATTCAAACATGACCTCATCGATTTGACACTGTTACTCAATTGCGTGGCCAATAGACCAGGAGAAGAAGAGGTGAAGCGGAGGGAAGAAAGATACTGGTCGTGAGACATGGATCGCGGAGCGCGACGGCATTTTGGCATCGTTAGGGGGTGACCAGCTCATCGGTGGAACTCGATGGTTGGTGGAACCCAGCATCCTCCGTCAGAGGGTGGAGTGTGAGATGGGAGCGTGTGGTGGATGCAGGATCCTCCTTCGTTCGCGTCCACCGGCCCAGGAACTTCTTTGCACGCATTCTTCGGAATGCTTTTTTCGGCATCTCACGGTGATGTTCGTACACTTGCGAGTCTAGTGCGTTATGATTTGAATGTCGAGCGGACCAGCCTTTTCAATCAGGACGGCCCGAGGTGATCGTCGGCAATACGCTGCCGCGCTATGCAATATTAGACTATGTTGGGGATGAAGTTGTGACCCTGACAACACGCTACGCATTCCGCTTGAGGTATATACAGTACTATAAAGCTTATTGACAACGTTCTGTGTACGTGTTCTATAATGCTTAATGCATACGTCCCCAACACCTTATTTACCCCCAAAACTGAAAAAAACATTAACATTAGTTCAGCGTCCACGCGCAGCCGTTTTAGATCAAATTTGACTAACGTTGCCCATCGCTGGCTAAAATCCGCAAAGGGTACGTGACAGGGGCTTAAGGGAGCGCGTAATACTAACAGCACTGAAAACAGTCCAGACCTGGACGTGACTTGACGTCTACTCAGAGTAATTTGGAAATCTGACATGGAAGTTGCGAAAATCTGACAGCACCGAGTATCATCACTGCATGTTTGGCCTGCAAAGAAAGGGGAAGCCACATGTCGCCATTCGAGCATTCCGTTTGACATCTAAGGATGTGCAAATCCTATAAATCACACTAACTGCCGCCACACACTGACTCTTATGCCCACCAAACCGATCTAGATGCTTGGGTGAGCGTGTATACCCTCCACGACACTAACCAAACTGCTCATTCCTGGAAGGATGCCTCTGTCTCCTGAATCGCACTAGAGGTCGGATCCTGTCCATATGGTTGGTATGACGGTGAAGCGACCCTCACTCTGTCATCCTCGTCACATTACGCATGCACGAGTTTCCCTGGCTCTACTCGAAGCAACTCCAGATGATCCATAAATATGGTTGTTCAGCTGTGCAGCATGTAACTACATCACGATTGGTATGTGTGACAGCAATCAAGGTGTCCTGCTAAATTTCTCGCAGTTGCCGTGCTAATGCTGACTGCGCAATGAGACACCGACCGAAGGAACAATTGAAATAGCGCCAAGAAGGATACATAACTTACAGCAAATGCATCTCAAGCTAAACACGAAACACTTGCTCTGTGGAGTTCTTCGTGTTTTTCAGTTAATGTCTGTGAAAATTAGGTCGCCATCTTGACATGATATCCACTGAATCTCTCAGAATGTACACATATGAATTGTTGACACCAACGACGAAGTAGCAGATGATCAGAATGTTTGTTTCATGTTTCACAGCAACCAACTATGTGATTTCATATGACGTGTTTATTGATGAGTCTAGTTTCATCTAACTTCGGCAGCCATCCAAAATTACGATGCAAAATTTACCCGGGGCGCCAAGGAAGCAACTCCTTCACGGTAGAAGATCAACTCGCCTCTAGTCGGGAGCATAAAAGCATGAGACCAGGAAATGACCAACCCCAAGGAAGTGACGATATCCTTAGCTCTCCATAATCGCCTCATCTGACCAGGTTACCTCAACCTTATCATTGGAGTCACGCATTAGGATGCAGCCTCACAAGCCCACTCCTGGGGCATGGTAACATCAAGCGACCAGACCATAGTAAGCGTGCTAACCACCTGTCATGATCTCGCGCAACATTCCGGTCTCCAACCCAGTGACGTGCTGCCAATACTGCATGTCCAAACGCTTGAGCTCAGCATGATAACAGAGGAAGGTGCATCATCCTTCTTCCTTCAGAATAGAGACATTCAGGCACCCACCCGAAAACGGGACCGCCTCACGGTTACTCCAAGGAGACGCCGTCTGGTGCGACAGCACCCAGCAACCACCTCCTACACACTCTCGCGCAATCTGAATTCCTCGGGAATCTGGTTACCCTCGCGTGTTCGTCCTCCTATCAGTCACAAGACTTGGGGTCCCCGAAGGCCTTTGCCCAATCCTGTCATCCTGTGAGCTGCACTTCGAAGGAGCTGCACACAGGAGGTGACTCCCACGGAGGGGTTTCAGATTTCTTTGCTTGTTGGTTTTGCAGAATCGAACGGGTTTTGCAACGTGGCGGACGTGCAATCCTGCGACAACCCCTCCTAATATAAGATAACCCCAACGCAGAGGACTGTTCGCAAGACACATGGCAAGATATGGATGGCCGTGGGCTCACAAGGAGCGTTCCTCGCCCCTTTGATTCGACATTGCAACGAGACGAAGTAACAAATTGATCAAAAGTCTTGTTTTTCATGTTCACAGATCCAACTCATGTGAGTTTCAATGACGTGTTATTAATGGAGTTGCATTTCATCTAATTTGGGGGCCATTCAAAATACGTTAACGCATTTTATTAGCCCAAATCTGCACCCCCTTCACACCCCCATAGACGCGTCTCTCGACACACTTCAACAACACCGCCTTGCAGATATTACTGTTAGCTCGAATGAAGACAACCAACTCCCCCCCTTTAATTTCAGACCTTGAAGCCGACGAGCTATTATCCCTTGTTTGTTTGCTTTTAGCGACTACTAAACTATATTTGAAAAATGTAAAGGCTGTACTAGTGGTTCCTGTCATAAGACCAGGCACGCCAGTTGAAAATCCCTGTAATGACAATGCCATGCACTAATATACGGAGTCGACTGGAACAAAATTTTCATTGACGGTGGTTGGGGTGATTAACGTGATGCGGTAAAAAGACTAGGATTTGGAGCTAAGGGGACGATGCACGCGTGGTGGTGAACAGCTGTTTGACTGGAGGGAAAGAATCCGTGCTGGGATTGAACAGACGGAGGAGCTTATTCAAAGGCCGGCTGACAAAAAATAGAATGAAAGAGTGAAGATGATAGCAGTATCGCTGGATTTTGGCAAGTTTTACCAGAAGGGAGTTGTTGACGGACCCTTGAGTGCCCCTGCCGCGAAACTACGGTGGCGGACACAATATCGCATGGACAGAGCACGAGGACCTTGCCAGGGGAGTGGGGGCGAGAAAGGAGAGGTTTGATCGCGTACGTGAAAACCTCAACGAACAGACCACCGGCACCTGCCTGCTGGTGAGGCAGTGTAGAGGCCCAAGAACTCAGCCTCACCGCGGGAACGATGCGAAATGATCCGAATATGCCTTGGTTTCTAACATTCGTGAAGCCGACGAAAGGTGAGGCAGGCAGGAGCACCAGGTGAGAGGGAGCAGCAAATTACCATCAGCTGCGACGAAAGCTTCTTGTATGTGGTCAGGAACCGCTCAAGGTGGGCCAGAGGACTCTTGCACCGACGGAGGATTCCAGTGCAGCCGACTGGCATATTGGAGGCCACGGTTGGAAATCCGATGTTCTTTTCCGAAGAAAGACTCACTGCAGTATGAGTACCCAGAAGTCTTGAAAGAAAGGACTGTCTCTTCCAGAGAATTGTGAGAACAGTTGGATGGGGGGATTCCAACGGTCCCTTTCGGAGAGAGAGCTCATTGAGATGCTGTGAGATTTGTGAGGGATTGAAAAGTACATTTCCACGTGTTGGAGAAGCAGCAGTTTGCTGATTTTACCGCAGATTCTACAGTGACAGAAACTGCTGCTGCTGGTCTTGAGGGTTGAAGATGTACGGCAGAGAGGATGGGTCGACAGCAAAGAGATAAAAGATTGTCCACGCGAGTCGGAGAGAATCATTGATGAAAAACCACGAAAAATGAACAGGCCAGAACGCCTGCCTTGCGAGGAACTCCCAGCCTGGACACGACAAGAGGGATGAAAGAATTCCATTTAGGCGCCAACGTTGACTGTGACAGGAGACGGAAGTCTGGGAGCCGATGAGTGGAGAATGGCCTTGGATACCGAATAAAGAGAGAGTTTGTGCAGCAGGGCAGTTGCAGACCGTGTCAAAGCACGCGATACGTCTCGGAATATGGCTCTGAATTT
>CM068968.1:36579244-36590419 GCA_035128595.1 Eptatretus atami
AATGGGAATTTTCTGGCCATTTTGGAGTTGATCAGCCATTATGATTCAATCCTTGAAGAACATCTCAACAAGTGAAGGAATCTCAGATCACACATCACCGACTGCAATTCATTACTTGTCCCCAGAAAGTCAAAACGACTTGATAAGGTGTTGCGCTAAAAATGCGACAAATGCGATCTGAAACAAACGAGAAACCTCTGTACAATTCTGTACAATACAATACAAGTACAATTCTGTAATTGTCGATGCAACTCCTGACTCAGCGCATGAAGAACAAACAGTGTTTATTCTGTGCTTTGTTCACTCGAATGATGAGAATAAGAACAACGAGATTCAAGAAAGATTCCTAGAGTTTGTGGATTGCAATAAAAAAATATTTTAAAAATGGCAAAGCGATAGCAGGACTGATCCGTGATACTCTCAGGAAGCACAATATACAGATTGCAGGCTGCCCTGGCAAAGAGTTCGATGTCGGACGAAACATGAGCGGCTCCTACATAGACGCTCAAGCTCGTATTGAGAACGACAACCCATGAGCCACATACTTATCCTGTGCTTGTCACAGTTTAAATTTGTGCGGTGTTCATGCCACTGAATGTCGTCCAGGTGTGATTACGTTCTTTGGAGTTGCTCAAAGACTATAGAAACAATGTGTTCAGCTCTAATCCGCAAAGATAGGACATTTTGAAGGAAAACGTTGGCTGCTCTCTGCACAACATGTCAGATACACATTGGTCTGCCTGGGTAGACAGTGTTAAGCCTTTTGCAGTTCACCTTCCAGGAATAAAGAAGGCCATTAAAATCGCTCAGGATCTGAATCTGAGAGCAGAGACTCGATCGGATCGAAATGGCATTCAGACCCACGTGAATTTGTTTGAGGGCATCCTCATGGCTTCCACTTGGCGTAAAGTCCTCACGGCAATCAACTTCAGGATCACAGTTCTCCAAGTCAGAGACGTGGCATTGGATGTAGAGGTTGAGAATATAAAAAGACCAACTGAGGATCTCAAACATTTGAGAGAGAGAGAGAGAGTT
The DNA here is from genome assembly GCA_035128595.1 of Eptatretus atami. Taxonomy (NCBI): domain Eukaryota; kingdom Metazoa; phylum Chordata; class Myxini; order Myxiniformes; family Myxinidae; genus Eptatretus; species Eptatretus atami. Next base: position 36,580,280 of record CM068968.1, read on the forward strand.
GGGATGCTGATTTGACTGAGAGTGAGCTTGTTCCTGAGAGCCTTGATATGAAAACCTCAATTATGTTGCCGGAGAAAAGACGAAAATGGAGGAAGAGGTTTGCAGATCAGACGTTGAGTGAAGAGGTGATAAGATTCCAATCCAGAAGATTGTTTCAAGCGTCAAGTTATATATGCTCTTCTGGAGTGCATCATCAGAAACACGGCCAGGCGTTATGAGGCAGCCAGGGAGCTGGAGGCGACATTTGCTATCATGTGGAGATCCTAAAATTTGAACCAAGAAGACATGCGTGAACAAGCTGGAGTACTTTGTGAGAAGTGCACTGTTGACGTGTCTGAGGATCTAATGAAATCGAACACCAAAAGGCAAGCCACACATCTAATCTGGGACAAACACTGCTCCATCACTACTTCAACTGTTGAACAGTCTCCGTGAGTTGAAACTCGACACCTTGTTCCCCAATATCTCCATCATGCTTAAGATCTTCTGTACCCTACCGTTTACCATTGCACAGGCAGAACACTCATGCAGTACACTGGCAAGAGTAAAGAAATGATCTGAGATCAACTGTGTCAAGAGCGACTGACGATTTTGCGATCACTGGCAGTGGAGGCGCCTCGAGAAAGGAAATTGGATTTCGATGCCGTTATTGAACTGTTTGCTCGCCAGCGAGTCCACAAAGCACCTTTAGGCTCAAACTTCATTTCATCATAAAAGGCATTGTTGGGAATTTTTCTTTGTATATGGATACTTGACACATTAGAATTTTTTGGAATCATAATCAGAGTAATAATTAATACATATTTTTGTAACTTTTTTGATTTATTACATGCAAGTAAGAGTATCCTTCCCCAGTGATGGGAAAAGTTGAAGTTAATCTTTCAATTTAAACCATTTAATTGACTTTTTAAAAAGGTTAATTGTGTTGTACTCTTGGTTTAACTCAGAGCCAAAGCTAATTTTACCTCCCACCGCAAAATGGTGGTGCAACATCTGTTGGTGGAGATTGAATTTGTCTTAAAAGAGGGCAAAATATGCTACTTGCGAAATAAAATTTGACATCAACATTAATCTTGGCTGTTCTCCCGTCATTTCCAAAGTGAATGTCGAGTTTTTCAAACGCAGCGCGGGAAGCGGTCGCCGTAAACGGGAGACAGACGATCGCATGGACAGACACCGTGGTTCGCAATATATAACAGACGAGGAAGTTTTTACCCGTCGCTTCGCTGACGCATTTAATCAAAAGACAACATGTTGGACTTCACAAACATTCTGCTCTATTCACCCAATCATTTTCCCCGAGGACATCTTCCTACTGCTTGGAAGTCAGCTAACTTCTTCTTCTTCTTCGTCTTCGTCTTAACAGCCACAATTATTGCGGGGTTGGCCGGGGGAAGTTTGGTTCAAGTCTTTTGCGAACCGGCTGGTCAGGCGTGATGTTCGACTAAGGCTGGACCGGATGTTCGACGCCGGATCCTAAAACATGGTTCGCCAACTATCCACTGGACTATTAAGTTGGAGACCCGTGTGCCAGCATTCGCTGGTGGACCACAAAAGACGTTATGGTGCCTTTCAAAAAGAGTAAGCCGGTATCGTTACCAGATTCCCAAATTTCCAGCCCTAACCTACAGGTGGCATTGCATCAGCGGCAAAGCCATTTCCCGGTCCAATATACCGTGGACATTGGCGATTAAACTCCGACAAGCGGTGTCAGACATTATCAACCAACCCTGATAGCAGTTCGGTTAAATTACATCGATGTCTCTTAATGATTATCATGCACAACAGTCGACCTCTGAGCTCCTCCCTGAGCCTTGGACATTGTGGAAAGGTCTTCAAGATGCTTGATATCTGAAATTGTGTCGATGTTGAAATTTGATGGAACAATGTGTGACGTCAGAGTGCACAGCTGCTCCGTTGATTCCACCAGGTGGTGCTGCTACCTTGCGTGTTGTAACAAAGCCATCTCGACACGTATGGACGGCTCCAGCGTGCAACCTTGATCCAATGGATGATGCATTTGATTCATTTTGACCCAAGGATTGACCCCAGACGGGCACGTTTGTTAAGAGGATAACGTCACAATCAGACTATAAAAACAAAATGACGAATTTGAGTTGCTCCCCCTCACCCGCCCCACCCGATTTCAGCAATCTATTTATTACGTACGCACGACAGCGCAAAAGCATGAGAGGGAGATGGAATTATCTGCCATATTTGTGTACGTAATAAATAGATTGGTCCTTCTTTTTCGACGAATGGAGGCGGTAACTGTGGGATGACGATGATCAGGGTCACACTCACACACGTCTGTGTTGACGACATCTTGTTGTCACCATACTGTCAGTGTGTCTCGGTCTTGTGTCCTTGTTTCATGCCTGAAACCTCTTGCATTCGCCATGAGCTAGCTCGGGGACTCTTTTAAATAACTTTGACCTTTTAATATGCAGCTACGTCACATGACAACAGTTGTGAAGCTATTAAAAAAAATAATATATAATGATGTTATTAAATAGATTGGATTGGAATTGGGGGACATCTACATTTTAATTGTGTACAAGAGAGGAGGGTTTGTGGGGCTTGAGGAGGAATAAATTAAATAAATAATTGAGAAAAGAAAGTAGGAGGAGGTTGGGTGGAGTGGGGGATATATATATATATATATATATATATATATATATATATATATATATATATATAATATATATATATATATGTAATTCTGAAGGGGGGGGTCAAATGCTGCACCATTTTGCAGACGTAATATGTAGATTCCAGTGTTGTTCACTGGTTCAAGTAAAATTCCGTTTTAAAAGCACCAAAGAGGAACGATCATTGGATTAATAAATCGGAGTTTTTGTTCCGATCCATGAGTTGAAGTTTTGTTGTTCATGGAGCTTCGTGGGATTTTTGTGGTGACTTCAGACAATACGTCCTGATGATCACAACGATGCGAGTTCAGCGACCTTCATGCTCAACCCAAGTCGACGAATGATGATGTACTTGCGTACGTAATAAGTAGACGCCTGCGCGCCTCGTTTTCTCCTGTTTAAAGTGCTTTCGGTCTTCCTGTTCGAGGCGAATCTGTTTGGTTTTATCTTTTAAAATCGCTCTTATTGGATTTTAGCTTTTTACAGATTATTTCTTTTGACGTGTGATTATTAAACCGGTGGTTGGAGTTCGGTGATCTGATGGAGAGGAGGTGAGAGGGGAAGGACACGCGCCGCGCGCGCGCACACACACACACACACACACACACACACACACACACACACACACACACACATATATACACACCACACACACACACACATATATACACACACATATATACACCACAACATATATACACACACACACATATACACACACATATATACACACACATATATACACACACATATATACACACACATATATACACACACATATATACACACACATATATACACACACACACATCTACACACACTACAACACACACATATATACACACACATATATACACACACATATATACACACACACACCACACACACACACTACATACACACACACATATACACACACACATATATACACACATATACACACACACACATATACACACACACACACACACACACACAACACCACACACACACACACACACACACACACACAATGGTCGGTAGACTTGGAAGAGGGGCAAGATGTCCCAAGACGTGCAGGTATTCGTGCATCCCGACCCTCTGCGATATGATCTGACCTCATTTCCTTTACCCGAGATAGCCCCATGATAGTTATAACCGAGGGTCTTAATAAGATCAGCTGGTTATCCCTGAACCCGCAAAAGGAATTTGTCGAGATCATTTTTAAATTATTATTATTCCCCCCCCCCCCCCCCCCATTGTTGTGTTCGAACAGCAAATATTTTATTAGCTGTGGTTTCGAAACGAGATTCAAACCTCTTCCAGAAGCTTTGACTTCGCAGGTACGGTAAAATATAGCAAAGCCTGTGAAACTGATTTCTGTCATTTTTTTGTGTTCAGGTGCTCCAGGTGAAGCGAGACCGCAGCACCTGTAGCCCTCTACGGGGCCAGCAGATGTTATTGCCCGCTGAATGCTTAATCCCAGTCCTGATGGAGACACGGACCACGTCTGATCCGTGTTTCCATCCCATCTCTCCAGGCACGGTAGCACCGCATCTGCGAAGGATCAAAAAGGATCACGAATGGATGGATGAATGATTGATGAATCGCATGGTGGATGTGATGGCGCGTGCTGAAAATCGTGATGAATCTTCAATGCTGCGATCAAGGGCAGGCCGTTACTAGGGTTCTACGCACAACCCGAACACACCTGTGAGCTCTTGGTGTGACCCGCTTACGGAAACACCATGAAAGGTGCTTGAATTCACAGGAGGGACATGTCAGGAGTCGGTTACCTCTTCACGGCATGGTGAACACTCGACGAGCCCAATATAATTGAAAGGTGTGTATTTTCACTTGGAAATTCAGGTGGGACAGGAAAGCAACTCACCTGTTGCGCACCTCTTAAACCAGGGCTACCGTTTTTGTTGGAGCTCGATATGGTGCGAATGTGAGGATGTGATTATTTGGCGCCGGGAGAGATGGACCATCTGCGATCGGGTGGGGAGGGGATGAACGTGGTGCCGGTAAGGGGAGGGAGGTGTGGAGTGAGACAAGGAATTGAGGGTAAGGGCAGTGTGGTGGGGTGTGTGGGGTGAGGGAGCTTCAAAAAGCGACCGATCTGCAGACCCAGTGGGAGAGTAGGCAGTGAGAGTGATAGAGAGAGCAGGTTGTCCTCTTGAGTGCAAGGTCCCTGAATGTCCGTGCATATCGGAGGCGCACAGGTGACGTTTTACCGGTCCAGCCCCCTGAATCCCGTCACGTTACCGTGTTTATATCATTGGTTGTTATACTTCTTAATTATAAGCGTGCAGATTAAGGTAATTAACAAAGGTTTTGATCAGATCTTTTTGGTAAGCATAGTTTGTGCAATGGGGTCCCTTACAGTGAGTGCCAAATACCGTAATATGACCAATCCACTTATCTTTCTTCTTGCAGGTGGTTCGACCTTGTCACGATAACAAGAATAATGCTGACGATGATGTCAAGGGCGTCGTGGCTGTGCCTTTTTGTGGCACTCCTGGCGTTGTCGCGCTCGGTCCAGGGATCTCACCCCGGCCTGGGGATGTTCGCCGCACAGCAGACCCCCGCTGACCCCTGCTACGATGAACGCAAGAACCCACGCCGCTGCATCCCGGACTTCGTGAACGCGGCATTCGGTCAGGCCGTAGAGGCGAGTAGCACCTGCGGAAGCCCTCCCGAGAGGGTCTGCACACCTGGGAGGTCTGTCGAGACAACAAACCAAAGCGAGCGCGGAGCGACGGCGGAAGCCCCTGGATCGGGATCCGATGGTACCAGGATCTCCACCTGCCACATATGCAATGCCGGAGACCCACGGAGGTCCCATCCAGCGGCCTACCTGACCGACCTGAATAATCCGCACAACCTGACTTGCTGGCAGTCATCAATGGACCGCGACAACGTCTCTCTTACATTGTCTCTCGGTAAAAAGTTTGAAGTTACCTACGTGAGCCTTCAGTTCTGCTCCCGAAGACCCGAATCTATGACGATCTACAAGTCTGCAGACTTTGGCAAGACCTGGGTGCCCTTTCAGTTTTACTCCTCCAACTGTCGTGGGGTTTATGGACGTCCGAGTAAGACCACAGTGAGTAAAGACAATGAGCAGGAGGCGCTATGTTCAGACCCCGGGACGCGACCCCTCCATGGCGGTCTTATTGCTTTCAGCACGCTGGACAGCCGACCATCGGCACACGACTTCGATGCTAGTCCCGCTCTGCAAGATTGGGTCACCGCCACTGACATCCGTGTGGTTTTCCAGCGCGTAGACCCTCTCCTGGCTTCAGGTGATCTTGAACTCGACCCTGAGAGTTCATTCTCACGTTATTTTGCAGTCTCAGATTTTCAGGTGAGTTTTGCCTTCATTGTGAGTGAAACAAAACAATAACCATGATCGTTAAGTTAGTAAGTTAAGGATTTTGTCGAAGTTTTACTTTTTAAACTCATTTTAAATGTTGTATAAAAGTGCTGAAATGAAACGGGTTTTGTGAATTTATTGGCATTTACAGATCATTCTCTTTGTGGGTCATCGTGGTGCTGTGTAGTGTTTGAGACCATTATCACGTGGTGGTTGTGTTTAGGTGGGAGGCAGGTGCAAGTGTAATGGACACGCATCGCAATGTGTGCGTGGAGCGAGTGGACAGCTCGAGTGCGCGTGTAAGCACAACAGTGCGGGGGCCGAGTGTGAACGCTGCCGGGATTTCCATCTGGACCGACCCTGGAAGCGTGCAACAGCACGGCATGCTCATGAGTGTGCCGGTGAGAGCGGGTTGTGGTCATGCTTCTTTCAATTTGTGAATTGTAATTAATTATAATTATTTTTCCAATTTCACTGGTATTAATTGTAAATTCTGGTTCAATTTCAATAATATTAATGATAAATCCTGGTTTAATTCCACTAATATTCATTACAATTCCTTGTTTAATTTCACTGATATTAATTATAAATCCTGCTTTAATTACACCAATATTAATTATCAATCCTGGTTTAATTTCACTGATATTCATCATAATTCCTAGTTTAATTTCACTGATACTAATAATAGATCCTGCTTAATTTAACTCATTCTAAATCCTGATTTAATTACACTAATATTAATTCTCAATCCTGGTTTAATATCAATTATAAATTCTGGTTTAATTTCAATAATATCCATTATAAATCCTGGTTTAATTCAACCAATAAGATTTACAAACCGTGGTTTAATTTCACTCATTTAAATTATCAATCCTGGTTTAATTTCACTAATATCCATTATATATTCGGGCTTAATTTCAGGAATATTAATTATAATTCCTGCATTAATTTAACCAATATGTATTACAAATTAAAAACCCTGGTTTAATTTCATTAATAGCCATTGTAAATCGTGGTTTAATTTCATTAATATCCATTATAAATCCTGGTTTAATTCAACCAACATAAATTACAAATCCTGCTTTAATTACACTAATATTAATTATCAATCCTGGTTTCAATCAACCAATATTATTTTTTAATCCTGGTTTAATTCCACTAATATTAATTATCAGTCCTGGTTTAATTCCACTTATATCCATTATAAATCCTGGTTTTATTCAACCAATTTGAATTACAAATCCTGGTTTAATTACACTAATATTAATCATCAATCCTGGTTTAATTTCATTAATATCCATTATAAATCCTGGCTTAATTACACTAATATTAATTATCAATCCTGGTTTCAATCAACCACTGTTATTTTAAACTCCTGATTTAATTCCACTAATATTAATTATCAATCCTGGTTTAATTCAACTTGTATCCATTATAAATCCTTGTTTTATTCAACCAATTTGAATTACAAATCCTGGTTAAATTACACTAATATTAATTACAAATCCTGGTTTAATTACACTAATATTAATTATCAATCCTGGTTTAATTTTAGTAATATGCATTATAAATCTTCGTTTCATTTAACCAATATCCACAATAAATCCTGGTTTAATTTAACCAATATGAATTACAAATCCTGGTTTAATTGCACTCATATTAATTATCAATCCTGGTTTAGTTCCACAAATATCCCTTATAAATACTGGTTAAATTTAACTCGTTAATTATAAATCCTGGTTTAATTACATGAATATGAATTATAAGTCATGGATTAATTCCACTCATCTTCATTATACATCCTGATTTAATTTAACCAATATGAATTATAAATGCTGCTTTAATTGAACTCATTAATTATAAATCCTGGTTTAATTATACTGATATTAATTATAAATCGTGGTTTAATTTCACTTCTATCCATCATAAATCCTGGTTTAATTTTACCAACATGAATTATAAATCCTTGTTTAATTCCTCCAATATTATAAATCCTGGTTTAATTTCACAAATATAATAAATTCTTTTTTAATTTCACAAACATTCAGAAAAACTCCTGCTCTAATTTCCATTATTGCAATTCATTTGTTTGTTTCAAACATGTTGGTTGTGTCACGGTTCTTTTGGTAATGGGACAAACTAAAAATAAGTATTATCATAAATCATCATACCAATATTATAACAACTTATTCCGACTGCTTATACTCATAATATTTGCCTCATTGCGTTGATTTTGCGTTCATTGATTGACGACGACAATTGCATCATAGGGCCTCTTACTGGCTTTTATCCGTTATAAGAAAATCCTGGTCCTCGTGTGAATCAAGTTTATAGTATGACAGATGAAGGCATTGAGTCATACACACATTGATGTAAAGCAAACACTCTGCTGGATTCTGTGATGATAACTAAGCTGTCCAAAATTGTGTAAAATACAGTACAATCAACCATAATGTGGAATATACAGTCGTACATTTATGTATTGTATGTACAGTATATTTATGTAATGTAAATATTGTATGATATTGATGTAATCTGTAGAATATCATATATATGTACTGTATGTGTAGTATTACCAGACTTGGTGACATAATAGTTTGAGCATCTGCTCTGAGTCTGGGAGGTTGGTGGTTCAAACCCCTGCAGAGTCAGACCAAAAGCTTCTTTTTTTATGCTATGTGCTGCTTCCTTGCTTGACGCTCAGCATTAAGAGGATAGAGCATGGAAAAACAATGGTGGGAAGGCAATGACAAACCACCCAAGATAACCCCAGCCAATAAACTGCTTTGGCAGCACTAATGCTCTGTAAAGAGTATGGTACATCAAAAAAATCAGAAATGTACAGTATCGTCTGTATGTACTGCATGTACAGTACATTTTGTGACAATGACAGAGATTTTCATGTAGACCTCAGCAATTTTACCCAAACTCTTGTTTACATTTGGGAAATTGCATAAAACTGTTGATCGCTTTACAGCCATTGTGATCGATTATTGATTATGATCACATCTTTGCTGAAGTTTAAAGAATGTTTTTTTTTTAATTGAAAAAAATTGAACACTTTGAGAATAACTTTGTTAAAACTGTGCTTAAAAGCGTGTTCAGACCAATGTTCAATGACGTCTGTACTGTACTTTTATAAGCCATAAACTCCATCTGTACATCACAATTGGATCTTGTAATCCCATTTAATGATCCATACCGTGCCCCTTGTGTACCTCTCACTGGGTATACAATTGTCTTCTTGTACTTGCTCCATCGCAGTTTGCAACTGTAACCTGCACGCACGCAAGTGTCGATTCAACCCCCAGCTGTACCAACTCTCAGGCCAGCGCAGCGGCGGCGTTTGCGTCCGTTGCCGCCATAACACTGCTGGGCGCCATTGCCACTACTGTCGCGAAGGGTTCTATCGAGACCTCCACCATGACATCACTTATCACAAAGCCTGCAGGCGTGAGTGTGTGATTGTTTGGGAATTTGGGAAATCTGAGGATGTTGTACCCCTTACAAAAATGTAAAAAATAAATAAATAAAACTCTTTTTTTAGATCTCATGAGAGGTTTTTGTCAGGGGTCGAGATTCATGTTGGTGGTGAGGAATGATTCAAGTGTCACTTACATGTTATGCAAGCCGTGGATGGGATTTTTTTTGGAGGATAGGGGAGGGAGGGAATTCCAGTAATTGTTCCTTATGGAAGAGATTAAGTGACATGGAAGGACTGATTGGATCACACTTCTGAAGGAATTCTTACAAAATTGATATTCATAGCTGCAGTGAAGTATATTTCCCATAATTTAAAATTCGGATGATAACTTCCCATCACTTTGAGTGTGATAATTTGGTATTGAAAAAATATCTCCAAACATGTGATTGTGTTTACATTATAGTCTACACTGTTGTCTCTGGTTTAATTTAAACTTCACTCCATAGAGTGGATGCCCATGTTTTTTTTTCCCCAGTATTACTCTGATGAGGAAAATGTTTCACCTCTATGAATACATTGTGGGACTTTCGCAATGATGCCATCCACCCAGAACACTCTGCACTCATGCACGTAAGCCCCTAGCAACAAGAGTCATTGGGGCACGTGTGTATATATATATGTATATATGTAAATATATATTATATATATAT
>CM068968.1:36590429-36610767 GCA_035128595.1 Eptatretus atami
TGCATGCGAGATAAGGATTGCTACCTAAAATGACTCACAAAGCTTCTAAAAGAAGCCAAAATACTTGGAAAGGTATCTGAGAGAAAGGGGTGTGCCTCTGCACAACAAAAGAGTTGGAGAACTTTCTCAGCTTGTGGACGGGGCTGAGATCTTGCAGCTTTTGCATACTGCAGACTCGCGAAGAGGTGGACCGGTGCAAGGCCCAGAGAACTGTGGACGGGCGTGTGCTACCCAAACCCTCGACCATTACTGCTAGTGAGTGGACTTTGAACCTTGCAGGACTACCTCCTGTGAACATGGTAGGATTGGTGATTTACTCAATTGATGTCTGCAATTGGAAAGACGATGCTGTGTATCATTACCGGCAAAGTAACGGTTACCAATTGTTCGACAAAGGACATCTTCACGACATGAAATTGCACAAAGCTTGTGTCAGCTATAGTTACGTGAGAACGAGATGTACCAGGGTGACTTCGCTGAGGAAGACACCGTATCTCATTTGGGTGCTTCTTATGAACAGCGATGGGAAGATCATATCTGGGGCTTGTGAATGCACAGTTTACTTTTCATCATGTTGGGTGGAGGATGGAATGGGAGCTGTGAGGGCTGTTATGAATAAAATAAAAATTGTTTGGTTCTGTGGCCACAAGAGAAATTAAACTGGACGAGAATATAAGACCCATCGCTTCGCTGACGGAAATACCAATCTTTGCTGTGACGGATAATCAATAGGGCAAGTAGAAAAAGGATTCCTGGGAGTGCGGGGATAACCAGCGTCGCAAGTTGGCATTTGCAGTTTCACCACGTGTGCCCATGCACCCATTAAAAAAACAAATTTCTGTTACAAACCTTCCCTGAAGTTCCTTGAATCCACCGTAGTTCGATGTATTAAAATCCGCTAATCCATTCTCAAGTTATAACACGATAGACATACAGACAGACAGACAGACAGGACAGGACAAGATGGCTCTTTTATAATTTAGATTTTTGCATCTACTGCAAAAAGGATTGTGTGTGTGTGTGTGTGTGTGTGTGGTGTGTGTGTGTGTGTGTGTGTGTGTGTGTGTGTGTTGTGTGTGTGTTGTGTGTGTTTTGTGTTGTTGTGCCGCTTGCTTGTATTTACAGGAAATGGTAGGAACTCGACACCTCACATCCACGGTTATTTCTTGTATTTCCTCCATATTTATAAGTCTGATTTGCATCCAGGAACGCAACATTTATGGTTAACCATTTTGAAATTCCATAGTAGTGGAAATGATATTTTAAAGACTGCTTGACTTGCAGATTTCACTCAAGCCACGGTAGGTTAAAAGTGTCTCGGCTAGCGGAAGCAAGTCGCTGAAAGTGCGCACACAGCGCATGCGTGAAAGGCCTCATTTAATGTCATTTTGAAAGTCCCATATTGTTTGATGTTCAATCAACCGTCGAGCAAATACTTGTTGAGGTGATTTTCTCATGGTACAAAATAATTTGTTCGAGTGATTGTGCCTTTTGTTCCAAAAATATTTGAATCCATCTTAGTAAGGCAGAGGATGTGAATGGAGCATGAATGAATAAGACAGTTTTGCTTTTGAAACCACATGATGAATGAATGAATTGCTCTCGAAACTGTACGATGAATGAATGAGAAGCTTTTTCCTTGAGACACCGCATGTGTTGCGTTGAACGACTGCGGAATGATCAAAACGGCCGTCCTCTTCCTTGGCAGCGTGCGAGTGCCATCCAGTTGGAGCGGCGGGCAAGACGTGCAATCAAACCAGTGGGCAATGCCCTTGCAAGGATGGTGTGACGGGTCTCACCTGCAACCGTTGTGCCAAGGGCTATCAACAGAGCCGTTCACCAATTGCTCCCTGCATACGTACACGCACTCTCTAATCTACATTTTACATACTTTGGCATTTTAATCTCTTCTCTGAATGCACTTGAAACTTTATAAAAAAACCCTCTTTGTCAATGGATGCTATAAAATTTGCACAAATCAATTGATTTGACTTTAATGGTGTAACATTAACCCTAATTATACGTTATATCGACTGCACTGATCCTTTACCCCAGGAATTCCCACCGTTGCTGTTGGGAATGCTGAGTATGGAAGGCGGACAGACAGCCCTGCTGGTGGGTTGGCCACGACTTCATGCACAGAAGTATTTGCATGATACCTCAATCGATTATCTTCTATTGCATGCTTGCCTTTGAGCCATCTGGTGTGGGTTCGATTCCAGATTGGACCATAAACTACCACTCTGGTACTTCACAGATGGGTCACTGCACCAGTGGGTGCACTGTCCTCTGGAGGGATATCGAGCTGGGTGTCCCGTCTGCTAGTGTTTGCCGGCGGATGTCAAAGGTCTTTCTCGAAGAGTAAGCCATTATGTTCCGTTATCCTTGCGAAAACTCCAGGCCTGATTACCATTGGCAAAAGACAATGGCAAACCACCTTGGTTATTCTCCATAGACCTCTTTGGTAACACTTCTTTTGGACGTTGGATTGGATTCTTATTACCTCCACCTACCGAAGCTGGATGGAGGTTATGTTTTCACCCCTGTGTGTGTCGGTCCGTTTGTTACTTGTGAAAATCGAAGATTTTTGAAGTATATTGCTTGGTCTTGTGGGTTGTTCTGTTTGTCTGTCTGTTTGTTTGTATGTCAATCACCTATAGGTCACAATTTTAAACCAATCTTCACGAAACTTCACCATCTGGTAGAGTTCGTCACGAGCAAGAAGCCAATCGTTTTTGAGGTCAAAAGGTCAACAAATTTGTTACATTTCTAAGATCCTCAATTTTCATCCGATTGACTAGAAATTTGAACAGGATTTGCATACCAGGTGATTGAATTCAACCATCAATTATTTTTGAGGTCAACTTAGGCCAAAAGGTCAACATACACCGAATTTCTAAAATTCTCAATTTTCATCCGATTGACTTGAAATTTGAAGAGGATTTATATTTCAGGTCAATTAATCCAACCACCATTATTTTTGGGGTCAATGTCGACCAAAAGGTCAACACAGGCCAAAGGTCAACAACTTAGGTGAGATTTCTAAAATCCTCAATTTTCATCTGATTGACTTGAAATTTGAAGAGGATTGACATATTAGGCCACTGAATTCAATGAACAAGTATTTTTGAGGTCAACATAGGCCAAAAGGTCAACATAGGCCACAAAGTTGCCAAAGGCCAAATTTCTAAAATTTAAAACTTTCTTCCGATTAACGACATGTAACAGGATATCTCAAAAAGTTGTGGACGGATTCGGACGAAACTTGGTGGGCAGGTTGGGCATTAACTAGAAAGAATTGATTCGATTTCGGTGATGAATCCGGATCCGGATCTGAGAATTTTTTCAGTGATTCTTCACCATTGAGTGATAGGGATAAAACAGATATATAGCACGATATCTCAAAAAGTTTGGATGTATTTGGACGAAATTTGGTGGACGAGTTGGTTAGGTGACAAGAACAAGCCGATTAAATTTTAGTTCAGGTCTGAATCCAGATCCGGCCTCTCAATGGGATACAAAACATAAACTAATCAGTTTGTTGGAGTTGTGCGCTCTACCGAGTGTCCTTGTTATTCATATGTTATTATTGGGAGCCACCGTTGTGTCACATAGTTAGTTGGAATAATAAATCAAATATTGTAATAAATGTATATTTTTCATGGCATTGACTCGTATCGTACAAGGAGATCCTGAGTATTTGGAGAAATGCACTGGGTTGTTTGCCATTGACTTTCCATTTGAGGTCCAGAATATAACAATTTGGCCACGGGGTGCCGGCACACAATGGGCTTTTCTTTTCAAAAGGTATGATGGGATCTGTAACATCCACAAGTGAGTGCTAGCATATGGGACAGCAGTCTTTATATATACAGTACTCCATGAGGATGGATATAAATGATGTGACTTTGATTTGGTTATTTGCAAATCACAATGGATTTTTTTTTCCCGATCCCATGTCATGTTGAGCTCCGACTGGTCTGATTACTTTGACAGACCTCAACTATTCCAAACTTGCTGGGTCGCCCCAGGGAACATTTTCGGCCCAATGTTTCACAAACCAGATAGCCAGGCCTGACGTTCAACTGAAAGTGATTTGGGCAGGAATTTTTAACTTGTTCAGAGTGCCTGCGATAACTCACCTACTCGCAAGACATCCTGGGATCTTTAACGTCCACTAACTTATGCTAGCAGGCAGGACACACAGCTTAACGTCCATCAGAGGACCGGTGTACCTTGTGATGCAACGCCCTGCCTGCGAAGCACCACTCTGACAGTTTATAGTCTGGTCGGGAATCAAACCCAGACTAGACAGCTCAAAGGTAAGTGCGTTACCCCCTCCACCATCCTATTGGATACCCATATCATGTCGAACTGTATCTTTTTATTTCCTCCTCCATTTTGATTTTTTCTTCCATTTGTGAAATGTATTTTGACTTTGTGTTTATATTTGTTATGATTGAGATAATTTCGTTTTTCTCTTGTTTTTATTTTTTGGTCGATTTCCATCTAAATCGTCATCATTCAGCTTGGAATCTGCTTTGGGTCACCTCTCCAGACAGGGAGGGAGTCGGAGACTAACAGCTCAGTTGACGTCTTTTTGTATAGATTGGAACAATGATGTAATTTCTTTGTTTGGGACAAATCCAGGTGCATGGAGGAGTTAAACACGAGGGAATCAGGTTCATAGTGTGGCAGGATCAGAGCGGAACAGGGAAACAAATGGATGAATGGTGGAAAGGAAAGGAGGAGGTGGGGGTGAAAGGGGTCGTGGTGAGAGTATAATAGAACGTACAGGGTTATTTATTGGAGAAAGTATGAGGTGACTATGGGCAGCATTCCTTCAAGACTGGAGGGAGGGACCCAAGACAACAGTTACAGGGACCACAAATGAGAAAATCGAGGGATGAAGGAATGGAGGTGACAATTTGGCTTGCACTTGTAGAGGGTAACCAGGTGAGGAAACCTGGAAGAAGAAGAACCCTGGGTGCATCACCATCACCATCACCATCACCATCACCATCACCATCACCATCACCATCACCATCACCATCACCATCTACCATCTACCATCTACCATCTACCATCTACCATCTACCATCTACCATCTACCATGTACCATGTACCATGCAAGCGTTGGTGCTGCCATAGCTGTTACTAGACTACAATCCTGGTTGGGTTGCAACTTGGCCAGGGTGCCTGCAATAGCTCGCCTACTCTTCACGAAGGACGTGGTGGGATCTTTAATGTCAACCAACTAATGCTGGCAGAGGGACTGCACACACTAATGAATCACCCTGCTTGTGAAACACCAGAGTGACAGTTTATAACTGGGTTGAGATTTGAACACAGGCGAGACAGCTGATCAGAGGCGAGTGCGCATACCTCTAAGCAGAGAGGGGGGAGGGGGAGGGAGGAGGGGGAGTGCAGTAAGGGGGTGTTGTGGTGTATGTTAGTTGTTATTCTCATATATGGGGCAACTTAGCATAACAATTGTGCATTTTGTGAGGAAAGCACCAAATTTGGCACACTAGTAGCCTATCATAGTATGAACAGATTTGGATATTGGGCCATCTCAAAATTTTTGATGGCAGTGGAAAATGGCTGCCACAGCCACAGCGGCTGAATTTGAGATGGCCCAATATCCAAATCTGTTCATAATATGATAGGCTACTAGTGTGCCAAATTTGGTGCTTTCCTCACAAAATGCACAATTTTATGCTAATTTAGCTAAGTTGCCCCACTACTATGTGGGTCAGAAGTTGGAATGGAAACCTCCCAGGTCTCAAAGTAACCACCTTTGTGTGTGTGTGTGCGTGCACACAAAGCAGTGGTGTGCCGTCACACCACTAAGATCGAAATGTTAGGCTTCTTTGGCCCACACTGATGTGCGTATCTGAATTTTTGCAGAAAACTGTAATGCTTACTGCAAGCCGCAGAAACCAAAGTTGAAACTGAGCATCAGAAAGTACTGCAAGAGAGATTTTGGTACGTGCACATCACTACGTCATCGTTCGCTGTATCAATCTTTGCTGTTAATGCGCTTCAAGTTTGATAAAAAAAAACTGGAACTGCATTTGAACTCGGACAATACGACCCGAAGCGAAACTTGGAAATACTTTAATAACCTGTATGTGATTACGTGGTAAGATTAACAACTTGGTCGTTAAAATTTGTTTCATGGCAGTGATCACCTGTCCTCACGAATAAAATAAAAAAATCAATCTTTTGGAACCTGTTTTGTGCTCTCATCTGAGCACTCAGCTCAGGTGCTGGCATCCCAGGTTCAAATCCAGCACAGTGTATCGATTTGTCCATAATTATCTAAACATGTTCTTGTAATTCGTGTTAAAGGACACTAATGTCAAAGCTTAGCTTGTCCTGTATGAGGGGTCCTACATCCGTGTGCCACAACATTGTGGGAACAATTGTTGTGCAAGATGTTCGCCTTTTTATTTTTATTTTTAATCAAAAGTACCCTTTTAGTTATTTATTCTGTGCAGATGAGGCCCGAGGTAGTCTAGAGGCAGAAACCCAAGCTTCACTCAGTTTATTGCTTGTGATGGTTTATTATACCAGTGGAAAGCCATAACTCCTGCAGACAATTTCCCAAGGCTATAGTTCGATTATATTATATTATATTATATTATATTATATTACACATTGAAGTTGTCCATCGTTAGGTCTGTAAGCTATTGGGCCAAGTTTTCTCCTCTGCATTGCAGCGCTGCAGTTGCACGTGTCAGCCGAAGCGATGTTGGGCGAGTGGACCCGCTACGCGGTGTCTTTGTTGGCCATCTTCAGGCGTGGCGGGACACGATTGCAACGAGGTGCAGACGCCTATCTTTGGATGCGTTCCCGGCAATTGGCCTGCCAGTGCCCTCCGCGCCTGCGACCTGGAAAGAAGTACTTGCTTTTGGGCAGCGAGGGATACCCGGGTCCTGTTGGTGGGGCTTCAGGCAGGCCTGTCCGCCGGGCGCATGCACTTGTCGCAGATAAGGGTAGCGTTGCCGCGCCATGGCGGGACGTGTGGGCGAGACGGCTCCGGAGGCTGCAGCGCCGGGAGAAGAAGGGAAGATGTCGCAAAGCTTAAGAGCGGGGAGATTTTATAAGGCTAAAAATGCTGGTTCGTAACATGTGCGCATGGCTTTGTTATCAAAGGAAAAGTTTATGAGGGGCATTCAAAATGTCGTGTGAATGTGATGCTCAAAACGGTGCATAAAGAAATGCCAACTTCATGACTTATCAACAACATCATCATCATCATCATCATCATCATCATCATCATCATCATCATCATCAACATCACTCAATAGAGTCAGTGCCACCAAAGCGGTTCCTTGGAAAGGGTGATGCTGGGTGGGGTTTCCTGTTGTCTTCACAGAAGTCAGTCAGAGCAGGAATTTGTAATTTGTTTATAGTGCCAGCAACACCTCTTCACGAAAGGCACCACGAGATTTTTAAATGTCCATCAACGACCAGTGCTGGCAGGACTGGTCCTCCAGCTTAATGTCCCACCAATGGACGGCGCACACATTGAGGCCCCACCCTGCATATGAAACACCATAGGGAGAGTTTATAGTTGGGTCAGGATTCAAATCCAGGCTAGACAGCTCAATGGTGAGTGTGCGTGCACCCTTTCTGGGCTACCCTTCTCCATACACAAGGACACATGATGAATGAGGAAATTTTTTTCAAACTAATTACATAGTGAACTAGAAGGGCACTTGGTTGCACGCATACCTCTGCCCTGATCCGGATCTTCAACAAAATCAAATAATTCCATCTTTGTCACACACCCAACCTGTCCACCAAAAGTTTCATCCAAATCTGTTCATAACTTTTTGACATATCATGCTACATATCGTTTTTTGGGCCCCATCTCTCAATGGTGAAGAATCACTTTAAAAATTTTTATCAGATCCAGATCCGGATTCAGATCTTCACCAACATCTAATCAGTTCGTCCTCACGACACACCCAACATGCCCACCAAATTTCATCCGGATCCTCTTGAGATATCCTGCACACAGACAAACAAACAGACAGGGGTGAAAACATAAAAATAAATAAACAACTTGGCGTTTCTTGGACCAACGCCCCTCGTATGGTTGACTTGATGATCGTACGTTTCGCAGATGATCGATGAAACTCTTACGCATAATTTTGCTGGTTATAAACTTCAAGCCGGTTTGTAAGTCAGTGTTGAAAGTTGTATATTGTTCTAAACTTTTTGTTGTTGGTGTTGTTGTTGTGCAGTTCTTGACTAATCATCCGTCCTTCGTTAACAAGTTTTTTTTTTAAATGTTTCACACCAGTAATGATTTGTTAGTTTTAGAATTCTTCAAATCAACAGCTGTGGGACTTTGTGAATTGTGAATTCTGGAATAGTTGTAGTTAAAAAGAGCTTGTAGCAGCAGCTTTGTTGTAGCTATAAAGAACATAAAACAACTCATCAACTGCTTCAAAGTTGAGATGTAAAGATATTTGGTGAAACCAGATAATTGTTTCATTTTGCTGTTTTAAATAGCTGATGGCTTTGTTAAACTTGTTAATTATACTTTGATCTATCGAATCAAATTCTATGCTTAGAGGGATAACATTATGACAAACAGCGTGTGTTAAATACTTGACAATTATAGTAATATTATTATTATTATTATTATTATTATTATACGGAGATCACTATACGGATTTATAAAGTGTCCTTACTTTGCATATGGTGCTGTGGAAATGTGGTCAGAGTATTTGGGTGTTTTACACTTTTAACACTGTTATACTTTTCATAATAAAATTGGATTTTAAAACTCAATCCATTTTGGAAATATGATACATTGTGATGGTTTTATCATACAATTTGGGTTTTCTATATTGCTTGCTGAATCAAACTGATAAAAGAATGAGGAGCCATCTATTTATTATTTTGGCAAAAATTTTGGCTACACCTCCACCCCCTCCTACACACGTGACTGCCTCCCCCTCTCCCTCTATCCTTACAAGTCTCCCAGTCCCAGCCGCTGAAAAGCATCCCCATAGCATGATGCTGCCACCACCATGCCTTCACGGTCAGGATGGTGTTAGATGGGTGATGAGCTATGCTTGGTTGCCGCCAGACGTAGCGCTTTGTATTCAGGCCAAACAGATCAATTTTCATCTCGTCAGACCACAGAATCCTTTGCCTCGTGCTCTCAGAGTCTTTCACGTGCCTTTTTGCAAACTCCAGTTGTGCTGTCATGTGCCTTTTTCTCAGGAGTGGCTTCTGTCTGGCCACTAGACATGAAGCCTACATTTGTGTAAGTGCTGCAGATTGTTGTTCTTCCTGCAAGTTCTCCCATCTCAGCCAAGGAACTCTGTAGTTCTGTCAAAGTGGTCATTGGATTCTTGGTCACCTCCCTGACCAAGGTCCTTCTTGCTCAGTTGCTCAGTTTGGTGAGACAGCCAGCTCTAGGAAGAGTCTGGGTAGTTCCATATTCTTTCAATTTCCTAATGATGGAGCTCACTGTGCTCTTAGGAACTTTCAACACTCCAGAAATTGTTTTATACCCTTACCCAGATCTACGCCTCCTCACAATTCTATCTCGGAGTTCTACGGACAGTTCCTTGGACTTCATGGGAGAGTTTCTGCTCTGACATGCACCGTCAACTGCCCCCTTCAAATCAACGCCCTTCTGGTTAAACTACCCAAACCCAGGATCACTGCTCACCTCCACTCATTCGTTTCTTTTTCCTCCCACCTGTGGAATCAACTTCCACATTCTCTTCAATCTCATTCTTCCCTCCAGGTCTTCAGGACAGTTGTTCACCACCGTCTCTGATCATCCCCAATCTAAAACCATGATCTTTTCTACCCTCATTAACCCACCCCAACCAATCCTCCTTCCAAATTCCCAGTTTTTCCCTCCAGAGAGTTTCATTCAGTATCCATCTTGTCCACCCCATGCATCCTCTCCTGCCCCCCATTACTCCTCACACCCATTGTTTGCCCTTGGCCTTCAACTGTGCTGTTGGTGTTTCTCCCCTCTTTCAACTGTTCCTTCTGTCATGTTGTGAATGTATCAGTACACAACACGACATAGATGCAGTTATAGACCAGGAAGGACTTTACACACAAGGAACTTGGACAAAGGAGGAAGCCATTTGTTCCATCAAGTATGTGCTAAATCTATACCATATTATTTTGATCTCACAGTTTATTTCGATTTAAATCTATACTTCAGATATCCACAGTTTCTCAACTTAAATTCATTGGGAGAGGGATGTGGGCTGGAGGAGTGGGGATGAGGACAGTTGGACAAGCACAAACATCACTCGGTGTTTTATACACTTATGTATAACACAGGATGGTGCAGAGCCGACTGACACATTTGGATATGCAATATTTGAAACACACGAGGTTTTTGTTCAAAACTTGCAATTGTATTATTTATGGTAGATAACATCAGGAAGGTGGCCTCCACCAGTTGCAGTGCATTGTCTTAGAAAAATAGTCTCACAACCCCAAAAGTTCCAACTCCACCCCTCGGACAGGAGAGCGGTCTGAAATGTGTCAGTCGGCTCTGCACCACCCTGTGCTAGCAGGATGTGCTTCCACATTGTCTTGGGTCGCTCACCTGCATTTATTTTTTTCATTAATTTATTTTCATTTATTTATATTTTGATTTACAGACATTTTATGACAGTTCTGTGATTTTTTTTCCCAGTGTACCGGCTTCGATGTCCATCAGCATTCAAAATTACCATTTTGGCTCGGGTCCCCGATTGTCCCCCATTGTCTCGGGTCGCTCACCCGCATTGATTTTTTTTCATTAATTTATATTTTAATTTATGGACGCTTTCCGACAATTCTGTGATTTTTTTTCCCGGTGTGTTGGCTTCGATGTCCATCGGCACGCGAATGTTCAGCTTTTAACGTCACCCGGAATTTACCGAACATTGATATGTCGGTGAGTGAATCAGTCAGTGAGCGGTTTGAAAGAGCTTTATACATCGGATGACAAAATATATGATTATAAAAATTCAAAAAGGAATTTTTCGTTGGTGCGTTTTAGAGGGGGACAAACACTGTTGTCCAGTGAGGAACAAACAAATACAAACAGCACATTGACCTTTTGACGAGAACCTCACACAGACAACGCAGTCACGGCACATGTTTACACTCACCGTTCCATACTGAAGCTACCTGCCATTCCTGCGAATATCCATGCACCCATTTATCCCAGATGCTTCCAGATACCTATCTAACTCAAATGTAAACCCACTACTATTTCTGCTGCCATTAACATGCCTGGTGTTGGCTTAATGGTTAGGATGGCAGGCTTGGGAACCTTGGGTCCTGAGTTCAAATCCTGCTTTGCTGTTGAGTTAATACTGGCTGGGGTTGACTTAGCCTGTGTCATCCTTCTGAGGTCAGCAAAATGAGTACCAGCCTGCTGGGATGATTGAGCCATTTGAGTATCCTGTGTCAGAGTGCTGACCCATCCAGGATTGTTCCCAATAGCTCAGGAGACTGTTCCAGCAGCACCAACACTCCATGTAGAGTATGGTCCCATTGGAAGGATGGATGCCATTAACTATCGAGGGAGTCTATTCCATGCATTTACTATGCTCTGAATGAAAGACCCCTGCCTTACTACCTTTCATCTCTTTTACTCTCTCTATTCCTCTCTTTCGTTATCTATCTCTCTAAGGAGAAGTGAATTGTTGCAGAATTTTTTTCTGGAAGGCTCACTTGGGTGAGCCTAGATGTGTTTGAGGGTTGTGGAGGTAGCGGCAGAAACCCGAATCCTATCCAGGTTCCTTGTGATGACTCCATCTTTGCTCTTTACCTCTTCGGGTTCCTTCTTAGTCTTTCATTTCATTTCTACCATCCTATCATCTTCTTTACTCACAAGCTATGGCCCCTGGTTCTGTCACTGTCCATTCCTCTGAAAGGACTCTGCACTTATTTTGTCGATACCCTTCATTATCATAAACATCTCTATCGATCAGATCCTCTTGCCATCACCCTTCTTATCAAAAAGTCCTGTCTCCTTCAGCGGCTCCTCATAGCTTAGCATGATAGCTAGGTCCAGAATTAATCTGCAGTAGTTGCTCTATGCTGGACCCTTGATATGGCAGCTATGTCCTTCCTCAGATATGGTGACCAAAACTACACAATATTCTTGAGGTGAGCCGGTCAATCAAACTCTCAAGCCATAGAGGAAATGCAGACTTGGGCCAAACTAATAATCTACAGGTCTATTCTTTTTATAAAAGGTACCGCGAGATCTTTCGGGTAATTTCCACAGGGTATTCTGAAATGCCTGTCTCAACCGGCTATGCAGTGTGCGCTACCAAAGATACTTTTCTTAGTAAGAACATGTTTTCTTAAGATAAGAAAAGTTTTCTTGAAACAAGAAAACCATGAGAAAACAATGTTTTTAGCCACTTCCCTGGCCTTACATATCTAAATGTGGGAATCGAACACTCGCCATGGGAATCGTAAAAATAAAGAAGCAAATATTTAAATAATTTCAATGCCTGAAATATAGTCTCATAAAAACCATTATGGATTATGGAGCTTTGCAGTCGACTGCTTGTCATCATCCTGCTTCAAGAATGGGGGGAAAAAACCTGCTTTGAACATGCATTTGCTCAAAGAAGAAGAACTTGAAGGCAAAGTATAATGGATTTTGGGAGCGTTGGTAATGCCCCTGCCAAAGGTCTGAGCAGTCTCCCACACCCACCCACCCCATCATACCCCACCCAACACCATACCCTCCCCAGGATCCCCTACCACTTCCCTGGCCTTGCACATCTAACCACCCACACTGGTTCTGAAGTTTTGATCCATGGACAAGAAGTGAACATTGTGCCTCGATCTAGGGAACCAGTCATCCTGGGAACTAAAGAAATCGCTGAAGAAAGACTTGAGAAGAGCAGATGGGGACAGAGAGAGGGGAAGCAAAGTAGAGATCTTGAAAATAACCTTCACCCTTGTAGCATCACCTTTCATTCTTACCCCCACATTCATGTTCCCACTCCTTCCCTGCCTTTATTTCTCTCTTGCTTCCCTGGTAATTAAATGTTTGGAGCTTAAACATAGCTGCGCAGCTTGCATTTCAATGGAAAGGGAAGAGGGAATGGTGGAATGGGCGAATTAATGGGCTTCTTATAGAAAGATGTATATCTGAACAGTTTTCATTGAGAGGTTCTTTCGTGTGAAATGAGCCGCAAATTAGGTGTGCAAACACACAGGCTATGTAGCCACCGACTCTTTGCCTTTCATTTGCAGGATTTGGGCTGGATTACCATAGGAAAATAGACAGCATACATGCACAAGGATTCCTCTTTTCTTCTTTTTTATTCACTGCAAGGATTCCTTACGCTTGCTCTCTGAATTATCTTTCCCTCCGAGCCACCCTTCAACCCCACCATTCCAAAGTCGATGACACACACAGCTGCCCAAACCCAAAGTTATTGATCGGTAACATCCGAAACTTAATAAGTGCGCACTCGCATGCTGCTTTCCTTTTGATCCATCAGTGCACCTTTTTCACAACATCCTTCACACCATGTTTCTGCTACCTAGGACATGATTAAGTAAAACTAATCTTTCCTGTACTATCTTACAAGCCGACCCATCCCTCATTCCTCCCCTCCTCACCTTATCAACTCGAATTTCTAACTCACTATCCACTGCCAATGCTCCTTGCCCCTCTCTCCAGGTTGCCACGGTGACGTTTGCAGAAGCTCGGTTGTCCTTGGAGACGTGAAATTTGCTCAGGAACTGTGATGGATGGCACGTTAACATCAGTCAGCTTTTGTTCCAGACCTCCGGGTCTCCCTGCACAGTTTGCTGTCCTTTCATGCCTCGTCTCAGTCTTTTCTTCCCTCGTCTCACAGCCTTCTCTGTTTCTCTGTGTTCCCCTGGCCCCCTGCTGTCCACCACATAGACCCCCCCCCCACCTCCCTGCAAACCATTCCTTGTCTCCCAGTCTCGCAAGATAGAGGCCTCAGAATGTGAGAAAAGCAAGCACGCAAGGACACAGAGCGGCCACCATCCCTATTGTTCTATTGTCCGAAACATCGTCAGAAGGCGATCCAAGAATTATGGGAATAAAATGAGGGAGCCAGAATAATACAGGTGTGATTTGACAGAAAACGAAGGCCTTATTAGGTCTGCTCTGTGACCTTGATTAAGACAATGATTGATGTAATTGAAACCGTTTATTTGTGGTCATTAGTGGAAAAGGGGTAATGTAAACCCCTTAAGGTCTTTCCCAATTTCAATCTGTCCCGGTCCACTGTATACATGGGCTACATCGGTCAATATTTTGACTAATATACATGTAGCGCACATCATTCATTCATGAGACCCAAACTGAAATATTGAGAAAGTCTTTTGAAGAGGTTCCAAATGCTTTGGGGACAGTCTTCCCCCAGGGGTCTGGAATTTTACTCCGTTCCCTCCATATTTGCGTTACACAGTGTGTGCTCAGTGAAATTGTGTCATAATCACTTTGTCAATATGTCAGATTACCAAGAAGTTCAATCTAATTATGGGTTTCTGGGGACCATGGTGAGAATAGATGCTGCTGTGAGGTTAATATGTGTCAGTTTACGTCCTTTTACCGCAAGGCCCTATCAAAACGTAAACGCTTGTCTTCACTGTGGGAGGCTATCCCGTAAATTTGAAGTTGAGGGATTGCTCGCTCCAGCTCGATGTGGTGTTACTTGAAAGTCGTACAGAGGTAGCCTCAGTGGCAATTTAAACTCAGCAGGAAATGTGCACGAGTCACATTTGGTATCCCAAGCCATGCT
The DNA here is from genome assembly GCA_035128595.1 of Eptatretus atami. Lineage (NCBI taxonomy): Eukaryota > Metazoa > Chordata > Myxini > Myxiniformes > Myxinidae > Eptatretus > Eptatretus atami. The sequence goes on from CM068968.1 coordinate 36,605,231, forward strand.
CACCCGATGGTATTAACTGTTTTAATAAATCAATCTTCTGTAACAAATAACCTGGGCCAAAAACTTCCCCCGGCCAACCTCACAACGTGGGAATAATTTTGGGTGTTAAAGAAGAAGAAAAATCTTTTGTACCATTTATTGTTGAAAAGTGAACGGTTGACAAACAAGGCTTTGAACTGCAATGACTCATATTTTATTAATTTGATTGGACATTTTTAACGGTATCATCAAGCAATGAAAAGGCAATCGATCAATCCTGATCTGGAATCCAAATGTTCGGTGAACCGTCGCTATAAAACGATATTTCTTCCGCTTTATCGTCCTCATAGTTCATAAAGTAGTTTTCCATTTGAGTTTGGATTTGAATTCCATGGGCTGGATATCCAACGACTTCCATTGTCAAACGATTTACTTTGTGCAAACCGACACGGCAGAAAATGGTGTCAGAAGTGGGATAAGAATGACAAAATGATGGACGACAAGAAGTGTTTGAAGGTAGCAGCACGCCATTTGAAAAAAAGCTAGTTGCAGACCCATTGCAGCCACAATGCGAATTATGAGATTGAGTTGCTAATGCATTATCAGTCATGATTTTGATTAAAAAGAGACAGGCAGGATAGCTTAGTTGGGAACTTTTCAGCTGTGTGCTGTCTGCTTCTGGGATCAATTCAATAGTTTGACAGACGTTGTCATGTGGTGCAATGCCAACAGTGGGCACTGCATCTTGGAGCACATCATTTGGAGGGGATGCTCATCCAGTTGTCTCGATCGTTGGTGCTTACATGTAGCCGTTAAAGGGAAACTAAACTCAAATTTCCAAAAAATCTAATTACTTGTTTGATGAGGAATCTGTAGCAATTCAGGATTTCCGACCAAACTTTCCAGGAAACTAACTTTGTTGATCTTGGGTCTTGCATTGCTTGACAGCTTGAACAAAAGATTGGAAGACGGTCAGAAACTCCAAGGAACAAGTGAGATCTGAATGTATTACTTAAAGGAAAATGAAAAAGGATTTTCCAGGAGACACTGCCAAAAGATTTGGAGGATGCCACAGACATTGAGATCTGGCATGATTGCCTTAGGAGGATGCGCACTCTCTTTAAAAGATTTGGAGGATGCCATGGACATTGAGATCCGGCATGATTGCCTTAGGAGGATGCGCACTCTCTTTTGGGTTGTCTAGTCTGTGGTTAAATCTCAACCCAGTTAAGCCAGAGGACCCGTCTGCCAGCAATGGTCGTTGGTAGACGTTAAAGATAGTCTTTTACAAATGAGGTGAGTTATTGCTGGCACTCTAAAGAAATTACAAATTCCTGCTGTAACTCTCTCGTCAATTGTTACTTGGGAAGCCTGGTGAGTATGCAAATACCGTAACGTGAGTTGAGGAATGCCTTCGTTCTGCAGTGGACTGAAAACAGAGTGTTGATGATGATGATGATGATGACGAGGATGCTGATGAGCATTGGAGAACCAATTATTCATGAAATATCAGCAAACCCTCCAAGAAAGTTCTGGCTTTCATCCAAAACAACTAATACAGCTTCTATGCAATGTTACGGCAAGATCAGTGTCAATTCAATATGGCAAAAAAATTCATATAACGCTAAGTTTGCTTTCGGCGTAAAAAGCCATTTGATTTGTTTCTGAGGGACGAGCCACATCTACCCGTCACTTCACTGATGGATTTAATCAAAAGAGAGCATGTTGCACTTTACAAACATCTTGTCTACCTGTGAATCTCAATAAGGATGTAAAATGAAGTGAAAGACACGAAAAAAGGATATTTTTACAACACTACTTGTTTTTGTTGTTGTTGTTGTTGTTGTTGTTGCTGCTGCTGCTGCTGTCGTGGTGGCTGTGGTTGCTGTTTGTGTGCTTTTTCCGTGTACTATTATATATTTTTCTATTGCTCCGAGAAGTATTACAATATATATTTTTGTGTGCTTCCGTGTCCGTCACACTTTGTTATAAAGGGTCCCTGCTGTCATCACATTGGAACCACATTAAAGCTCAAAGTAATGCTTCTTCCTCTTCCCTTCATGCAACCTGGGTTTTTTTAAACGGGCGGACACACAAATATAACGGGTGGGCTTTATGATTAAACAGACACATTTTTGTTCCAAGTAAATTGATCATTATTATCCCCCGCCAACCAACGAAGTTGGCGGGGGATATAGAAATGGGTTCCATCCGTCCGTCCGTCCGTCTGTCCATCACATTTCGTTTCCAGAGCTTAACTACAAATCCCCTCAAGATATATTTAAAAAATTTGGTACACATATCAAGCAAGTGGTGAACTGGTGTCTTTTTATATTTTCTAATTGATAGGTCACATGGTTTGGCAGCCATGTTGGATTCAAGGAAAATATTAAATAATGTTTTCCGCTGGAATCACATAACCGAACGAAGCGAAAATTTGCAACTATCATCTTCCATCATGTCTGCATACATAGTAAAAATTATGACATCACAAGTCACATGGTTTGGCGGCCATCTTGGATAGAAAAACACACCTCATCCGATTAACACGAAACTTCACACACGTATTTCACTGGAGGATTGGAGGCAGAATGTAAATTTATGATGTCATAGGTCACATGGTTTGTCAGCCATCTTGGATTGAAAATTAATAAATTTTAAAAATCTTCTTCTCCAGAACGGCTGGACAGATTGAGGCAAAATTTCACATACACTTTCCCAAGACATCCTTTCAGAAGTTTGTTAATTTCTAATTGATAGGTCACATGGTTTGGCGGCCATATTGAATTTACCCTAAAACCTTCAAACATCTTCTTCTCCAGAACGGCTGGTCAGATCAAGGGGAAACTTCACATACATATTGCACACGCGTAGTGAATATAAGTTTGTTAATCCTCATTTACTATGGCGGTGGATATCGAAGACTTTGTCTTCAACGGATGCTAGTTAGCTTTCCAATGACAACGGAATTTTATTATTCTATGTCAGCAGGAATGCTTTAGAATAAAATGTGACGGATACACGTACACGGATGGACAGACGCTTCTCCTTTTACTAATAGGTGATTGATCACCTGTGTTATTGCAGCATCAAGATGATGTAGAGGGAGTTAAACTCGATTGATTAAATCAATCTTCTAATTTTAGTGTACGTAGTCGAGGCTCGTAGAAGAGAGTATGAGTACACTGAACGGATCAGGACGCAACAGGACAACAGGAACAGCAGATAGAAGGGGGGGGGGCATTCAGCAACACTTAGACGAATGATCGGGGGGCGGGAGGACAGCAACACTTAGATGAATGATAGAAGGTTGGGGGGGGGGACAGCAACACTAGAGGACAGGGGGGGGACAGCAATACTTAAACAAATGATGGGGGGGGGGGACAGCAACATCATACATATGAATGACAAGGGGTGGGACAGCAACACTTAGATGAATGACGCAACATTAAGTACGATTAATCCTTTGTTTGCGGTAAAGAGTGTAGCTTTTGTGAGGTGGAAGCAGCAGCTACAAATTCGACCAACCACATAGCCAAGTCCCGAGCCGCAATTTTGATCTGATTCTGATTCTGATCCAAATTTTCACTTTACACTCTTATTTAAATAAAACAAAAATCACCAATAAATAAGAGGAACAATTATTGCATGTACAACTTGAAGTCTTTTTCCGTGGAGGCAGCCATGTTTTGCAAATGGAGTGTCGAATTAGCTGCGGAACTTCACGTGCTTTTCACAGCCACTATCTGGCCCATTGAGGAAGGTTGTGACTCCCTTGACATAAATCTCTGGGAAAATCACCAAGTTGAATTTGCTGTATAATTCTAATACTGTAGTAGTATATGTAGTACAAAGATCTAAAATGAAAATTCAGGAATGATCACGCATGTACGACAAGTCCAATCCCATTTGCCAGTGCTTTTTCAGTGAGGCAGTCAGGTCAGGTGAGGTATGGGAGCATGCACCAGAGCAGCGCGTCACTGGATCCACTTTCCGCCGGTACTCCAGGGGCCTCCGTCTGGCCATCCCCCAGGCAGATGCCTGGCTCATCCCCATCTCCTTGAGATGCTGATCAATCTGCTGCAACTACGAGGTATGTGGTTGGCCCATTGGTCTCCTCCACTCACGTGGCTCTCTCGTTGAGAGAATCTGGTGAGCAGGATCAGCGTCAGGAAAATGATCAGCCACATGTCCATACAGCCGCAGCTGAAGCTCACGGACTATGCAGGTAACAAATCTCATTTGAGTCTCTCTCAGCAACTGCTCGTTGGACACAAAGTCCGACCAGCGATAGCCAAGGATTCTCCGAAGAGACCTGGTACCAAAGGAATTAAGTGTCTGTCTCAGATCCATAGTCAGAGGCCAAGTCTCACATCTGCAGAGCAAGACTGGAAGCACCAAGGATCTTAAGACTTGGACTTTCGTCCTCCTGCACAGGGATCGACAGTGCCACACCCCATGATCCAGTGAATCTATGATTCCCCAAGCCTGACCCAGACTTCTATTGACCTCTGGCTCACAGCCAGCAGAGACATGAATGTCACTGCCAAGGTAAGCGAATCTCTCCGTGACCTCAACAACCTCACCACAAACAGGTACATACAAGATGGCAGCATCCAAGATGTCATTGAAAGTCTGGATCTTAGTTTGGACCCAGGAAACTCCTAATCCCAGTGGCTCTGATTCCTCATTTAGCACTGTGAGGACCCCCAAAAGGATATCCAGAGTCTCCGCAAAGATGAGTGCATCATCTGCGAAATCAAGGTCAGAGATGTTGATATTCCCAAACGATGCACTGCAGCTTGAGCTTTCCGATATCCTCCCCATAATCCAGTCCATACAAGCGCTGAAAAGTGTGGGGCCAGTACACACCCCTGATGAACTCCAGTATCAATTGGAAATATGTTGGAGATGGTATCACCACATCTCACAGCACTCTTAGTCCCAGAGTATAGTTCAGACCTCAGATTGATCAGTTTTGGTGGCACCCCATGAAGACCAAGAATCCTCCAGAGGGCATCCCGAATCAATGAATCAAATGCTTTGCAGAGATCAACATAGGCTGCAAGCAGCCCCTGCCGAAACTCTTGTCTGTGTTCGATGAGGACCCGAGAGCAAGGATAAGGTCATTCATTGACCTCTTTGGTGTGAAGTTTGACTGCTCTGGACGCTGGTGCTCAAGCAGATGATGGTGAACCCTATCAAGAATTTTCTGAGGAAAGACCTTGCCCGACAGTGAGAGGAACATCACTCCTCGGTAGTTGTTGCAGTCCTGGTGATCACCCTTCCCTTTCCAGAGAGGGCCAACAAGGCCCCCTTCCAGGCAGATGGGATGAAACGTGTGTTCCAGGCAGAGCACAGAACTGCATGTAATGACATGAGTACAGCATTTCCACCAGCCTTGAAAAGTTCAGCATGGATGCCACAGATCCCTGGAGCATTACCCCATTTCAACCAGTTCACCGCAGCCTGTGTTTCCACAAATGAAGGTGGTTCACAGTTGATTGGAGGGTCAGCAATAGGGATAGTAACACCCCTGACATCCAACTTGACAGCTG
>CM068968.1:36687203-36707458 GCA_035128595.1 Eptatretus atami
CCAAAGTTCTCCCCTCCCATTCTTTGAATGTCAGGTTGTCATATAAGAAGAATTGCTTCGGCTTATGTTTCAGTTGAAGGCCATTTGAATTGTTTCAGTCAAGCATTCAATGTTCTTCCTCCTGTATATAACAAATTAAAAGATTCTCCTTTGGTATGCTGATCCAACTTGTGAAATTGAATTATTTTCCACCAAGTACCCAGCTTACCCAGTCGCCACCCAGCTAGTTCCAGGACTTCTTGTCTTTTCCCCAAAAAAGGGGGAGATTGATGCTGTCAAACCTCGACTTCTCTATTCTGCAAACCAAGACCAGACGCACATCAGCCTAGTGTCCTCAAAACCTGCTCTGCTGCTCATTGCTCACCCGTCCTTTCTGTTCCTATTCACCCTCCACATTTGTTCAAGGGGTCATCTGCATCTCTTGGAAATCAGGCAAACATTCAAAACCATGCACAAAAAATGTGCAAAAACAGATCCCTCAATACAGACAATCAGCCTTCTCCCAATCATCAGTAGTCAGTTGGGAACCATCATCGCTCTGACATCAAATCTTTCTTCTGCCAATGATTTGATTTCCGATCCATTCGAATGGGAATCAGTAACCAGGTCACTCTACTAGACATTGCTGCTTCTGCCTTTCCCAAAAAAAAAAAAAAAAAAATCAAATGGATGGACGTCATCAATGCCGGACAAAAGATTCATAGCCATTTTCCTAGGAACATGTATTGCGAGCTTGATACTCTGGCACCTGTCCTGCTCACTCTAAACTACTCCGCAATTCAAGAAATTTCCCACTCATGCTCACAGACTTCCTCTCCTGTCCTAGTCAGGCATGGCATTTAATTGATTTCTCTAATCTCCTCTTCCATGGTCCAACGGCTGGAGTCTCTCAAGGCAGTGTTCTGGGCCCTTGCTCCAATCTCATCAATGATCTCTCTGATCTGGAAAATATTCTTATCATTTTCTCGATAACGGCACCCTCTGCCGTACCATCCTTCATCCCTCAGATCTGGTAGCCAGGCAGCCTTTAACACTCTGCAGGATTGATAAAATTCACAAGCTGGTCCTTCAATCCTGACAATCTCACACTTCACCTATGTCTCTCCAAAAGGATCGTCTGGAAACCCCCCCCCCCACCCCACCTTCCCTCCACCGCCACCCGCCCCAATCAAATTTCTCCACAATCCTCTTGAAAAATTTCTGTCTTGAGGAAGAACAGCTCAAGCGGTTTGGCGACTCACTATCTGTCGTGAATCTTCCCGAGAAAGCCAACATTTCCAAGCTGGCCTCCAAAGCCAGTTCGCCAACTGGCATCCTGCCATCGTGCACAGCAGTCCTGTCCCTGGGAATACCTGGAGCTCATCAAACAAACATCCAAAGCGTCATCTGTATTTGCATCATCACCAGAGTTACACTACATGGCCAAAGTATTTGAACACACTGCTCAAATCCTCATTCATATCTAAATCATGTGCATTAATATGGGAGTTCGTCCCCCTTTGCTGCTATAATCAGCCTCCTCTCTTGCTGGAAGGCTTCACAAGATCCTGGGAACATTGCTGCGGGGATTTGCTTCCCATTCAGCACAGAGCATAGTGAGGTCTGGCAATGATGTTGGCAATAAGATCCTTGGCTCCACATTCGGTGTTTCCAATTCATCCCAAAGGATGTTCGTGGGGTTTAGGTCAGGGCTCTGTTGCAGGCCAGTCAAGTTTCTTCGACACAAATCTTGACAACACATTTCTGCAAGGACCTCACTTTGTGCACCGGTGACATTGTCATTTGCTGAAACAGGAAAGGGCTCCCCAAACTGTTGCCACAAAGTTGGGAAGCACCAGAATCATCTAGAATGTATTGTATTGCTGTGGCATATAGATTTCCCTTCCACAGGGAACTAAGGGCCCAAGCCCAAACCATGAAAAAAAACATCCCCAGGACCATTATTCCTCCTCCCCAACTTTACAGTTGGCACTATGCATTCAGGGCAGGTAGCGTTTCTCCTGGCATCCACCAACACCAGATTGAAGCTATGATTCATTCACTACCAAGCGAAATGCATTCCACTGCTCCAGAATCAGTAGCAGTTGAGCTTTACACCACATCCCAGACGCTTTGGCATTGCGCATGGTGATCTTGCGTGTTGATGTGCGGCTGATTTCGCCATGGAAACCCATTTCATGAGCTCTCGACAAACAGTGCTTTGTTGCGGACGTTTCTTCCAGTGTCAGTTTGGAAACTTGCTTCGTGAGTGTTGCAACCGCCAACAGACGATTTTTCCGTGCTACGCGCTTCACACTCGGCGGTCCCATTTCTGTGAGCTTGTGTGGCCTACCACTTCGCAGCGAGCTGTTTTTAACCCAGATGTTTCCACTTCACAATAACTGCACTTACAGCTTGACTGGGACAGCTCTAGCAGGGCAGAAAATTTTACGAACTGACTTGTTGGAAAGGTATGCATTGTTGGAAACGGAATTATTAATTTGAATTTTATAATAATGTAAAAATGAAGTTAACTTAGTGTTTAGTGCTTTGAAAAAGAACTTTTAATAAATATCTATGCTGGGAAAACTAGGAAGGGCAGAATACACAATCTCCTCTGAAGTCATAAAAAAAAACCTTGCAAAACCTTATCGATCATTGTGACTATCTGAACCAGCAAATATTGTCCCCCTACACCCTTTCTGGGGCTATAAGGCAAGCTCCCAAAACAGACCAATTATCCTTCTATGTGCAATCTGAAGAGTCCACAAGTTCCATCTGTTTTCAAAACCACCCTAAGATGAAAATGTTTATTTATATATATATATATACATACATTACATTATTCAATGTAGAGGTTAAGTCTCAGCTCGCAATATCGTTTGAGAAGTCGAAGCCTTTCCTTCTGTGCACAGGAGTGTCTTTTTGTTTTTACTGATAAACACGGCTTGGAATATAACTTACGTTTTTTCTGTCTTGAGGCTAGCGAAGAAACTGCTTCCCGACACATCCAAGTTGTTGCCACATGATAGTCAATGAGTTCTGTTCAGTACGGCCCATTCTACAATGCCGAATGTTTGTCTATGAAGAAATGCGATGGCTGTGTGCTTGATTTTAGACACCTCTCGCAATGGGTGTGGCTGTAAATAGCCGAATCACTAATTTTGAAGGGATGTCCACAATACTTTTGCCATGCCGGTGTAGTACTGGCAGGGAATTTGGCTACAGTATGCTGGCCGTAGTAGCTCACCCACTTCTTGCGCAAAGGACACGGTGGGGATCTTTAACATTCACACAACTTAATGTCGGAAGATGGGACGCCCCAGTTTAATGTCCATTCAAGGAAGGCACACACAAAGATTTATCCCAGTGATTGAAACACTGGGATCGACAGTTTATAGGCTGGGCACGAGATTCAAAAGGAGGAAGGAGGAGGGAGGAAGGAAAGAAGTATGGGAAAGGTGGAGGTGGGAGGGAGCAAGGGGTAGGGGTTTGGGTGGGAGGAGGCAAGGGTAGTGGTGGGGTGGTGTTATGGTGGGACTGGGTGAGAGCAAAGTAGGGGTGGGGGTTGGGGAGGAGTGGCAAAGGGTAGTGTGGGGTGGGGTTGGAGGAGGCAAAGGGTAGTGGTGGGGTGGGGTCGGGAGGAGGCAAGGTAGTGGTGGGGTGGGTGGGAGAAGGCAAAGGGTAGTTGAGTGGGGTTGCGGAGGCAGGCAAAGGGTAGTGGTGGGGTGAGGGGAGGCAAAGGGCTAGTGGTGGGGTGGGCTGTGGGAGGACGGAAAAGGGTAGGGTGGGGTGGGGTCGGAGGGAGGCACTGGGGGTAGGGTTGGTGAGGAGAAGAAGGGGTAGTGTGGAGTCCGAGGAGGCGGCACCCTGCCAGTAATATATTATATATTCTTCTTCTTCTTTGGCTGCTCCCGTTAGGGGTCGCCACAGCGGGATCATCCGTTATCGATTCCGCATGACTGATTTGGCCAGTTTTACGCCGGATGGCCCCTTCCTTGACGCAACCCTGGTCGCCTCTTACGACACAGGCGATCTGCGTACACCTATTCCAACCGGGGTATAGCACCGGCCCAGTACACTGGTACTCAGCTTCGCACCGACCTCGCGAAGGATGCAGGCTGAGTCAACCCCTGGTGTATTTAATTCAGTGGCCCAACGGGGCTTAGAACTCAGGACCTTTGATCCCAAGCGCTGCCCTACCACTCGCCAACACCAGGCTCCAGATATATATTTTTAAAATAATAAATTCTTATAATATATATATTCGGTACAATTATTAAGCTTTCCAACTAAATTGTAAGGCAAATGGTAATAGCAGACAAACTGATGAATAATTTGATTGTGTTCAAGACATTTCCACCATGATCAGATCACGCCTGATGGACACACATCGAAAGATCCACATGACCACAAAGGATTCCTGAACAACTGGGGGAAACTTGTGATTCAACAAGCAATGCAACAACTATTCAAACGGTTCATATGTCACAGACAACACAATTTCCGCAGCCTCTACGCGAGCGTGTGCCACTCTAACCTCGGTTAACTCTTCAACCTCCCTTTGCGACTCCGAACCGGCAATGAGCACTGGGGAACTGCCGAACTCGAGGTCGTCGGGCCTGTGCGAAATCCGGATTGCGGCGGTCGAATTCACCGATTGATTCAATACACAATGGTTTTTCAAAATAAATTAATTGGAAGTTACATTAAAATGCGATTTGAAAAGGATGCGAATTTAAATGAAGAGTAATTTTGCTTCAATTTAATATAATATATATATATTATATATATAATATATATAATATATATATTAATATATATTGTGGTTTTCCCGCCGCGTTCGGACGACCGTTCTAGCCAAATCGTGGTCGCGCGCCCACAAGGCCGCAAATCCAGTCGTGACTTTCCGGGACCAAACCCCGAAATCCAGTCACGGATGGCCTAACCATCATAAAACTAGCAATATTCTGTCACGCGCTACAGGGTTGATCGCCGAATTATCGATTGGTGCGCCTAATCTATTACGCGCGGACAGAAATACCAGGAGTCTATACCTCCAACGGGACCTGTACGGAAACCGCAGCCGGCTTAGCGAGTCTTCCGTGTGCGAAGCCGAGCGGTATATATCGCCAAGTCCCGCGGACACAAATGATCACTTTTATCGCTTAAAAGCCATAATATCACCGAGCGTGCACCATGGCAGTTCAATACAGGAAGGAACGCAACGAGCAGATGTTCGACATTCAAACAATGGAGGCTATTTATTTGGCAGTAGTCATGCAGTCAATGATTGGGGGGATGGGGACAGACACGAGCAAAAGCTAACAGCAAGTTCTAAATTCAGAATGTACAAGCACGTTCTTCACCAATTCTACTTAGAGGACCAAGGCACCACAGACTTTCATACAAAAACCAAGAAAGAAAAAGACACGGCTCGTAAGCCTTTAATATTCCTCAGAGCCGGTGACCGAAAGGCTCTTGAGAGGCCGGGCAGGTTAACCTGCCGCCCTGGTGGCGACTTGATGGTCTGTCGGATCGGCGACCCCTCGGTGTCTCCTGTTCAGTCCGGTTGCGTCGCAACGCCGCCAGCTCCGCTTGGCGGCTTGAACGAGCAAGCCTTGTACGGGCTGCTTTGGATCGAACCTGGCTTCGTCGCGGCCCTTTTTGCGCAGCCTGGCCGGGCGATGCTTTCGGAGAGCGAACGGTCCCTGCTCTTTCAGAGTTGATGCTCCTCTGAACCTCGTTCACTCCTCGGCGTCGCCCGACCATATCAGCGGCTGTCTGGCCCGGACCACTACACTCCGACGCTGCCGCTAAGCTCCGACACTCCAATCTCCACCGCGTGAACGACGAACAACCACCTCGCTCGCCAGCTTTCCACCACAACGTGCTCTTGCGCGCGTTCTCCAACGCGGCTTTTTTATAGCCCGAGGGGTCGAGAAGCCGTGGAGGGTTTCGGCACACCGAAATCGGCGCTTCCCACCTTTCACCTTTGAACCTTCACCCAGGCTTGGCTCCGCCCCTTTCTAATGCTCTGAATTTGGGCTGGCTTTTTCCAAGGCAGAGCGCCGTCTTTGATCCATTTTTATGCAAAGTCTAGCAGTCTTCACGGCTGATTTGCACACGAGCCGTTCCGATTGCGCAGGCTTTTTCCCAAGGCAAAGCCCATTTTATTCATCCCACTTATGCAAAATTTCCAGCCGTTTGCACACGCTGATTGCACACGGAGGCTGGAATGTGCGTCCTCGAACTCGCGCCGCGAAGTTCGTAATCGACGGCACCTTGCTGCTGCACTCAGCATGGGCGTGATGGTGTCGCGATGTTGACGGCACTGTGGTGGGATGGCGGGTGTGATGTTGTTGGCTTTGAGGTTGAGTGTGTTGAGTGTTGGCGTGGTTTGTGTGAGGTGGCGTGTGGTGTAGAGTTGCTTGGCGTTGTGGTGGTGGGCGTGGCTGTAGATGTTACGTTGTTGAGGAGATGTTGTTTGTTTTAAATAAAGATAGAAAAAGAATTAACGGCTAACTCAAATGATGCCACAGCCCGGCCACCTACGAACGAAGACCCGTTATACAGCGGTGGGGAAATCTAAACCTTGGAACACACACTTATCAAAAATAACTGATCTCTGGGAACCTGACATGGTGTATCTTGTGAATTTCCAACCACCGTAACAATAGTAACAACTCAACAACCACGCCATCCCCACCACAGTGCCATCAACATCGCGACACCATCACGCCCGCCTGAGTGACAGCAGCAAGGTGCCGTCGATACGAACTCGCGGCGCGAGTTCGAGGGACCACATTCCAGCCTCCGTGTGCAATCAGCCGTGTGCAAACGGCTGATTTGCATAAGTGGATCAAAATGGGCTTTGCCTTGGAAAAAGCCAGCCAATCGGAACGGCCGTGTGCAAATCAGCCGTGAAGACTGCTGATTTGCATAAATGGATCAAAACGGGCTCTGCCTTGGAAAAAGCCAGCCAATCAGAGCTGAAAGGGGCGGAGCCAGCCTGGGGTGAAGGTTCAAAGGTGAAAGGGGGGGAAGCGCCGATTTCGGTGTGCCGAAACCCCTCCACGCTTCTGACCCCTCGGGCTATAAAAAAGCCGCGTTGGGCAGAACGCGCGCAGAGCACGTTGGTGGTGAAGCTGGGAGCGAGGTGTGTTGTTCGTCGTTCACGCGGTGGAGTTGGAGTGTCGGAGCTAGCGGCAGCGTCGGAGTGTAGTGGGTCGGGCCAGACAGCCCTGAATGGTCGGGCGACGCCGAGGAGTGAACGAGGTCTCAGAGGAGCATCATCTCTGAAAGAAGCAAGGGACCCGTTCGCTCTCCGAAGCATCGCCCGGCCAGGCTCGCCAAAAAGGGCGCGACGAAGCCAAAGGTTCGATAACCAAGCAGCCGTAAAAGGCTTGCTCGGTCAAGCCGCCAAGGCGAGCTGGCGCGTTGCGACGCAACCGGACTGAAACGAGACACGAGGGGTCGCCGATCCGACAGACCATCACAGTCGCGCACCGGGCGGCAGGTAACCTGCCGGCCTCTCAGAGCCTTTCGGATCACCCGGCTCTGAGGAATATTAAAGGCTTACGAGCCGTGTCTTTTTCTTTCTTGGTTTTTTGTATGAATGTCTGTGGTGCCTTGGTCTCTCAAGTAGAATTGTGAAGAACGTGCTTGTAACATGTCTGAATAGAACTCTGCTGTTAGGCTTTTGCTCGTGTCTGTCCCCATCGCCCCCAATCATTGACTGCATGCCTACTGCCAAATAAAAGCCTCCATTGTTTGAATGTCGAACTCTGCTCGTTGCGTTCCTTCCTGTATTGAACTGCCATGGTGCCGCTCGGTGATATTATGGCTTTTAAGCCGATAAAAGTGATCAATTTGTGTCCCGGGCACTTGGCGATATATAACCGCTCGGCTTCGCACACGGAAGACTCGCTAATGCCGGCTCGGTTTCCGTACAGGTCCCGTTGGAGGGTAATAGACTCCTGGTATTTTGTCCGCGCGAATAGATTAGGGCACCATCGATAAATTCGGCGATCAACCCTGTAGCGGTGGACAGAATTATTGGCTGAGTTTTATGATGGTTAGGCCATCCGTGACTGGATTTCGGGGTTTGGTCCCGGAAAGTCACGACTGATTGCGGCCTTCGGTGGGCGCGGACCACGATTTGGCTAGAAGGGGTCGTCCGAACGCGGCGGGAAAACCACAGATATATATATATAGTATATTATATATATATATAATAATATATCTAATATATATTAAATTGAAGCAAATTACTCTTCATTTAAATTCCGCATCCTTTTAAATCGCATTTTAATGTCACTTCTCAATTAATTTATTTGAAAAACCATGTGTATGTTGAATCAATCGGTGATTCACCCGCCGCAATCCGGATTTCGCACACGGCCCGAGACCTCAGTTCGGGCAGTTCCCAGTGCTCATTGCCGGTTCGGAGTCGCAAAGGTAGGGTTGAAGAGTTACCGGAGGTTACGAGTGGCCACGAGCGTAGAGGCTGCGGAATTGTGTTGTCTGTGACAATGAACCGGTTTGATAGTTTTGCATTTGCTTGTTGCAATCACAAGTTTCCCCACAGTTGTTCCAAGGAAATCCTATTTGGCTCATGTGGATCTTCGATGTGTGTCCCATCAGGCGTGATCTGGATCATGGTGGAAATGTCTTGAACACAATCAAATTATTCATCAGTTTGTCTGCTATTACCATTTGCCTTACAATTTCAGTTGGAAAGCTTAATAATTGTACCGAAAATATATAATATATATATATATATAGTATATATTATATATATATATTATATATAATATATATATATATATTACTGGAGCCTGGTGTTGGCGCAGTGGGTAGGGCAGCGCTTGGGATCAAAAAGGTCCTGAGTTTAAGCCCCGTTGGGCCACTAAGTTATAATACACCAGGGGGTTGACTCAGCCTGCATCCTTCCGAGGTCGTGCGAAGCTGAGTACATGTACTGGGCGGTGCTAATACCCCGGTTGGAAATAGGTGTCCAGATCCCTGTGGTTCGTAAGAGGCGATCCAGGGTTGCGTCAACGGAAGGGGCCATCCGGGCGTAAAACATGCGCCAAATCAGTCATGCGGAATCATAACGGATGATCCCGCTGTGGCGACCCCTAACGGGAGCAGCCAAAGAAGAAGAAGAATATTAAAATATATTACTGGCAGGGTGCCGCCTCCTCGGACTCCACACTACCCCTTTTCCTCCTCACCACCCCCTACCCCCGTGCCTCCCTCCGACCCCACCCCACCCTATCCCTTTTCCGTCCTCCCCACCCACCCCACCACTACCGCTTTGCCTCCCCTCCACCCCACCACTACCCTTTGCCGTCCCTTCCCACCCCACTCACTACCTTTGCCTTCTCCCACCTCACCCCACCACTACCCTTGCCCTCCTCCCTGCACCCCACCCCACCACTACCCTTTGCCTCCTCCAACCCCACCCCACACTACCCTTTGACTCCTCCCCACCCCACCCCACACACACCCCACCCCACCACTACCCCTTGCCTCCTCCCACCACAACCCCTACCCCTTTGCCTCCTCCCACCTGCCACCTTTCCCATACTTCTTTCCTTCCTCCCTCCTCCTTCCTCACTTTTGAATCTCGTGCCAGCTTAAACTGTCATCCCAGTGTTTCAATCACTGGATAAATCTTTGTGTTGCCTTCCCTGAATGGACATTAAACTGGCGTCCCATCTTCCGACATTAAGTTGTGTGAATGTTAAAGATCCCCACCGTGTCCTTTGCGCAAGAGTGGGTGAGCTTACGGCCAGCATACTGTAGCCAAATTCCCTGCCAGTACTACACCGGCTATGGCCAAAAGTATTGGTGGACATCGCCTTCAAAATTACGTGATTCCGGCTATTTCAGCCACACCGCATTGCGAGAGGTGTCTAAATCAAGCACACAGCCATTGCAGTTCTTCATAGACAAACATTGGCGAGTAGAATGGGGCCGTACTGAACAGAACTCATTGACTATCATGTGGCAACAACTTGGATTGTCGGGAGCAGTTTCTTGCTAAGCCTCAAGACAGAAAAACGTAAGCTTCATATCCAAGCCGTGTTTATCAGTAAAACAAAAAGACACTCCTGTGCACAGAAGGAAGCTTCGAACTCTCAACGATATTGTCGAGCTGAGAACTTACCATCTACATTGAATAATGTAATGTATTATATATTATATATATATATATATATAATAATACATATAATTCTATGCGTTTCATCGAAGGTGGTTTTTGAAAACAGATGGAACTTGTGGACTCTTCAGATTGCACATGAAGGATAATTGGTCTGTTTTGGGGAGCTTGCCTTATACCCTCAGAAAGGGTGTAGGGGGACATTATTTGGCTGGTTCAGATAGTCATCAATGAATCCGATAAGGTTTTGCAAGGTTTTTTTTTTATGACTTCAAAGATTGTGTATTCTCCCTCTCCTAGTTTTTTCCCAGCATGATATTTATTAAGTTCTTTTTATCAAGCACTAAAACTAAGTTAACTGCATTTTTACTATTATAAAATTCCAATTAATTAATCCGTTTCCAACAATGCATAACCTTTCCAATCAAGTCAGTTGTAAAATTTTCTGCCCTGCTAGAGCTGTCCCAGTCCAAGCTGTAAGTGCCAGTTATTGTGAAGTGGAAACATCTGGGATTAAAAACAGCTCGGCTGCGAAGTGGTAGGCCACACAAGTCACAGAAATGTGGACCGCCGAGTGTGAAGCGCGTACACGGAAAAATCGTCTGTTGGCGGTTGCAACACTCACGAAGCAATGTTTCCAAACTGACACTGGAAGAAACTCCGCAACAAAGCACTGTTTTGTCGAGAGCTCATGAAATGGGTTTCCATGGCAAATCAAGCCGCACACAACACCAAGATCACCATGCGCAAATCCAAGCGTCTGGATGTGGTGTTAAGCTCAACTGCTACTGGATTCTGGAGCAGGTGGAAATGCATTCGCTGGAGTGAATGAATCATGCTTCATCTGGGGTTGGGTGGATGCCAGGAGAACGCTACCTGCCCCTGAAATGCATAGTGCCAACCTGTAGAAGTTTGGGTGGAGGAGGAATAATGGTCCTGGGGATGTTTTTTTCATGGATTTGGGCTTGGGCCCTTAGTTCCCGTGAAGGGAAATCTATATGCCACAGCATACAATGACATTCTAGAGTGATTCTGGTGCTTCCACTTTGGTGGCAACAGTTTGGGAGCCCTTTCCTCGTTTCAGTAAAAATGACAATGTCACCGTGCACAAAGTGAGGTTCCTCAGAAATGGTTGTCAAGATTTGTTGTCGAAGAAACTTGACTGGCCTGCACAGAGCCCTGACCTCAACCCCACGAACATCCTTTGGGATGAATTGGAACAACCGAATGTGGAGCCAGGATCTATTGCCAACATCATTGCCAGAACCCTCACTATGCTCTGTGCTGAATGGGAAGCAAATCCCCGCAGCAATGTTCCAGGATCTTGTGGAAAGCCTTCCCAGCAAGAGAGGAGGCTGATTATAGCAGCAAAAGGGGACGAACTCCATATAATGGCACATGATTTCGGAATGAGATGAGGATTTGGCAGTGTGTTCAAATACTTTTGGCCATGTAGTGTACTTCTGGGAGTGCAATTGCAAATACAGATGACAGCTTTGGATGTTTGTTTGATGAGCTCAGCGTATTCCAAGGGAAGGACTGCTGTGCACGGATGGCAGGATGCCAGTTGGCTGAACTGGCTTTGGAGGCCAGCTGGAAATGTTGGCTTTCTCGGGAAAGATCACGACAGATTAGTGAGTCCCAAACCGCTTGAGCTGTTCTTCTCAAGAAGAAATTCTTCAAGAGGATTGTTGAAGAAATTTGATTGGGGCGGGTGGCGGTGGTAGGGAATGGTGGGGTGGGGGGGGGTGGTTTCCAGACGATCCTTTTGGAGAGACCAATATGGTGAAGTGTGAGATTGTCACATTGAAGGACCAGCTTGTGATTTTATCCAATCTGCAGAGTGTTGAAGAGGCTGCCTTGGCTACCCAGATCTGAGGGATGAAGGATGGTACGGCAGAGGGTGCCGTTAATCGAGAAAAATGATAAAGAATATTTTCCAGATCAGAGAGATCATTTGATGAAGATTGGAAAAGCAAGGGCCCAGAACAACTGCCTTTGAGGAACTCCAGCTTGGACCATGGAAGAGGAGATTAGAGAAATCCATTAAATGCCATGAACTGACTAGGACAGGAGAGGAAGTCTGTGAGCCATGAGTGGGAAATTTCTTGGAATTGCCATAGGAAGATAGTTTGGTGAGCAGGACCAGGTGCCAGAAGTGTATCAAAAGCTCGCAAATACATGTTCCTATGGAAAAATGGCTATGATCTTTGTCCGGCATTGAACTGAGTCCAATTTCCATTTGTTTGGGAAAGGCAGAAGCAGCAATGTCTAGTAGAGTGACCTGGTTACTGATTCCAAATTCGAATGATCGGAAATCAAATCATTGGCGAGAAGAAGATTTGATGTCAAAGCGATGATGGATTCCAACTGCCTATCTGATGACTGGGAGAAGGCTGATTGTCTGTATTGCAGGGATCTGTTTTGCACATTTTTTGTGCATGGTTTGAATGTTTGCTGATGTTCCAAGAGATGCAGATGACCTTGACAAATGTGAGGGTGAATAGAACAGAAAGGACGGGTGAGCAATGAGCAGCAGAGCAGGTTTTGGAGGACACTAGGCTGATGTCGCTGTCTTGGTTTGCAGATACAGAAGTCGAGGTTTGACAGCATCACTCCCCCCTTTTTTGGGAGAAAAAGACACAGAGTCCCTGGAACGTCTGGGGTGCGACTGGTAAGCGTGGGTACTTGGTGAAAATAATTCAATTCCACAAGTTGGATCAGCTACCAAAGGAGAAATCTTTAATTTGTTGTATATACGGGAGGAAGAAACATTGAATGGCTTGACTGAGAACATTCAAATGGACCTTCAACTGAACATAAGCCGAAGCAATTCTTCTATATGACACCTGACATTCCAAAGAATGAGGAGGGGAAGACATTTGGCAACTCAACTACAGGGTTTAGCTGATTAAGCATTAGGTCAAAATGAACTCAAACTGCAATACCGTGTCCCCGGGTGAAAGAGAATGACATAATCCATGGCAAAGTTGCAGTGTTATAAAAACCAGGTCACCCTGTTTCATAGTAAGACATTCCTTTTTATCAATTATTTAGGTCAAAAGACTCTTGGGTAATAGGGAAACTATAACTGAACAGCGCAATTTGACTATAGCATAAAAATTAAAATTTTATAATAGCACCAAGTCAAACAATTATAATTGAGTACAATGAATATAATTATTTTTCTTCCACAGTACAGAACGCGTATTGGGTTTGGGCCACCAGATTTTAGAAGCAACACGAGTTAAGGCATTCCAGCTTTTTTCTTGCATCGTCAGCTGTAACAGCCATTTGGAGGTAAGGGAGGGGATTGGATGGGGGAATACACCTAGAAACAGACATGACTGAGACCACCCACCAGGATTGGGGGGGGGAGAACAAGTTTGAGAGTTTCAGTTTTTTGCAGATTTGAAAGATGTTTTCTGGCTCTCTTTTGAGGGTAGATAACACTTATATACGAGCTTTGTGGAAGGAAACGTGAGATTGCCTTCAGTTGGATTTGCCTTCCATGAGGTCAAAAGGCACGTTTGTTTCATGGCAACTGGCCCTCCCCCATGCTTTCAATTCCATGCCATGGTGGGAGGGAAGGGCACGGACAACTGAAAGAAGATTGGGATAAAGTCTGGGTGCAGTGCAAGAGAGATTTATTTGCAGAAATTCCCAGGAGAGTTGATGATCGGAGACGGTAGAAATGGGAATGGTCAGTCTAGGAATTTTGATTGTCTCTTATGATCGAGAACAACTTGTTTATATTTTATATTATGATTTTGAAACACTATTTTGGAACCTTAATAGGGTCGAGAAGTCTTTTGGTTTCCGTACCTTGGCTTCATTCATCCTGATGGCAAGCGTCGTGAGTGGTTTTTTTTTTTTTTTGACGAAATGCTGTTTTACATAAAGGTGATGTAATAGACAACTTGCGGGAAAGTCGGTAAAAACAGGAATTAATTCTTTGTAATGACTTTTTACTATCGTTTATTTTATTGAAATGAATGTATGCTTGAAGATCTTCCAACAAAATTGTCTGTCTAACTATCTTTTCAAGAACCTCCAGTTTTGCAGTAAACTGTTTAGACTCCAACATTTTGCGGTCCCACTAATTCAACGGACCCACATAATCACGCGTCACAAAGTGTGGACCTGCTTCATTTGTGCTTCGTGTATTCGTGTTTTTAAATTTTTTTAAAAAAAATGCACTTCCGGACTGGTCTTTCTATATCCACCGCGATGATATTAATGATCAGCCGAGGAATTCTTCCACAGAAAACTGCTCTCTCTTGTCGGCTACTAGATATTAATCCTACTCTTCGTCCTTCAATATTCCTCCCCACATCTTCCTGCTCTTGTTCTCTGAATCCTGTCATGAGAGCTGTTTGCATTAAAACAACTTACATTTTCTTCCTGGAAGGCAAATCCTATTGAAGGCAACCTCAGAATCATTCCATAAAGTCGCATTAAGTACGTGTCTACTCTCAGGAAGAGCTCTAAAAACATGTCCAACGCTGAAGAATGAACTTTCAAAGCTTTCTTTCCTCGCCTCAAAAATCTGGTGTGCTTTGTCAAGTTGGTCTGGTGGTGTATGCTCCCCTTCCATCCCCTTTCTTCACTTCAATGTAACTACTGCCAACCCGCTCATAAGAAGCCTATGCTTTCAATTCTCTGTTTGCTTCAGAATTTGTGTCTCTCACCCTCCCTCTGCACCTATCCTTCCAATGGTAACCGCAATTGCTCCTGAATTCTGTGTCTTTTAGCAACCGTGAAAGGGGGAAAAAGTTTTCTGGCAACCCTCAATTCTGACTACAATTGTGACAGACGGGCAATCACTCACGTGTCCTAAAACCCTGTCCCTGACTGCTTTTGCGTTTCCTCTTATGCCCTTTCACCCTGTCATTTCATATGCATCTGCCAGCTGCTTGGAAATGTCCCAACATCACACCATTAATAAAAAGGTGCCAAAAACGGATCCCCTTAACTATGGACCAATTGGCTTTACTTGCAAATTCCGTCAGCGAGATCATGGACTCCAATCATGCAGTTGACATAAATCATTCTTTTCCTTCCAAACAGCCTCTTCTGGATTCATGAATTGGATTCAAGACTGGTCGCTCTACCGTTGGACGTGTCTCAACAATGGTGAGGCCCTCAATTATCAGACATAGATAGGCGTCTCTTCTTTGGACGTACTGTATCTTGAGCTTTTTTTATACAGTCTGGATCCTGCGTTGCTCTCCAAAAGCTGTCCTTCCCTATGAATCCAAGGCAACGTCCACTCTTGGATTACTGATTCCTCCACTTTCGTAGACAATTGTGTGGCTCTCAACGGAATCCCTTTTTCCATCTTCTCTCCATTCAAGGTTAGAGTACCCCAAGGCAGTGTTCCTGAGCATCCATATTATTCCTAAATCTCATCACTGACTGACTCTGGAAATCCTCTTTATTTCTTTTGCTGATCGACTAACAGTCCCTCTGCAGTGACATCCTCTCATCCTTATGACAGACAGACAAGCACCCTCTTTACTCCTCTCACACCTTGATAAAATTCAAACTTGTCAAGCACAATTTGGCTTTTGTATCCATATTTGTCACTCTTTGCGTCTCCTTGCCCTACATCGTTACCTGTGTCCTTCGTTTGTCCTCACGTCTAGCTCTCATCCCATCCCCTTGCTGTTGGTTTTCCCCTTTCTCCTGCTGTTCCTTTGTTTGTGTTGTGTCCCGATATTTGTTCTGTGTCGTTGGCTTTTTCCACGAGATTATAATCATGGTTAAAAATTATTATTATTAAAAAAAAATAAACAAATAAATGAAATGCCCCGACATGCACAGCATTTTTCCAGGAACATAATCCCTAGAAATTTTGAGAATCCAACAATCTTTCAATTTAACATTAAGGTTCAATGGGGTGGTTTTTTAGGGTGCTCTCTGGCAACTGCTTCGGTACTAACTTCAATTTTACAAGACTTTGATATATATATAAGTAATATATATATATATATATATATATATTTTACTTTCGTTTAAAAAATCATAAATTTCCTTTAAAATTTAAAGCAACACGGCCAGGGTAATCTTCTCTCATGAACTCTCACAGTCTACTATTTTTCCAAACATGTTATGCTGTCAAAGACGGCAATAATAAAGCTATAACTGAAATGTATTTGCTTGAAGCCGAACTTAAATAGCCCTTTTGTAATTCACTACATCGTGATCATCTGCTTCAGTTTATTAACTGTTTTAAAACAAGATTGGAAATTTACCTCCTTCTGTTAAAAGCTACCAAAACAATGAAATCAACTGCTGCAACCTTCATTTTCTCCTTTTTTTTCCGCTTTGGAATAACTCAAACTCCCACACTCTGTCAAATCCATTCTTCCTTCCAGGCTTCAAAACAGCCGTTCACCACCACCTCTTACCAAATCCTCGATCTTTTCTATTCCCATTAATCCACCCAAGCCCACCTCCTTCAAATTCCCTGCTTTCCTTCCTGAAAGTCTCCTGTAATATCAATCCTTTGTAACCCGTGTTCCCCGCCCAATTCTCTTCCTTCCACAGATCTCATAAGTCTCTGTTCCCCACTCGTTTTGTATTCCTACTCCTGCCTCTCTTTGTCTCGTGCCCCTCTTGCTGTTCGCGTTGTGGGTTAGCTCTCATACGAGCCTCGAAATGTTTTTCAAAAAACAAAATGGCAAGTGTGGTGGTGTTCACTGCCTTTATTGCTTGGTATCTGCAATCCCTCCAAACATCACTAAGGTGGTTTTAGGTTCTCTAGTGGTTTGGCAAGGTTGGGCTTCTTTCTGATCGAGAATAAATTTCACAAGGCTTTGTATGTTCTCATTAAGGAGCATCAGTTCAGGATGGGGACCATACTGCATTGATCTCTATGTGAAAGTTTGTTCCACCTGAGCTCGTTGCAGTCCAGGATGCCTTCACTCAATAGAGATACCCAGATGGTGACTATGTTTGATGCCAGTTGTTGGTGATTATGTTTCTCCCAGGAAAGATTGCAAGTGTGAGGTCAAGGAGTTCCAGGACTGTGCACCCTCGCAGGAGATCGGATAGTTTGGATTGCTGATTCTTGTGTGCTAGTGTGTGCACTTGCAGGCACTGAACAGATGTTCCCAGGTAGCTTATCTGGTCATGGTCCACAAAAAAAAGATTGGCAACGGCCAACTCTTTCACAAGAGCGATGCACCATTTGGCAAAGGTGGAAGCCCATCGGCAGAATGGGAATATTGTTTCAAAAGAGAATTGGACAGAAACAATTGAATGGTAATCAAAAGAGTATGCGTTGAGCCAAAGACGTTGGCCTTGTGGAATGCTGGCTGTCAAAGATAGATCAGACACAAAGGGCATTTCTTCCCTCTCCCCAATTTTTTTTTTCACTTTCCATTCTGATCAACAGTTCATTGGTGGCCTATGTCTGTGGGATTGAACACTGTTGGGCAAATTAAAAAATGTTGTAGTGCAATTTTTCCATCAATTTAAAATGGTCACCATGTATTTTTGTTGGTTTTTGTATCTAACTTGAGTGTGC
Organism: Eptatretus atami; assembly: GCA_035128595.1. NCBI lineage: Eukaryota > Metazoa > Chordata > Myxini > Myxiniformes > Myxinidae > Eptatretus > Eptatretus atami. The sequence goes on from CM068968.1 coordinate 36,704,888, forward strand.
CTTAACAAGGTTCTTTCCTTTCCTTCCTTCTAACATTCCTCCTTTTTTCTCTCTCTCTGCAGTTATTTTTTATTTTATCAATCCTAACAACCTCTTTGTGCATGAGTATGTAACTGAACACAAGTATTCCGTTCGGAGTGTCGTTACAATCCGGCACAATCCTCGGCTGTGACACGGCTTGTTCATCGAGTGTAGTCATTCTTGTACTGCGTTTGAAAGCGTCTGTTGGTTGGCTCCCCTCTTGCCTTGAGTTTTTGGAGAATTGTTTGAATTTTTTTTTTTTGTTTGGCTGCCACTTGAAAAGTCGTTTTTGTTTGGTGACCTTGTCTGGTGGTTTAATTTTAAAAAATCACACTGGAGAGGATGGATTGTGTAAATCGTGCTTGTTTGTGGAAGATCATGTCTCAATCGTAATTCAATCTATGGTCCACCCACATAATTGCTGTAATCTATGAACTTTTTTTTACCCATCAAACATCGAGGCTCTTGGACGAACTAGATGATGGAGGTTGAATGTTGATCAACGATGGGGTGGAATGGAGGATGGACCAACCATGTACAGGCAAAGTAACAAGGGGAGCCAAGTGAGTTTGGTAGAAATTGAACATGTAAACAGACAGCAAAGAGTTGAGAACCGATGAGAAGTCGTGAAAATACAAGATTGGAAATGGAATGTGAAGGGAATGGTTCATCATTTTAAAAGAGTGGAAGAGAACTTGTTTTGGGGAGAATGTGGGGAAGGGGCGGTGGGAGGTTTGATAGTCGAGTCAGTTAACCAGGGTTTGATAGAGGATAACGATGTGGGATAATTAGAGCAATGGTGTCGATGTCGTCGAGCGAGTGAAAGAAAAATACTACGTGGGGTGAAGATGTCGTGACACCAGAAATTAAAAGGAAAGAAGGATATTCTGATGTCCACAAAACTTTGCAATTTTGGGGGTAAGCTAAGCTTTCTGTGATTTAGATTGGATATTAAACTGTTGAATTTTGTTGTTTGATCAAATTACAAATTCCAAAGGTTTTCCCTCGAATAGTCACATTGAGACTATAATATGGGAATTGAATGAAACTTTTAAAACCGGTTTGCCCCCGTTCCAAATTGAGCTTTGTGTACAGGCTTTCTTGTGATATCTGTATTGAAACATTCTTTGTGAATTCCATCTCGTGCTTTCCCTGCTTGGTAGACAAATTCAAGGCGTTGCCCTGCTCAAAACTAATTCGCTGAAATTGAACCTCTTTGTTAACTTGGAAATGTCAGCACTTTAAGTTGAAGGAACGAATTAGTTATTTCTATTTTAATGAAGCCATGAAAACCTCTCACTGGAAGCTTCGTCTTGCTTGCTTGGTTGAAAAAAAAAAAGAAAAGAAAAAGTAAAAAGTATCAATTACCACAAATGCGTGGACTTTTCATCTAATTAAAAATCATATCGAACTGGGGGAAGGCAGGAAAAGAGTTTTTTATTACACAGAGCTAATCCACCCGTCACTTCACTGAATGGGAAATAACTGGGAGATGGAGCAGAGCCAGAGGGAGGGAGGAGAGTGGCAGAAGGGGTGGGAGAAGGGAAGGCAAGATGTGGCGTGGGAGCATTAATTACGATTCAATACCGTCTCTGTCAAATATGATCTCTGCATAGAATAAACAGTGAAGATGGAAACAAAATAATGTCTGAATACCACTTTCGACACAGTCATACTATAAATACCGGCTGGACATGCCAGAGAGAGATAGAGTGGACACCTCGGATGGATAGATGGGTGTGTGGGTGGCGGTGCTTTCCTTATAATTATTTTTGTTCACTCAAAATAATTCTCCAAATGGTAAGAAAGACAAGTTTAATGCTTTGGAAATTCTGTATTTTCTTGTGTATCTATGGAGAAGGAGGGACCACATGCCTTGCTGCTTAAAGTAAAAATTAAAGTCTACGGCTTTAGTTTATAGGCTCATTATTTCTTTAAATTATCAGAATTTCCCTCCAGATTTCGACACTTATTTAGTCCGGATCGATATCCGTCCTCAAAGCCGAAATTCAATATTTCAATGATGTATTTAATTTGTACGTGAGAGTAGATCGTGGAAAATTGCATCATATAATGCAGAAATCACTCCAAGCTCCTAATTAAAAACTAGAGCACTTACAAAGTGATGTAACCCCAGCGCATTCGTAGCTATGTTGAACAGGCCATCGACTAGGTTTTCGTACGGTCTTAAACCATAAAAAGTCCAACATTTCTGAGTTGTACAATTTTAATACTTGAAATGTCCTTAAAATTTCAGGAAAATGTTCAAAAGTCAATAAAAATCAGATTTCCTGTTTATTTTGGGTAAGGGTGTTTCATTTTCCTCGCACTAGTTTCTAAAAAGGACAAAATGTGTCCCAAGAGCTGCGTCCTAAAGGTTTTGTCTTCACCAGAACGAAGAAAGAACAAGACAAAAGAGGAAGAAGAAGAAACGAAAAACAACAACAACTTCCGATATTCGTCACGGTGTCTGCATTAAGCCAATAGCGAGACCCGTCATAGTGTATTTACCCGAAATATAGTGTATTTACGAAATTCACAATCACATAA
>CM068968.1:36707690-36720626 GCA_035128595.1 Eptatretus atami
AGCATCGCCGGCCAGGCTCGCCAAAAAGGGGCCGCGACGAAGCCAGGTCGACCAAGCAGCCGTACAAGCTGCTCGTCAAGCCGCCCAAGCGACTGGCGCGTTCGCGACGCACCGGACTGAAACGAGACACGAGGGGTCGCCGATCCGACAGACCATCACAGTCGCGCACCGGGCGGCAGGTAACCTGCCGGCCTCTCAGAGCCTTTCGGATCACCCGGCTCTGAGGAATATTAAAGGCTTACGAGCCGTGTCTTTTTCTTTCTTGGTTTTTTGTATGAATGTCTGTGGTGCCTTGGTCTCTCAAGTAGAATTGTGAAGAACGTGCTTGTAACATGTCTGAATAGAACTCTGCTGTTAGGCTTTTGCTCGTGTCTGTCCCCATCGCCCCCAATCATTGACTGCATGCCTACTGCCAAATAAAAGCCTCCATTGTTTGAATGTCGAACTCTGCTCGTTGCGTTCCTTCCTGTATTGAACTGCCATGGTGCCGCTCGGTGATATTATGGCTTTTAAGCCGATAAAAGTGATCAATTTGTGTCCCGGGCACTTGGCGATATATAACCGCTCGGCTTCGCACACGGAAGACTCGCTAATGCCGGCTCGGTTTCCGTACAGGTCCCGTTGGAGGGTAATAGACTCCTGGTATTTTGTCCGCGCGAATAGATTAGGGCACCATCGATAAATTCGGCGATCAACCCTGTAGCGGTGGACAGAATTATTGGCTGAGTTTTATGATGGTTAGGCCATCCGTGACTGGATTTCGGGGTTTGGTCCCGGAAAGTCACGACTGATTGCGGCCTTCGGTGGGCGCGGACCACGATTTGGCTAGAAGGGGTCGTCCGAACGCGGCGGGAAAACCACAGATATATATATATAGTATATTATATATATATATAATAATATATCTAATATATATTAAATTGAAGCAAATTACTCTTCATTTAAATTCCGCATCCTTTTAAATCGCATTTTAATGTCACTTCTCAATTAATTTATTTGAAAAACCATGTGTATGTTGAATCAATCGGTGATTCACCCGCCGCAATCCGGATTTCGCACACGGCCCGAGACCTCAGTTCGGGCAGTTCCCAGTGCTCATTGCCGGTTCGGAGTCGCAAAGGTAGGGTTGAAGAGTTACCGGAGGTTACGAGTGGCCACGAGCGTAGAGGCTGCGGAATTGTGTTGTCTGTGACAATGAACCGGTTTGATAGTTTTGCATTTGCTTGTTGCAATCACAAGTTTCCCCACAGTTGTTCCAAGGAAATCCTATTTGGCTCATGTGGATCTTCGATGTGTGTCCCATCAGGCGTGATCTGGATCATGGTGGAAATGTCTTGAACACAATCAAATTATTCATCAGTTTGTCTGCTATTACCATTTGCCTTACAATTTCAGTTGGAAAGCTTAATAATTGTACCGAAAATATATAATATATATATATATATAGTATATATTATATATATATATTATATATAATATATATATATATATTACTGGAGCCTGGTGTTGGCGCAGTGGGTAGGGCAGCGCTTGGGATCAAAAAGGTCCTGAGTTTAAGCCCCGTTGGGCCACTAAGTTATAATACACCAGGGGGTTGACTCAGCCTGCATCCTTCCGAGGTCGTGCGAAGCTGAGTACATGTACTGGGCGGTGCTAATACCCCGGTTGGAAATAGGTGTCCAGATCCCTGTGGTTCGTAAGAGGCGATCCAGGGTTGCGTCAACGGAAGGGGCCATCCGGGCGTAAAACATGCGCCAAATCAGTCATGCGGAATCATAACGGATGATCCCGCTGTGGCGACCCCTAACGGGAGCAGCCAAAGAAGAAGAAGAATATTAAAATATATTACTGGCAGGGTGCCGCCTCCTCGGACTCCACACTACCCCTTTTCCTCCTCACCACCCCCTACCCCCGTGCCTCCCTCCGACCCCACCCCACCCTATCCCTTTTCCGTCCTCCCCACCCACCCCACCACTACCGCTTTGCCTCCCCTCCACCCCACCACTACCCTTTGCCGTCCCTTCCCACCCCACTCACTACCTTTGCCTTCTCCCACCTCACCCCACCACTACCCTTGCCCTCCTCCCTGCACCCCACCCCACCACTACCCTTTGCCTCCTCCAACCCCACCCCACACTACCCTTTGACTCCTCCCCACCCCACCCCACACACACCCCACCCCACCACTACCCCTTGCCTCCTCCCACCACAACCCCTACCCCTTTGCCTCCTCCCACCTGCCACCTTTCCCATACTTCTTTCCTTCCTCCCTCCTCCTTCCTCACTTTTGAATCTCGTGCCAGCTTAAACTGTCATCCCAGTGTTTCAATCACTGGATAAATCTTTGTGTTGCCTTCCCTGAATGGACATTAAACTGGCGTCCCATCTTCCGACATTAAGTTGTGTGAATGTTAAAGATCCCCACCGTGTCCTTTGCGCAAGAGTGGGTGAGCTTACGGCCAGCATACTGTAGCCAAATTCCCTGCCAGTACTACACCGGCTATGGCCAAAAGTATTGGTGGACATCGCCTTCAAAATTACGTGATTCCGGCTATTTCAGCCACACCGCATTGCGAGAGGTGTCTAAATCAAGCACACAGCCATTGCAGTTCTTCATAGACAAACATTGGCGAGTAGAATGGGGCCGTACTGAACAGAACTCATTGACTATCATGTGGCAACAACTTGGATTGTCGGGAGCAGTTTCTTGCTAAGCCTCAAGACAGAAAAACGTAAGCTTCATATCCAAGCCGTGTTTATCAGTAAAACAAAAAGACACTCCTGTGCACAGAAGGAAGCTTCGAACTCTCAACGATATTGTCGAGCTGAGAACTTACCATCTACATTGAATAATGTAATGTATTATATATTATATATATATATATATATAATAATACATATAATTCTATGCGTTTCATCGAAGGTGGTTTTTGAAAACAGATGGAACTTGTGGACTCTTCAGATTGCACATGAAGGATAATTGGTCTGTTTTGGGGAGCTTGCCTTATACCCTCAGAAAGGGTGTAGGGGGACATTATTTGGCTGGTTCAGATAGTCATCAATGAATCCGATAAGGTTTTGCAAGGTTTTTTTTTTATGACTTCAAAGATTGTGTATTCTCCCTCTCCTAGTTTTTTCCCAGCATGATATTTATTAAGTTCTTTTTATCAAGCACTAAAACTAAGTTAACTGCATTTTTACTATTATAAAATTCCAATTAATTAATCCGTTTCCAACAATGCATAACCTTTCCAATCAAGTCAGTTGTAAAATTTTCTGCCCTGCTAGAGCTGTCCCAGTCCAAGCTGTAAGTGCCAGTTATTGTGAAGTGGAAACATCTGGGATTAAAAACAGCTCGGCTGCGAAGTGGTAGGCCACACAAGTCACAGAAATGTGGACCGCCGAGTGTGAAGCGCGTACACGGAAAAATCGTCTGTTGGCGGTTGCAACACTCACGAAGCAATGTTTCCAAACTGACACTGGAAGAAACTCCGCAACAAAGCACTGTTTTGTCGAGAGCTCATGAAATGGGTTTCCATGGCAAATCAAGCCGCACACAACACCAAGATCACCATGCGCAAATCCAAGCGTCTGGATGTGGTGTTAAGCTCAACTGCTACTGGATTCTGGAGCAGGTGGAAATGCATTCGCTGGAGTGAATGAATCATGCTTCATCTGGGGTTGGGTGGATGCCAGGAGAACGCTACCTGCCCCTGAAATGCATAGTGCCAACCTGTAGAAGTTTGGGTGGAGGAGGAATAATGGTCCTGGGGATGTTTTTTTCATGGATTTGGGCTTGGGCCCTTAGTTCCCGTGAAGGGAAATCTATATGCCACAGCATACAATGACATTCTAGAGTGATTCTGGTGCTTCCACTTTGGTGGCAACAGTTTGGGAGCCCTTTCCTCGTTTCAGTAAAAATGACAATGTCACCGTGCACAAAGTGAGGTTCCTCAGAAATGGTTGTCAAGATTTGTTGTCGAAGAAACTTGACTGGCCTGCACAGAGCCCTGACCTCAACCCCACGAACATCCTTTGGGATGAATTGGAACAACCGAATGTGGAGCCAGGATCTATTGCCAACATCATTGCCAGAACCCTCACTATGCTCTGTGCTGAATGGGAAGCAAATCCCCGCAGCAATGTTCCAGGATCTTGTGGAAAGCCTTCCCAGCAAGAGAGGAGGCTGATTATAGCAGCAAAAGGGGACGAACTCCATATAATGGCACATGATTTCGGAATGAGATGAGGATTTGGCAGTGTGTTCAAATACTTTTGGCCATGTAGTGTACTTCTGGGAGTGCAATTGCAAATACAGATGACAGCTTTGGATGTTTGTTTGATGAGCTCAGCGTATTCCAAGGGAAGGACTGCTGTGCACGGATGGCAGGATGCCAGTTGGCTGAACTGGCTTTGGAGGCCAGCTGGAAATGTTGGCTTTCTCGGGAAAGATCACGACAGATTAGTGAGTCCCAAACCGCTTGAGCTGTTCTTCTCAAGAAGAAATTCTTCAAGAGGATTGTTGAAGAAATTTGATTGGGGCGGGTGGCGGTGGTAGGGAATGGTGGGGTGGGGGGGGGTGGTTTCCAGACGATCCTTTTGGAGAGACCAATATGGTGAAGTGTGAGATTGTCACATTGAAGGACCAGCTTGTGATTTTATCCAATCTGCAGAGTGTTGAAGAGGCTGCCTTGGCTACCCAGATCTGAGGGATGAAGGATGGTACGGCAGAGGGTGCCGTTAATCGAGAAAAATGATAAAGAATATTTTCCAGATCAGAGAGATCATTTGATGAAGATTGGAAAAGCAAGGGCCCAGAACAACTGCCTTTGAGGAACTCCAGCTTGGACCATGGAAGAGGAGATTAGAGAAATCCATTAAATGCCATGAACTGACTAGGACAGGAGAGGAAGTCTGTGAGCCATGAGTGGGAAATTTCTTGGAATTGCCATAGGAAGATAGTTTGGTGAGCAGGACCAGGTGCCAGAAGTGTATCAAAAGCTCGCAAATACATGTTCCTATGGAAAAATGGCTATGATCTTTGTCCGGCATTGAACTGAGTCCAATTTCCATTTGTTTGGGAAAGGCAGAAGCAGCAATGTCTAGTAGAGTGACCTGGTTACTGATTCCAAATTCGAATGATCGGAAATCAAATCATTGGCGAGAAGAAGATTTGATGTCAAAGCGATGATGGATTCCAACTGCCTATCTGATGACTGGGAGAAGGCTGATTGTCTGTATTGCAGGGATCTGTTTTGCACATTTTTTGTGCATGGTTTGAATGTTTGCTGATGTTCCAAGAGATGCAGATGACCTTGACAAATGTGAGGGTGAATAGAACAGAAAGGACGGGTGAGCAATGAGCAGCAGAGCAGGTTTTGGAGGACACTAGGCTGATGTCGCTGTCTTGGTTTGCAGATACAGAAGTCGAGGTTTGACAGCATCACTCCCCCCTTTTTTGGGAGAAAAAGACACAGAGTCCCTGGAACGTCTGGGGTGCGACTGGTAAGCGTGGGTACTTGGTGAAAATAATTCAATTCCACAAGTTGGATCAGCTACCAAAGGAGAAATCTTTAATTTGTTGTATATACGGGAGGAAGAAACATTGAATGGCTTGACTGAGAACATTCAAATGGACCTTCAACTGAACATAAGCCGAAGCAATTCTTCTATATGACACCTGACATTCCAAAGAATGAGGAGGGGAAGACATTTGGCAACTCAACTACAGGGTTTAGCTGATTAAGCATTAGGTCAAAATGAACTCAAACTGCAATACCGTGTCCCCGGGTGAAAGAGAATGACATAATCCATGGCAAAGTTGCAGTGTTATAAAAACCAGGTCACCCTGTTTCATAGTAAGACATTCCTTTTTATCAATTATTTAGGTCAAAAGACTCTTGGGTAATAGGGAAACTATAACTGAACAGCGCAATTTGACTATAGCATAAAAATTAAAATTTTATAATAGCACCAAGTCAAACAATTATAATTGAGTACAATGAATATAATTATTTTTCTTCCACAGTACAGAACGCGTATTGGGTTTGGGCCACCAGATTTTAGAAGCAACACGAGTTAAGGCATTCCAGCTTTTTTCTTGCATCGTCAGCTGTAACAGCCATTTGGAGGTAAGGGAGGGGATTGGATGGGGGAATACACCTAGAAACAGACATGACTGAGACCACCCACCAGGATTGGGGGGGGGAGAACAAGTTTGAGAGTTTCAGTTTTTTGCAGATTTGAAAGATGTTTTCTGGCTCTCTTTTGAGGGTAGATAACACTTATATACGAGCTTTGTGGAAGGAAACGTGAGATTGCCTTCAGTTGGATTTGCCTTCCATGAGGTCAAAAGGCACGTTTGTTTCATGGCAACTGGCCCTCCCCCATGCTTTCAATTCCATGCCATGGTGGGAGGGAAGGGCACGGACAACTGAAAGAAGATTGGGATAAAGTCTGGGTGCAGTGCAAGAGAGATTTATTTGCAGAAATTCCCAGGAGAGTTGATGATCGGAGACGGTAGAAATGGGAATGGTCAGTCTAGGAATTTTGATTGTCTCTTATGATCGAGAACAACTTGTTTATATTTTATATTATGATTTTGAAACACTATTTTGGAACCTTAATAGGGTCGAGAAGTCTTTTGGTTTCCGTACCTTGGCTTCATTCATCCTGATGGCAAGCGTCGTGAGTGGTTTTTTTTTTTTTTTGACGAAATGCTGTTTTACATAAAGGTGATGTAATAGACAACTTGCGGGAAAGTCGGTAAAAACAGGAATTAATTCTTTGTAATGACTTTTTACTATCGTTTATTTTATTGAAATGAATGTATGCTTGAAGATCTTCCAACAAAATTGTCTGTCTAACTATCTTTTCAAGAACCTCCAGTTTTGCAGTAAACTGTTTAGACTCCAACATTTTGCGGTCCCACTAATTCAACGGACCCACATAATCACGCGTCACAAAGTGTGGACCTGCTTCATTTGTGCTTCGTGTATTCGTGTTTTTAAATTTTTTTAAAAAAAATGCACTTCCGGACTGGTCTTTCTATATCCACCGCGATGATATTAATGATCAGCCGAGGAATTCTTCCACAGAAAACTGCTCTCTCTTGTCGGCTACTAGATATTAATCCTACTCTTCGTCCTTCAATATTCCTCCCCACATCTTCCTGCTCTTGTTCTCTGAATCCTGTCATGAGAGCTGTTTGCATTAAAACAACTTACATTTTCTTCCTGGAAGGCAAATCCTATTGAAGGCAACCTCAGAATCATTCCATAAAGTCGCATTAAGTACGTGTCTACTCTCAGGAAGAGCTCTAAAAACATGTCCAACGCTGAAGAATGAACTTTCAAAGCTTTCTTTCCTCGCCTCAAAAATCTGGTGTGCTTTGTCAAGTTGGTCTGGTGGTGTATGCTCCCCTTCCATCCCCTTTCTTCACTTCAATGTAACTACTGCCAACCCGCTCATAAGAAGCCTATGCTTTCAATTCTCTGTTTGCTTCAGAATTTGTGTCTCTCACCCTCCCTCTGCACCTATCCTTCCAATGGTAACCGCAATTGCTCCTGAATTCTGTGTCTTTTAGCAACCGTGAAAGGGGGAAAAAGTTTTCTGGCAACCCTCAATTCTGACTACAATTGTGACAGACGGGCAATCACTCACGTGTCCTAAAACCCTGTCCCTGACTGCTTTTGCGTTTCCTCTTATGCCCTTTCACCCTGTCATTTCATATGCATCTGCCAGCTGCTTGGAAATGTCCCAACATCACACCATTAATAAAAAGGTGCCAAAAACGGATCCCCTTAACTATGGACCAATTGGCTTTACTTGCAAATTCCGTCAGCGAGATCATGGACTCCAATCATGCAGTTGACATAAATCATTCTTTTCCTTCCAAACAGCCTCTTCTGGATTCATGAATTGGATTCAAGACTGGTCGCTCTACCGTTGGACGTGTCTCAACAATGGTGAGGCCCTCAATTATCAGACATAGATAGGCGTCTCTTCTTTGGACGTACTGTATCTTGAGCTTTTTTTATACAGTCTGGATCCTGCGTTGCTCTCCAAAAGCTGTCCTTCCCTATGAATCCAAGGCAACGTCCACTCTTGGATTACTGATTCCTCCACTTTCGTAGACAATTGTGTGGCTCTCAACGGAATCCCTTTTTCCATCTTCTCTCCATTCAAGGTTAGAGTACCCCAAGGCAGTGTTCCTGAGCATCCATATTATTCCTAAATCTCATCACTGACTGACTCTGGAAATCCTCTTTATTTCTTTTGCTGATCGACTAACAGTCCCTCTGCAGTGACATCCTCTCATCCTTATGACAGACAGACAAGCACCCTCTTTACTCCTCTCACACCTTGATAAAATTCAAACTTGTCAAGCACAATTTGGCTTTTGTATCCATATTTGTCACTCTTTGCGTCTCCTTGCCCTACATCGTTACCTGTGTCCTTCGTTTGTCCTCACGTCTAGCTCTCATCCCATCCCCTTGCTGTTGGTTTTCCCCTTTCTCCTGCTGTTCCTTTGTTTGTGTTGTGTCCCGATATTTGTTCTGTGTCGTTGGCTTTTTCCACGAGATTATAATCATGGTTAAAAATTATTATTATTAAAAAAAAATAAACAAATAAATGAAATGCCCCGACATGCACAGCATTTTTCCAGGAACATAATCCCTAGAAATTTTGAGAATCCAACAATCTTTCAATTTAACATTAAGGTTCAATGGGGTGGTTTTTTAGGGTGCTCTCTGGCAACTGCTTCGGTACTAACTTCAATTTTACAAGACTTTGATATATATATAAGTAATATATATATATATATATATATATATTTTACTTTCGTTTAAAAAATCATAAATTTCCTTTAAAATTTAAAGCAACACGGCCAGGGTAATCTTCTCTCATGAACTCTCACAGTCTACTATTTTTCCAAACATGTTATGCTGTCAAAGACGGCAATAATAAAGCTATAACTGAAATGTATTTGCTTGAAGCCGAACTTAAATAGCCCTTTTGTAATTCACTACATCGTGATCATCTGCTTCAGTTTATTAACTGTTTTAAAACAAGATTGGAAATTTACCTCCTTCTGTTAAAAGCTACCAAAACAATGAAATCAACTGCTGCAACCTTCATTTTCTCCTTTTTTTTCCGCTTTGGAATAACTCAAACTCCCACACTCTGTCAAATCCATTCTTCCTTCCAGGCTTCAAAACAGCCGTTCACCACCACCTCTTACCAAATCCTCGATCTTTTCTATTCCCATTAATCCACCCAAGCCCACCTCCTTCAAATTCCCTGCTTTCCTTCCTGAAAGTCTCCTGTAATATCAATCCTTTGTAACCCGTGTTCCCCGCCCAATTCTCTTCCTTCCACAGATCTCATAAGTCTCTGTTCCCCACTCGTTTTGTATTCCTACTCCTGCCTCTCTTTGTCTCGTGCCCCTCTTGCTGTTCGCGTTGTGGGTTAGCTCTCATACGAGCCTCGAAATGTTTTTCAAAAAACAAAATGGCAAGTGTGGTGGTGTTCACTGCCTTTATTGCTTGGTATCTGCAATCCCTCCAAACATCACTAAGGTGGTTTTAGGTTCTCTAGTGGTTTGGCAAGGTTGGGCTTCTTTCTGATCGAGAATAAATTTCACAAGGCTTTGTATGTTCTCATTAAGGAGCATCAGTTCAGGATGGGGACCATACTGCATTGATCTCTATGTGAAAGTTTGTTCCACCTGAGCTCGTTGCAGTCCAGGATGCCTTCACTCAATAGAGATACCCAGATGGTGACTATGTTTGATGCCAGTTGTTGGTGATTATGTTTCTCCCAGGAAAGATTGCAAGTGTGAGGTCAAGGAGTTCCAGGACTGTGCACCCTCGCAGGAGATCGGATAGTTTGGATTGCTGATTCTTGTGTGCTAGTGTGTGCACTTGCAGGCACTGAACAGATGTTCCCAGGTAGCTTATCTGGTCATGGTCCACAAAAAAAAGATTGGCAACGGCCAACTCTTTCACAAGAGCGATGCACCATTTGGCAAAGGTGGAAGCCCATCGGCAGAATGGGAATATTGTTTCAAAAGAGAATTGGACAGAAACAATTGAATGGTAATCAAAAGAGTATGCGTTGAGCCAAAGACGTTGGCCTTGTGGAATGCTGGCTGTCAAAGATAGATCAGACACAAAGGGCATTTCTTCCCTCTCCCCAATTTTTTTTTTCACTTTCCATTCTGATCAACAGTTCATTGGTGGCCTATGTCTGTGGGATTGAACACTGTTGGGCAAATTAAAAAATGTTGTAGTGCAATTTTTCCATCAATTTAAAATGGTCACCATGTATTTTTGTTGGTTTTTGTATCTAACTTGAGTGTGCCTTAACAAGGTTCTTTCCTTTCCTTCCTTCTAACATTCCTCCTTTTTTCTCTCTCTCTGCAGTTATTTTTTATTTTATCAATCCTAACAACCTCTTTGTGCATGAGTATGTAACTGAACACAAGTATTCCGTTCGGAGTGTCGTTACAATCCGGCACAATCCTCGGCTGTGACACGGCTTGTTCATCGAGTGTAGTCATTCTTGTACTGCGTTTGAAAGCGTCTGTTGGTTGGCTCCCCTCTTGCCTTGAGTTTTTGGAGAATTGTTTGAATTTTTTTTTTTTGTTTGGCTGCCACTTGAAAAGTCGTTTTTGTTTGGTGACCTTGTCTGGTGGTTTAATTTTAAAAAATCACACTGGAGAGGATGGATTGTGTAAATCGTGCTTGTTTGTGGAAGATCATGTCTCAATCGTAATTCAATCTATGGTCCACCCACATAATTGCTGTAATCTATGAACTTTTTTTTACCCATCAAACATCGAGGCTCTTGGACGAACTAGATGATGGAGGTTGAATGTTGATCAACGATGGGGTGGAATGGAGGATGGACCAACCATGTACAGGCAAAGTAACAAGGGGAGCCAAGTGAGTTTGGTAGAAATTGAACATGTAAACAGACAGCAAAGAGTTGAGAACCGATGAGAAGTCGTGAAAATACAAGATTGGAAATGGAATGTGAAGGGAATGGTTCATCATTTTAAAAGAGTGGAAGAGAACTTGTTTTGGGGAGAATGTGGGGAAGGGGCGGTGGGAGGTTTGATAGTCGAGTCAGTTAACCAGGGTTTGATAGAGGATAACGATGTGGGATAATTAGAGCAATGGTGTCGATGTCGTCGAGCGAGTGAAAGAAAAATACTACGTGGGGTGAAGATGTCGTGACACCAGAAATTAAAAGGAAAGAAGGATATTCTGATGTCCACAAAACTTTGCAATTTTGGGGGTAAGCTAAGCTTTCTGTGATTTAGATTGGATATTAAACTGTTGAATTTTGTTGTTTGATCAAATTACAAATTCCAAAGGTTTTCCCTCGAATAGTCACATTGAGACTATAATATGGGAATTGAATGAAACTTTTAAAACCGGTTTGCCCCCGTTCCAAATTGAGCTTTGTGTACAGGCTTTCTTGTGATATCTGTATTGAAACATTCTTTGTGAATTCCATCTCGTGCTTTCCCTGCTTGGTAGACAAATTCAAGGCGTTGCCCTGCTCAAAACTAATTCGCTGAAATTGAACCTCTTTGTTAACTTGGAAATGTCAGCACTTTAAGTTGAAGGAACGAATTAGTTATTTCTATTTTAATGAAGCCATGAAAACCTCTCACTGGAAGCTTCGTCTTGCTTGCTTGGTTGAAAAAAAAAAAGAAAAGAAAAAGTAAAAAGTATCAATTACCACAAATGCGTGGACTTTTCATCTAATTAAAAATCATATCGAACTGGGGGAAGGCAGGAAAAGAGTTTTTTATTACACAGAGCTAATCCACCCGTCACTTCACTGAATGGGAAATAACTGGGAGATGGAGCAGAGCCAGAGGGAGGGAGGAGAGTGGCAGAAGGGGTGGGAGAAGGGAAGGCAAGATGTGGCGTGGGAGCATTAATTACGATTCAATACCGTCTCTGTCAAATATGATCTCTGCATAGAATAAACAGTGAAGATGGAAACAAAATAATGTCTGAATACCACTTTCGACACAGTCATACTATAAATACCGGCTGGACATGCCAGAGAGAGATAGAGTGGACACCTCGGATGGATAGATGGGTGTGTGGGTGGCGGTGCTTTCCTTATAATTATTTTTGTTCACTCAAAATAATTCTCCAAATGGTAAGAAAGACAAGTTTAATGCTTTGGAAATTCTGTATTTTCTTGTGTATCTATGGAGAAGGAGGGACCACATGCCTTGCTGCTTAAAGTAAAAATTAAAGTCTACGGCTTTAGTTTATAGGCTCATTATTTCTTTAAATTATCAGAATTTCCCTCCAGATTTCGACACTTATTTAGTCCGGATCGATATCCGTCCTCAAAGCCGAAATTCAATATTTCAATGATGTATTTAATTTGTACGTGAGAGTAGATCGTGGAAAATTGCATCATATAATGCAGAAATCACTCCAAGCTCCTAATTAAAAACTAGAGCACTTACAAAGTGATGTAACCCCAGCGCATTCGTAGCTATGTTGAACAGGCCATCGACTAGGTTTTCGTACGGTCTTAAACCATAAAAAGTCCAACATTTCTGAGTTGTACAATTTTAATACTTGAAATGTCCTTAAAATTTCAGGAAAATGTTCAAAAGTCAATAAAAATCAGATTTCCTGTTTATTTTGGGTAAGGGTGTTTCATTTTCCTCGCACTAGTTTCTAAAAAGGACAAAATGTGTCCCAAGAGCTGCGTCCTAAAGGTTTTGTCTTCACCAGAACGAAGAAAGAACAAGACAAAAGAGGAAGAAGAAGAAACGAAAAACAACAACAACTTCCGATATTCGTCACGGTGTCTGCATTAAGCCAATAGCGAGACCCGTCATAGTGTATTTACCCGAAATATAGTGTATTTACGAAATTCACAATCACATAA
>CM068968.1:36720791-36736973 GCA_035128595.1 Eptatretus atami
GCTTAAGCGGCTCGGTTTCGTACAGGTCCCGTTGAGGTATAGACTCCTGGTATTTCTGTCCGCGCGAATAATTAGGCACATCGATAATTCGGCGATCAACCCTGTAGCGCGTGGACAGAATAATTGGCTAGTTTATGATGCGTTAAAGAGAGATTGAGTGGCCATGAGGCAGGTGAGAGAGTCCACGCAGCCAACTGGCATGACAAGTGAGTCACCACATGTGAGAAAGAGAGTTGGGATGAGACGATGGAAGAGCATGTACGCCAGAGGGACTGCTTATCCATAGCGTGTGCCAAATTCGTGTTCCATACGAATAAGTGTGTGCGCATCGCAAGCACCTCTTCAAGTAATCTGGACATAAAAACATGAAACCTAGCAGCTGAAACTTGCAGCAAACTAAAAGAAATCCAAAGGACACATGACTGAAAATTGGGTGTTAATTAAGCACCCTTTTAAAGATAATTAATGGCCTGATATATTATATCGCTTTATCAGCGGCACACTCGGTCACACTCTCTATGGGGTCTTAAGCGTATCCTAGGAAATTCTCGCTGGGTCTGAAGCGACATGTTTTTTGGCCTGACTCAACCATGGTCAACGATGGAACAGGCCAAAAGGATTTCTCACAATAAAGTTTTTCTTTTCGCTTTCCTTCAGCTCATATTAAATTCAGGGTTCCCCACTTTTATTTTGAGATGTCTTTTTTAAGGACTTTAAGGACTTTAAGGCTACAATAACCCTTTTAAGGACACATCCTAGAAATTCCAGGATAAATTTTGAGGTGAGTCACCGGGAGAAATTAACAAAAGATAGTAAGTTACAAAAAAATCTATTTTAATAATGAACATAAGAACACAGCAGGAGCTTATTCAGTCGACAAGGCACAACGCACACACCGCCAATTGCATTTCACTTCAAGTTACTGTAGAATCAGCCAGGAGCAGTCACAAGTTTCCAGATGGGCAGCACTCTCATTTTAATGTGTTGTCTGTTAAAGATGTTATTGTAGGTGCTGCACCTGCAAAGTTGCAGCAGCTCCTGACTGCTTCTACACCTACAGAACAGTACATTTGTAAAAGCTACATGTATTGTTAATATCCAATTTAGGAAATAGCAGGCAGGAATTAGCCTTCTCCTCATTTATCTTCTAGAACTTTGAGTTCGCCCGTTTTTTGCTTGGCAGAGTGCCTGAGAGCATTTGATTTTACCCAGAAACTGTGGCTAGTTTTGGCCACCGTTTTGGCTCAGCCTCGTCTGCATATTTTTTCTGACAAATGTGGTCAGACCATCTTTGTCAGTTTCCAAACACCTTCTTTTCTTTTCAAACATCCACTTCATCTTCACATTTTTCGTTTCTTTGATGGCTGCTTGCCCGTTCTTTCTTTTCTCTTCTCAAGATTTGATGGTATTTATGTCGAGAATGGAGGCTGAGGATAGCAGTTCGCTTTTGTGATTTCAACTTGGAGCATTCCACCTACCAGTACAAAATAATCAATAATCTGCCGTCAGTGCGCACACAGCATGCTTCACCCAGGTTGTCTTCTCTATCTGTCTGTTGAGGAAAAACCCCTTCAAAGACGGCCTGACCATGGGGAAACATAGCACACTTAGCGAACTAGCCCCCACAACTTCTCAACTTCTTGTTTTATCCACACATTCATAGAGTAACAGCATCTACGCCCTGTCATCTCAACCATGAAGTTCCTTGAACCTAGGACTTCAAGTTCACACCCTGCTACATCCTGCAGTATATTCTTTGTACTCGCAACCAGCATATCTCATTATCACATCAACTCTGTTTCAGATCACCAAATTTTCCAACAGGGGCTATTTGAATTTGAGCTTGAGTGTTCTTGATATCAGTCACCATCAACTGGATCCAGAGAACGCCATATTTCTGGCTAAACTATATTAAGAGGAGACTTTCAAACATTTTGTTGACAATTTCACCACAAATAGCCTACATTCTTCTTTGAACTGGAACAGCCTTGGCGTTAACTGATGCCTTGGTTCTCAAGGAGGGACTTACAGTTCACTTTCAAGCCTTGAAACCACTCAATCTTTTTTGTTTTTCTACCTCTTTCTTTTCCAAGATCCTCGCTTTAACAAGTCATATGCAGTAGAAGCATTTTTGTAAGTGCAACTGGCTTAACACAACGACCTCTGCTAACAATTTCTAGCAAATCTCTCAAAATCATCGAACTAACGAAAGTGGGGATCACGCAAGTTGGCTGTGTCTGTTGGGTACAGGCTAAAAATGTGTTCAACTGCACTGGTCTAACTGGACCTGGGAAAAAAGAAGACCAGTTGGTTGGGGTGGACAGAGTACGCTTATCATTCCTTGCAGCATGCAGAAGTTTTTGTAAGAGTTGCTGTTGGTTTCGACTTCTTCTTGCTTTCACATGCCTCAACAAATAGACTTCAGTGAGGCACAATAGAATAACTCTGCTGCAGACAGGACGCATTCTCAACGCCACCTGTGCTTACCAAAATTTCATGGGAAGTCTTTACAGAAACCAGTTCATCAGTAAAATCATGGCGGCCTGGCAGAGGGGGGCACGGTATTTGTTCAGCAGGAAACTCTCGCGCTCACAGGTAAACGGCCACAAGGTATTTGGGTGCACGGTAAACGGGTCAAAGTAATTTGGGTCAGTAATTTTTGTCACGGGTATTTTGGTCGACGGTAATTCGTCACAGGGTAATTTGGTCACGGGTTTATTATTTATTATTCACTCACGGTGCATTTAAGGAAGTAAGGCAGAGCAGTAATACATTTTCACCATTTTCGTGGCCGGCGCATCTTGGTTGGCATAATGGCGTATTGAACCAAGTTTACTTGGACTACGATAATGATTCATTCTGTCGCTCTCAACTTTTAAATTCCGATTCCTATTATAAGTAGTCAGTAAAGCTTGGTCAATACATCATTATGTCGGCACAGATTCGCCGGCGCATGAAATGAAAATGTTTATTACTGCTCTTGGCCTTACTGGCCTTAAATGCGTGAATTAATAATAATTAATACCGTGACCAATTACCTTGTGACCGGAATTACCGGTGACCGAATTACTGGTGGACCCAAATTACTGGTGACCGTTTTACCGGTGACAAATTACTTGTGATCCGTTTTACCCTGACCAAATACCTACATTCTTGTGGTTCAATAGCGTCATCTGAACAGCAAAACATATTCCATCTGTCTTTATTTATGCGACTCTTTAGAAGGAGAAGAGAAGTGAGGAGGCAAGCCCGAAATTGGCAAGAGGGATATCTACATTTTGTTTCACCGCCAGGCAAATGTTTCGGCAACAGGAATGCCTTGAAAACCTCTTTTGAATAAATCAGAAGTCTCACACGACGAAAGGCATTACTGTGACTCGACACATTCATTGCCCACACACACTTCTGTTATTTTAGAGTCCTGTGTTCCAACCCATCCAGGTTAGAAGAAGCCTGCACTCGAACCAGGATGGGGCAGCAAGGCTGAGGAGCAGGGGGCAGTACGTGCCTGGATCTTGGCATCTGAGGTTTGTCGGCAGCTCCGCGTATTAAAATAATCTCCAATTTCCACCAAAGTTGGAACTAGCAGAACCTGATAGCTGAAATAGGAAAGTAGCAGGTATGTTATTTACATTGTAACAAATACATACGCAGATAGCATGCATACTACGAGACAATTCGGGCTCATCACTCAATGCCAAAAGATCGTTTGATTCATATATGGATATGGGGCCAAACACAGTTCCACTCACCTTGTAGATGTATTTGTCCTTTACCATGGACGGTGACGGCAGAAACTCCGCAAGCTTTTCACAGAGAAAGATTTGCGGCAAGCACGACAACGAGCAGAAGCTGACAATGCGCGGATCATTCTCCAACGGCATCCTTTGAATTCCGGTTTTATCAAGCCAGGTAGGCTTGGAATAGCATTGTCCAAGGCATCCTTTGATGTATTGTGCATATAAATGTTGGGGTCAACAAATTCTAGTAAATTGCCGATGAATAATGGGATATAATCAGGGCGTTATTGTTCAGCTCTTTTTATGCGTGAGAAGCGATCACAATGGCGGCCGCAAAAGTTTGCCGAGATGACGCTGAATGCAGACACGTGCCACTTCGGCAGCCGGCAAAAACAAAGCACGTGCTTCTGGCATGAGGGGGGCGGGAATGAATGCCGACCCATGCGGCTTAACCGGTAAACAGTTTTGTTCAATAAATATCATTTTTAGCCGGCGGTCTTCGGGGCGTAGCGAACGTGGGCTCTAAGAGAGCTCGGCGTTGTTCTTCTCTTCTTGGTTCTTCTTCTGGTGAAGCAAAACTTTAGGACTCGCTCTTTTTATATACAGGATCCGGAATCTCCTTAAATACTAACCTGTCACATCCTCACATTTGAGGGGTGCCTTTTTGAGAGAGTCTATCATCAACTTTTAAATATATTCGGACATTTGCTTTAAAGGTTTCGAAAGTTTCACACGTTCTATTTTAAAGATTATTCATTTTAATGTATCTGTAATTTCGTAAAAATACCTATTTATTTCGTAAATACACTATATTTCGTAAATACCACTTATTTGCGTAATACACTATATTTGGTAATACACCTATATTTTCGTAATACACTATATTTCGGTAAATACCTATGACGGTCTCGCTATTGGCTTAATCAAGACACGTGACAGCAAAATATCGGAAGTTTGTTGTTGTTTTTTCTTTCTTCTTCTCTTCTTGTCTTGTTCTTTCTTCTTCGGTGAAAGACAAAACCTTTAGGACGCAGCTCTTGGACACATTTGTCCTTGTTTAGAATACTAGTGCGAGGAAAATGAAACACCCTTCAACAAATAAAGGAAAATCTGATTTTATTGACTTTTGAACATTTTCCTGAAATTTAGGGGACATTCAAGTACTTAATTTGTACAACTCAGAAATGTTGGACTTTTATGGGTTTAAGGACCGTACGAACCTAGTCGAATGCCTGTTCAACATAGCTACGAATCGCTGGGGTTACATCACTTTTGTAAGTGCTCTAGTTTTTAATTAGGAGCTTGGAGTGATTTCATGCATTATATGATGCATTTTCCACGATCTACTCTCACGTACAAATTAAAGTACATCATTGAAAATATGATTTCGCTTTGAGGATCGGATATCGTCCGGACTAAATAAGTGTCGAATCTGGAGTAAATCTGATAATTTAAAGAAATAATGAGTCCTATAACTAAGCCGATAGACTTATTTTACTTTAAGCAGCAAGGCTGTGGTCCTTCCTTCTCCATAGATACACAAGAAATACAGAATTTCAAAGCATTAAATTGTCTTTCTAACATTTGGAGAATTATTTTGAGTGAACAAAATACTTTAAGAAGCACCCCACACCCATCTATCCATCCGAGGTGTCACTCTATCTCTGTCTGGACATGTCGCAGCCGTATTTATAGTATGACTGGTCGAAAATGGATTTCAGACATTATTTTGTTTCCATCTTCACTGTTATTCTATGCAGAATCATTTTGACGAGACGGTATGAATCGTAATTAATGCTCCACGCACATCTGCTTCCCTTCTCCCAGCCCCCTACCTCCATCTCTCCCTCCCTCCTTGCTCTGCTCCCGCTCCACCAGTTTCCCATCAGTGAAGTGACGGGTGGTATTTGCTCGTGTAAAATAAAACACTCTTTCCTGCTTCCCCAGTTCGATTGATTTTTATTAGATGAAAGTCACGCATTTTGTAATTGATACTTTTTACTTTTTCTCTTCTTTTTTTTTTTTTCAACGCAAAGCAAGAACGAAGCTTCCAGTGAGAGGTTTTCAATGGCTCATTAAAATAGAAATAACTAATCGTCCTTCAATAAAGTGCTGACATTTCAACAGTTAACAAAGAGGTCAATTCAAGCGAATTAGTTTTGAGGCAGTCACGCCTGAATTTGTCTACCAAGCAGGGAAGCACAGATGGAATTCACAAAGAATGTTCAATACATAATATCACAAGTAAGCCTGTACACAAAGCTCAATTTGGAAGGGGGCAACCGGTTTTAAAAGCTTTCATCATTTCCCATTTTAGTCTCAATGTGATATTCGAGGGAAACCTTTGGAATTGTATTTGATCAACAACAACAAATTTTCAACAGTTTAATATCCAATCTAAATACAGAAAGCTTATGCTACTCCAAAATTGCAAAGTTTTGTGGACATTCAGAATATCTTCTTTCCTTTAATTTCTGGTGTCAGGACATCTGCACCCAAGTATATTTTTTCTTTCACTCGCTCACGAACATCAACATGCTCTAATATCCCACATCGTTATCCTCTATCAAACCCTGGTTAACTGCTCGACTACAACCCCCACCGCCCCTCCACATTCTCCCAAACAAGTTCTCTCCACTCTTTTAAAATGATGAACCACTCTTCACATTCCATATTTCGAATCTTGTATATTTTCACGGACTCTCATCGATCGGTTCTCAACTCTTGTGCTGTCTGTTTACATGTTCAACTTCTACCAAACTCACTTGGCTCCCTTTGTACTGCCTGTACATGTTGGTCCATCCTCCATTCCACCCCATCGTTGATTCAACATCATCCCTCCATCATCTAGTTCTCGCAAGAGCCTCGATGTTTGTGAAAAAAAATTCATAGAATTACAGCAAATGTGGGTGACAAAGATGGAATTACGATCTGAGACATGATCTTCAAAACGCACGGTTTACACAATCCATCCTCCCAGTGGATTTTAAAATTAAACACAGACAAGGTCACCAAACAAAAACGACTTTCAAGTGCAGCCAAACAAAAAAAAATTCAACAATTCTCCACAAACTCAAGGGCAAAGGCAGCAACCAACAGACGCTTTCAAACGGCAGTACAAAATGACTACACTCGATGAACAAGCCGTGTCACAAACGATGGATTTGTGCCGGATTGTAATGACACTTCGAACGGATACTTGTGTTCAGTTACATACTCATGCACAAAGAGGTTGTTAGGATTGATAAAATAAAATAACTGCAGAGAGAGAGAAAAAGGAGAATTGAAGGAAGGAAAGGAAGAGAACACTTGTTAAGGCACACTCAAGTTAGATACAAAAACCAACAAAATAACATGGTGACCATTTTAAATTGATGGAAAATGCACTACAACATTTTCTAATTTGCCACAACAGTTCAATCCAAGCATGCACACAATGAACTGTTGAATCAGAAAGGAAAGTGAAAAAAAAAAATTGGGGGAGAGGGAAGAAATGCCCTTTGTGTCTGGATCTATCTTGACAGCCAGCATTCCACAAGGCAACGTCTTTGCTCAACGCATCTCTTTGATACCAATCAATGTCTGTCCAATTCCTTTGAAATATTCCCATTGCGCGATGGCTTCCACCTTTGCCAAATGGTGCATCGCTCTTGTGAAAGGTTGCCGCTGCCAAATCTTTTTGTGAGACCATGACCAGATAAGCTACCTGGGACATCTGTTCAGTGCCTGCAAGTCACACACTAGCACACAAGAATCAGCAATCCAAACTTCCAATTCCTGCGAGGGGTGCACAGTCCTGGAACTCCGTGACTCACCTCTGCAATCTTTCCTGGGAGAAACATAATCACCAAACTGGCATCAAACACTAGTCACCATCTGGGTAATCTCTATTGAGTGAAGGCATTCCTGGACTGCACGAGCTCAAGTGGAAGACTTTCACATAGAGATCATGCAGTATGGTCCCCATCCTGAACTGATGCTCCTTAATGAGAACATACAAAGCTCATGTGAAATTTATTCTGCATCAGAAAGAGCCACCTTGCCAACCACTAGAGAAGCTAAAACACCTTAGTGATGTTGTTGAGATTGCAGATACCAAGCAATAAAGGCAGTGAACACCACCACATTGCCATTGTTGTTTTTTGAAACATTGTCGAGGTCGTATGAGAGTAACACACAACGAACAGCAAGCGGGGCACGAGACAAGAGAGGCAGGAGTGGGAAGGACAAAACAGTGGGGAACAGAGACTTATGAGATCTGTGGAAGGAAGAGGAATGGGGCGGGAACACGAGGGTATACAAGATTGATATTACAGGACTTTCAGGAAGGAAAGCAGGGAATTTGAAGGTGGGTTTGGGGTGGATTAATGGGGATAGAAAGATCGAGGATTTGGATAAGAGGTGGTGGTGAACGGCTGTTTTGAAGGCCTGGAGGAGAATGGGATTGAACAGAGTGTGGGAGTTTATTCCAAAGGCGGGAAAAAAAGAGGAATGAAAAAGTGAAGGTGAGCAGTGATTCATTGATTTTGGTAGTTTTACCAGAAGGAGGTAAATTTCCAATCTTGTTTTAAACAGTTTTAATAAACTGAAGCAGATGATCACGATGTAGTGAATACAAAAGGGCTAATTAAGTTCGGCTTCAAGCAAATACATTTCAGTTTGCTTTATATTGCCGTCTTTGACAGCATAACATGTTTGGAAAATAGTAGAGCTGGAGAGTTCATAGAAGAAGATACCCTGGGCAGTGTTGCTTAATTTAAATGAAATAATGATTTTAACGAGTTAAATATATATATATATATATATATCAAAAGTTTTGTAAAATTGAAGTAGTACCGAAAGCAGTGCCAGAGAGCACCCTAAAAAACCACCCCATTGAACCTTAATTTAAATTGAAGTATTGTTGGATCTCAAAATTTCTAGGAGATATGTTCCTGAAAAATGCTGTGCATGCCGGGCATTTCATTTATTTGTTTATTTTTTTTTAATAATAATAATTTTTTTAACATGTTATAATCTCGTGGAAAAAGCAACGATACAGAACAAATTCGGGACACAACACAACAAAGGAACAGCAGGAGAAAGGGGAAACCAACAGCAAGGGGAGGGAGAGAGTAGACGGAGGACAAACAAGGGACACAGGTAACGATGATGGGCAAGGAAGAACGCAAAGAGTGGACAATATGGATACAAAAGCAAAATTGTGCTTGACAAGTTTGTATTTTATCAAGGTGTGAGGAGAGGTAAGAGGTGCTGTCTGTCTGTCATAAGGATGAGAGATTCACTGCAGAGCTGTAGTCATCAGCAAAGAAATAAAGAGGATTTCCAGAGTCAGTCAGTGATGAAGATTAGGAATAATATGGAGCTCAGAACACTGCCTTGGGGTTACTCTAACCTTGACATGGAGAGAAGATGAAAGGGTTCCGTTGAGAGCCACACATTGTCTAACGAAAGTGGAGGAAGTCAGTAATCCAAGAGTGGAGTTGGCTTGGATTCCATAGGAAGACAGTTTGGAGAGCAACGCAGGATGCCAGACTGTATAAAAGCTCAAGATACAGTACGTCCAAAGAGATGACCCTATCTATGTCTGATATTGAGGGCCTCCACCATTGTTGAGACACGTCCAAGGTAGAGCGACCAGGTCTGAATCCAAATTCATGATCTCAGAAGAGGCTGTTGGAGAAAAGGAATGATTTATGTCAACTGCAATGATGGTTCCATGATCTCGCTGACGAATTGCAAGTAAGCCAATTGGTCCATAGTTAGGGGATCCGTTTTTGCACCTTTTTATGTAATGGTGTGATGTGTGGACGATTTCAAGCAGATGGCAGATGACATAATGGTAAATGACAGGGTGAAAAGGGCATACAGAGGAAACGCAAAAGCAGCAGGACAGGGTTTTAGGACACGTGAGCTGATGCCGTCTGGTCATTGTAGTCAGAATCGAGGGTTGCCAGAAACTTTTCCCCCTTTTCGGTGCTAAAGACACAGAATTCAGGAGCAATTGGGTACATTGGAAGGATAGGTGCAGAGGGAGGGTGAGAGACACAAGATTCTGAAGCAAACAGAGAATTGAAGCATTCAGGCTTCTTTAGAGCGGAGTTGGCAGTGGTCAATTTGAAGTGAGAAAGGGATGGAAGGGGAGCATACACCACAGACCGACTTGACAAGGCAGCCACCAGATTTTTGAGGAGGGAAGAAAGTTTGAAAGTCATTCTTCAGTTGGAACATGTTTTTAGGCTCTCCTGAGAGTAGACACGTACTTAATGCGGACTTTATGGAATGATCGAGGTTGCCTTCAATAGGATTTGCCTTCCAGGAAGAAAATGTAAGTTGTTTTTATGCAACAGCCTCATGACAGGATTCAGAGAACCAGAGCAGGAAGATGGGGAGGATTATTGAAGACGAGATAGGATAAATCTGTGCACAAGAGAGAGCAGTTTTCTGTGGAAGAATTCCTCGGCTGAATTAATATCAGCGGCGTGGATATAGAAGACCAGTCCGGAAGTGCATTTTTAAAAAAAAAATTAAAACACGAATACACGAAGCACAAATGTAAGCAGGTCCACACTTTGTGACGCGTGATTATGTGGGGTCCGTGAATAGTGGACGGCAAAATGTTGGAGTCTAACAGACTGCAAAACTGGAGGTTCTTGAAAGTATTATGACAGACATTTTCTGTTGGAGAGTCTTCAAGCATACATTCTATTTCAATAAAATAAAGATGTAAAAGTCATACAAATGAATTAATTCCTGTTTTTACCACCGTTTCCCGCAGTGTCTATTACATCACCTTATGTAACAGGCATATGTCAAAAAAAAAAAAAAAACCCTCACGACGATGCCATCGGATGAATGAGCAAGGTACGGAAAACAAAGACTTCTCGACCTATTAATGTCCAAATAGTGTTCAAAATATAATATAAAATATAAACAAGTTGTTCCTCGATCATAACCTGGACAATCACAATTCTAGACTGACCTCCCATTTCTCTACGTCTCCGACATCAACTCTCTTCTGGAATTTCTCAAATAAATCTCTTCTTCATGCACAGATTTATCCCATCTCCTCTTCAGTTGTCCGTGCCTTCCCTCCCACCATGGTGGAATGAAGCATGTGGGGAGGCAGTTGCCCTGAAACAACGTGCCTTTACCTCATGGAAGGCAAATCCAACTGAAGGCATCTCAGTTCCTTCACAAAGCTCGTAATAAGTGTGTATCTACCCTCAGAGAGCCAGAAAACATCTTTCAAATCTCAAAACTGAACTCTCAAACTTGTCTCCCCCCCCAATCCTGGTGGTGGTCTAGTCAAGTCTGTTTCTGGTGTATGTTCCCTCCATCCCCTCCCTTACCTCATGGTTGTACAGCTGACGATGCAAGAAAAGCTGGAAGCGCTAAACTCGTGTTGCTTCTAAATCTTGTCCCAAACCATCGCGTTCTGTACTGGGGTGGAAGAAAAATAATTATATTCATGTACTCAATTATAATTGTTGCTGGTGCTTTATAAATTTAATTTTTAGGCTATATCAAATTGGCTGTCAGTTATGTTTCCCTTTTACCAAGAGGTCTTTTGACCTAAATATTTGATAAAAGGAATGTCTTACTATGAAACAGGGTGACCTGGTTTATAACACTGCAACTTTTGCCATGGATTTATGTCATTCTCTTTCACGCAGTGGACACGTATTGCAGTTTGAGTTATTTTGCCTAATGCTTATCAGCTAACCCTGTAGTTGAGTTGCAAATGTCTCCCCTCCATTCTTTGGAATGTCAGGTTGTATATAAGAAGAATTGCTTCGGGCTTATGTTTCAGTGAAGTCCATTTGAATGTTTCAGTCAAGCATTCAATGTTCTTCCTCCGTATATACAAAATTAAAGATTCTCCTTTGGTATGCTGATGCAACTTGTTGGAAATTGAATTATTTTCCACACAGTACCCAGCTTACCCAGTCGCACCCAGCTGTTCCAGGACTCTGTGTCTTTTCTCCAAAAAAGGGGGAGAGGTGTGCTGTCAACCTCGACTTCTGATTCTGCAACCAGACAAGACGACATCAGCCTACGTGTCCTCAAAACCTGCTCTGCTGCTCTTGCTCACCCTCTTTCTGTTCTATTCACCTCACATTTGTTCAAGGTCATCTGCATCTGCTTGGAAATCAGGCAAACATTCAAACCATGCACAAAAATGTGCAAAAACAGATCCCTGCAATTACAGACCAATCAGCCTTCTCCCAATCATCAGTAGGTCATGGAATCCATCATCGCTTCTGACATCAAATCCTTCCTCTTCTCCAATGATTTGATTTCCGATCATCAATTTTGGAATCAGTCAGGTCACTCTACTATGGACATGCTGCTTCTGCTTTCAAACAATGGTGGACGTCAATCAATGCCGGACAAAGATCATAGCCATTTTTCCTAGACATATTTGCGAGCTTTTGATACAGTTTGGCACCCTGTCCTGCTCACCAAACTATCTTCCTATGGCATCCAAGGAAATTCCACTCATGGCTCACAGACTTCTCTCCTGTCCTAGTCAAGCATGGCATTTAATGAATTCTCTAATCTCCTCTTCCTGTCCAAGCTGGAGTTCCTCAAGGCAGTGTTCTGGGCCCTGTGCTTTTCCAATACTTCATCAATGATCTCTCTGACTCTGGAAAATATTCTTTATCATTTTTCTTGATAACGGCACCCTCTGCCGTACCATCTCTCATCCCTCAGATCGGTAGCACAGCAGCCTCTTCACACTCTGCAGAATTGGATAAAATCACAAGCTGGTCCTTCAATTCTGACAATCTCACACTTTCACCATGGTCTCTCCAAAAGGATCGTCTGGAAACCACCCCCCCACCCCACCTCCCTCCACCACGCCCCCGCCCCAATCAAATTTTCTCAACAATCCTCTTGAAGAATTTCTGTCTTGAGAAGAACAGTCAAGCGTTTGGGGACTCCATATCTGTTCGTGATCTTTCCCGAGAAAGCCACATTTCCAAGCTGGCCTCCAAAGCCAGTTCGCAACTGGGCATCCTCCATCGTGCAAAGTCCCCTTCTTGGAATACCTGAGCTCATAACAACATCAAAGCTGTCATCTGTATTTGCAATTGCCTTCCCAGAAGTACACTACATGGCCAAAAGTATTTGAACACCTGCTCAACCATCATCTCATTCCAAATCATGTGCATTATATGGAGTTCGTCCCCCTTTTGCTGCTATAACAGCCTCCTCTCTTCTGGAAGGCTTTCCACAAGATCCTGGAACATTGCCTGCGGGGATTTGCTTCCATTCAGCCACAAGAGCATAAGTGAGGTCTGGCAATGATGTTGGGCAATTAGATCTGGCTCACATTCGGTGTTCCAATTCATCCCAAAGGTGTTCGATGGGGTTGAGGTCAGGGCTCTGTGCAGGCCAGTCAAGTTCTTCGACACAAATCTTGACAAACATTTCTGCAAGGACCTCACTTTGTGCACGGGACATTGTCATGCTGAAACAGGAAGGGCTTCCCCAAACTGTTGCCACAAAGTTGGAAGCACAGAATCATCTAGAATGTCATTGTATGCTGTGGCTATAGATTTCCTTCACGGGACTAAGGGGCCAAGCCAAACCATGAAAAACATCCCAGACCATTATTCCTCCTCCACCAAACTTTTACAGTTGGCACTATGCATTCAGGCAGGTAGCGTTCTCCTGGCATCCACCAACAGATGAAGCATGATTCATCACTCCAGCGAATGCATTTCCACTGCTCCAGAATCCAGTAGGCAGTGAGCTTACACCACTCCAGACGCTTGGCATTGCGCATGGTGATCTTCGTGTTGTGGTGCGGCTGATTGGCCATGGAAACCCATTTCATGAAGCTCTCGACAAACAGTGCTTGTGCTGACGTTTCTTCAGTGTCAGTTTGGAACTTGCTCGTGAGTGTTGCAACCGCCAACAGACGATTTTTCCGTGCTACGCGCTTCAGCACTCGGCGTGCCCATTCTGTGAGCTTGTGTGGCCTACCACTTCGAGCTGAGCTGTTTTTAATCCAGATGTTTCCACTTCACAATAACTGCACTTACAGTTGCTGGGACAGCTCTAGCAGGGCAGAAATTTTACGAACTGACTTGTTGGAAAGGTTGCTTGTGGAAACTGGATTTTAATTGAATTTATAATAATGTAAAAATGCAAGTTAACTTAGTTTAGTGCTTTGAAAAAGAATTTATAATATTATGCTGGGAAAACTAGGAGAGGGCAGAATACACACATTCCTCTGAAGTCATAAAAAAAAACCTTGCAAAACCTTATCGATCTGATGACTATCTGAACAGCATATGTCCCCCTACACCCTTTCCTGGGGTATAAGCAAGCTCCAAAACAGACCAATTATCCTTCTATGTTGCAATCTGAAAGTCCACAAAGTTCCATCTGTTTTCAAAAACACTGATGAAACTGCATAGATTATTATATATACATACTACATATAATTCAATGTAGAGTTAAGTCTTCAGCTCGCAATATCGTTGAGAGTCGAAGCTTCCTTCTGTGCACAGGAGTGTCTTTTTGTTTACTGAATAACAGGCTTGGATATGAACTTACGTTTTCTGTCTTGAGGTAGCAAGAAACTGCTCCCACAACATCCAAGTTGTTGCCACATTGATAGTCAATGAGTTCTTCAGTACGGCCCATTCTACTGCCATGTTTGTCTATGAAGAATGCATGGCTGTGTGCTTGATTTTAGACACCTCTCAGCAATGGGTGTGGCTGAAATAGCCGAATCCACTAATTTTGAAGGGATGTCCACATACTTTTGGCCATGCGTGTAGTACTGTGCAGGAATTTGGCTACAGTGCTGGCGTAGCTCCCACTCTTCGCAAAGGACACGGTGGGATTTTAACATTCACCAACTAATGTCGGAAGATGGGACGCCCAGTTTAATGTCCATTCAAGGGAAGGCACCACAAAGATTTTATCCAGTGTTGAAACACTGGGATGACAGTTTATAGCTGGGCGAGATTCAAAAGGAGGAAGGGAGGAAGGGAGGAGGAAAGAAGTATGGGAAAGGTGGAGGTGGGAGGAGGCAAAGGGGTAGGGGTTGGGTGGGAGGAGGCAAGGGTAGTGGTGGGGTGGGGTGTGGTGGGGTGGGTGGGAGGAGGCAAAGGGTAGTGGGGTGGGGTTGGGGAGGCAAAGGGTAGTGGTGGGGTGGGGTTGGAGGAGGCAAAGGGTAGTGGTGGGGTGGGGTGGGAGGAGGCAAGGGTAGTGGTGGGGTGGGTGGGAGGAGCGCAAAGGGTAGTGGTGGGTGGGAGGAGCAAAGGTAGTGGTGGGGTGGGAGGAGGCAAAGGGTAGTGTGGGGTGGGGTGGGAGGAGGAAAAGGGTAGGGGTGGGGTGGGGTCGGAGGGAGCACGGGGTAGGGGTGTGGTGAGGAGGAAAAGGGTAGGTGTGAGTCCGAGGAGGCGGCACCCTGCCAGTAATATATTTTATATATTCTTCTTCTTCTTTCGGCTGCTCCCGTTAGGGGTCGCCACAGCGGATCATCCGTTATGATCGCATACTGATTGGCACAGGTTTTACGCCGGATGCCCTTCCTGGAGCAACCCTGGTCGCCTCTTACGACACAGGGATCTGGTACACCTATTCCAACCGGGGTATACACACGGCCAGTACCTGGTACTCGCTTCGCCGACCTCGGAAGGATGGCAGGCTGAGTCAACCCCCTGGTTGTATTAATTCAGTGGCCCAACGGGGCTTGAACTCAGGACCTTTTGGATCCCAAGCGCTGCCCTAACCACTGGCCAACACAGGCTCCAGTAATATATTATAATTAATTATACGGTACAATTATTAGCTTTCCAACTAAATTGAAGGCCAAATGGAATAGCAGACAAACTGATGAATAACTTTGATTGTGTTCAAGACATTTCCACCATGATCAGATCACGCCTGATAGACACACCATCGAAGATCCAATGACCAAAGGATTTCACTTGGACAACTGGGGGAAACTTGTGATTCAACACAGCAATGCAACTATCAAACGGTTCATTGTCACAGACAACACAATTCCGCAGCCTCTACGCGTGCCACTCTACCTCCGGTAACTCTCACCCTCCCTTTGGCGACTCCGAACCGGCAATGAGCACTGGGAACTCCGAACGAGGTTTTCGGGCCTTGCAACCGGATGTCGCGGTGATCACGATTGATTCAACACAATGGTTTTCAAATAAATTAATTGGAAGTACATTAAATGCTGATTGAAAAGGTAGCGAATTAAATGAAGAGTAATTTGCTTCAATTTAATATATATATATATTATATATATATATTATATATATAATATATATATATATATATTCGTGGTTTTCCGCCGGTTCGGACGACCGTTCTAGCCAAATCGTGGTCGCGCGCCCACCGAAGGCCGCAATCACGTCGTGACTTTCGCGGACAACCCCGAAATCCAGTAGGATTGCCT
>CM068968.1:36742089-36755069 GCA_035128595.1 Eptatretus atami
ATCGAACACCTTTGGGATGAATTGGAACACCGAATGTGAGCCAGATCTAATTGCCCAACATCATTGCCAGACCTCACTTATGCTCTTGTGGCTGAATGGAAGCAAATCCCCGCAGCAATGTTCCAGGATCTTGTGGAAAGCCTTCCCAGAAGAGAGGAGGCTGTTATAGCAGCAAAAGGGGGACGAACTCCATATTAATGCACATGATTTTGGAATGAGATGATGGTTGAGCAGGTGTTCAAATACTTTTGGCCATGTAGTGTACTTCTGGGAAGGCAATTGCAAATACAGATGACAGCTTTGGATGTTGTTATGAGCTCAGGTATTCCAAGGAAGGACTTTGCACGATGGAGGATGCCCAGTTGGCGACTGGCTTTGGAGGCCAGCTTGGAAATGTGGCTTTCTCGGGAAAGATCACGACAGATAGTGAGTCCCAAACGCTTGAGCTGTTCTTCTCAAGACAGAAATTCTTCAAGAGGATTGTTGAGAAATTTGATTGGGGCGGGGGCGGTGGGAGGGAGGTGGGGTGGGGGGGGGTGTTTCCAGACGATCCTTTTGGAGAGACATGGTGAAAGTGTGAGATTTGTCAGGATTGAAGGACCAGCTTGTGATTTTATCCAATTCTGCAGAGTGTGAAGAGGCTGCTGGCTACCGATCTGAGGGATGAGAGATGGTACGGCAGAGGGTGCCGTTATCAGAAAAATGATAAAGAATATTTTCCAGAGTCAGAGAGATCATTGATGAAGATTGGAAAAAGCACAGGGCCCAGAACACTGCCTTGAGGAACTCCAGCTTGGACAGGAAGAGGAGATTAGAGAATTCAATTAAATGCCATGCCTTGACTAGGACAGGAGAGGAAGTCTGTGAGCCATGAGTGGGAATTTCCTTGGATGCCATAGGAAGATAGTTTGGTGAGCAGGACAGGGTGCCAGACTGTATCAAAAGCTCGCAATATGTCTAGGAAAATGGCTATGATCTTTTGTCCGGCATTGATGACGTCCATCCATTGTTTGGAAAGCAGAAGCAGCATGTCCATAGTAGAGTGACCTGGACTGATTCCAAATTGATGATCGGAAATCAAATCATTGGAGAAGAGGAAGGATTTGATGTCAGAAGCGATGATGGATTCCATGACCTTACTGATGATTGGGAGAAGGCTGATTGGTCTGTAATTGCAGGGATCTGTTTTTGCACATTTTTTGTGCATGGTTTGAATGTTTGCTGATTTCCAAGCAGATGCAGATGACCTTGAACAAATGTGAGGGTGAATAGAACAGAAAGAGGGTGAGCAAGAGCAGCAGAGCAGGTTTTGAGGACACGTAGGCTGATGTCGTCTGGTCTGGTTGCAGAATCAGAAGTCGAGGTTTGACAGCACACTCTCCCCCTTTTTTGGAGAAAAAGACACAGAGTCCTGGAACAGCTGGGTGCGACTGGGTAAGCTGGGTACTGTGGTGGAAAAAAATCAATTTCCACAAGTTGGATCAGCATACCAAAGGAGAATCTTTAATTTGTGTATATACGGAGGAAGAACATGAATGCTTGACTGAAACATTCAAATGGACTTCACTGAAACATAAGCCCGAAGCAATTCTTCTTATATACAACCTGACATTCCAAAGAATGGGAGGGGAGACATTTGGCAACTCAACTACAGGGTTAGCTGATAAGCATTAGGCAAAATAACTCAAACTGCAATACGTGTCCACTGGGTGAAAGAGAATGACATAATCATGGCAAAAGTTGCAGTGTTATAAACCAGGTCACCCTGTTTCATAGTAAGACATTCCTTTTATCAATATTTAGGTCAAAGACTCTGGGTAAAGGGAAACATAACTGACAGCCAATTTGACTATAGCATAAAAATTAAATTTATAAAGCACCAGCAACAATTATAATTGAGTACATGAATATAATTATTTTTCTTCCACAGTACAGAACGCGATGGGTTTGGGACAAGATTTAGAAGCAAACACGGAGTTTAGGCATTCAGCTTTTTTTCTTGCATCGTCAGCTGTACACCATTTGAGGTAAGGGAGGGATGGAGGGGAACATACACCAGAAACAGACTTGACTAGAACACCACCAGGATTGGGGGGGGAGACAAGTTTGAGAGTTCAGTTTTGAGATTTGAAAGATGTTTTCTGGCTCTCTTGAGGGTAGATACACACTTATTACGAGCTTTGTGGAAGGAACTGAGATTGCCTTCAGTTGGATTTGCCTTCCATGAGGTAAAGGCACGTTGTTTCAGGGCAACTGCCTCCCCACATGCTTCATTCCACCATGGGTGGGAGGGAAGGCACGGACAACTGAAGAGGAGATGGGATAAATCTGTGCATGAAGAGAGATTTATTTGAAGAAATTCCCAGGAAGAGTTGATGTCGGAGACGGTAGAAATGGGAGGTCAGTCTAGAATTTGTGATTGTCAGTTTATGATCGAGGAACAACTTGTTTATATTTTATATTATATTTTGAACACTATTTGGAACATTAATAGGTCGAGAAGTCTTTTGTTTTCCCGTACCTTGGCTCATTCATCCCGATGGCAGTCGTCGTGAGGTGTTTTTTTTTTTTTTTGACTATATGCCTGTTACATAAGGTGATGTAATAGACACTGCGGGAAACGGTGGTAAAACAGGAATTAATTCATTTGTATGACTTTTACTATCTTTATTTTATTGAAATAGAATTGTATGCTTGAAGACTCTCCAACAGAAATTGTCTGTCATAATACTTTCAAGAACCTCCAGTTTTGCAGTGCTGTTAGACTCCAACATTTTGCGGTCCCACTATTCACGGACCCCACATAATCACGCGTCACAAAGTGTGACCTGCTTACATTTGTGCTTCGTGTATTCGTGTTTTTAATTTTTTTTTTAAAAATGCACTTCCGGACTGGTCTTCTATATCCACCGCCGCTGATATTAATTCAGCCGAGGAATTCTTCCACAGAAAACTGCTCTCGTGCACAGATTTATCCTATCTCGTCTTCAATAATCCTCCCCATCTTCCTGCTCTTGGTTCTCTGAATCCTGTCATGAGGCTGTTGCATTAAAACAACTTACATTTTCTTCCTGGAAGGCAAATCCTATTGAAGGCAACCTCGGATCATTCCATAAAGTCCGCATTAAGTACGTGTCTACTCTCAGGAGAGCCTAAAAACATGTCCAACCTGAAGAATGAACTTTCAAACTTTCTTCCCTCCTCAAAAATCTGGTGGTGCCTTGTCAAGTCGGTCTGTGGTGTATGCTCCCCTTCCATCCCCTTTCTTCACTTCAAATGGCACCACTGCCAACTCCGCTCGTAAGAAGCCTGAATGCTTCAATTCTCTGTTTGCTTCAGAATCTTGTGTCTCTCACCCTCCCTCTGCACCTATCCTTCCCAATGGTACCCAATTGCTCCTGAATTCTGTGTCTTTAGCACCTGAAAAGGGGGAAAAGTTTCTGGCAACCCTCGATTCTGACTACAATTGGACCAGACGGCATCAGCTCACGTGTCCTAAAACCCTGTCCTGCTGCTTTTGCGTTTCCTCTGTATGCCCTTTTCACCCTGTCATTTACCATATGTCATCTGCCATCTGCTTGGAAATCGTCCAACATCACACCATTACATAAAAAGGTGCAAAAACGGATCCCCTTAACTATGGACCAATTGGCTTACTTGCAATCGTCAGCGAGATCATGGAATCCATCATTGCAGTTGACATAAAATCATTCCTTTTCTCCAACAGCCTCTTCTGAGATCATGAATTTGGATTCAGACCTGGTCGCTCTACCTTGGACGTGTCTCAACAATGGTGGAGGCCCTCAATATCAGACATGAGATCAGGGTCATCTCTTTGGACGTACTGTATCTTGAGCTTTTTATACAGTCTGGCATCCTGCGTTGCTCTCCAAACTGTCTTCCTATGGAATCCAAGGCCAACTCCACTCTTGGATTACTGACTTCCTCCACTTTCGTAGACAATGTGTGGCTCTCAACGGAACCCTTTCATCTTCTCTCCATGTCAAGGTTAGAGTACCCCAAGGCAGTGTTCTGAGCTCCATATTATTCCTAATCTTCATCACTGACTGACTCTGGAAAATCCTCTTTATTTCTTTGCTGATGACTACAGTCTCTGCAGTGATATCTCTCATCCTTATGACAGACAGACAGCACCCTCTTACCTCTCCTCACACCTTGATAAAATTACAAACTTGTCAAGCACAATTTTGCTTTTGTATCCATATTGTCCACTCTTTGCGTTCTTCCTTGCCCATCATCGTTACCTGTGTCCCTTGTTTGTCCTCCGTCTACTCTCTCCCTCCCCCTTGCTGTTGGTTTTCCCCTTTCTCCTGCTGTTCCCTTTGTTGTGTTGTGTCCCGATATTTGTTCTGTGCGTTGCTTTTCCACGAGATTATAACATGTTAAAAAAAATTATTATTATTAAAAAAAAATAAACAAATAAATGAAATGCCCCGCATGCACAGCATTTTTCAGGAACATATCTCCTAGAAATTTTGATGATCCAACAATACTTCAATTTAAATTAAGGTTCAATGGGGTGTTTTTTAGGGTGCTCTCTGGCACTGCTTCGGTACTTCTTCAATTTTACAAAACTTTTGGATTATATATATATATATATATATATATATATTTTAACTCGTTAAAATCATTATTTCATTAAATTTAAGCAACACTGCCCAGGGTATCTTCTTCTATGAACTCTCCAGCTCTACTATTTTCCAAACATGTTATGCTGTCAAAGACGGCAATATAAAGCTAGAACTGAAATGTATTTGCTTGAAGCCGAACTTAATTAGCCCTTTTGTATTCACTACATCGTGATCATCTGCTTCAGTTATTAAAACTGTTTTAAAACAAGATTGGAAATTTACCTCCTTCTGGTAAAACTACCAAAATCATGAATCACTGCTCACCTTCACTTTTTCATTCCTCTTTTTTTCCCCGCCTTTGGAATAAACTCCCACACTCTGTTCAATCCCATTCTTCCTTCCAGGCCTTCAAAACAGCCGTTCACCACCACCTCTTATCCAAATCCTCGATCTTTTCTATCCCCATTAATCCACCCCAAACCCACCTTCAAATTCCCTGCTTTCCTTCCTGAAAGTCCCTGTAATATCAATCTTGTATACCCCGTCGTGTTCCCCGCCCCATTCCTCTTCCTTCCACAGATCTCATAATGTCTCTGTTCCCCACTGTTTTGTCCTTCCCACTCCTGCCTCTCTTGTCTCGTGCCCCGCTTGCTGTGCGTTGTGTGTTAGCTCTCATACGAGCCTCGACAATGTTTCCAAAAAAACAACAATGGCAAGTGTGGTGGTGTTCACTGCCTTTATTGCTTGGTATCTGCAATCTCAACAAGCATCACTAAGGTGTTTTAGCTTCTCTAGTGGTTTGGCAAGGTGGGCTTCTTTCTGATGAGATAAATTTCACATGAGCTTTGTATGTTCTCATCTAAGGAGCATCAGTTCAGGATGGGGAGCCATACTGCATGATCTCTATGTGAAAGTCTTTCCACGTTGAGCTCGGTGCAGTCCAGGAATGCCTTCACTCAATAGAGATTACCCAGATGGTGACTAGTGTTTGATGCCAGTTTGGTGATTATGTTTCTCCCAGGAAAGATTGCAGAGTGTGAGGTCACGGAGTTCCAGGACTGTGCACCCCTCGCAGGAGATTGGATAGTTTGATTGCTGATTCTTGTGTGCTAGTGTGTGACTTGCAGGCACTGAACAGCATGTCCCAGGTAGCTTATCTGGTCATGGTCTCACAAAAAAGATTTGGCAGCGGCCAACCTTTCACAAGAGCGATGCACCATTTGGCAAAGGTGGAGCCATCGGCATAATGGGAATATGTTTTCAAGAGAATTGGACAGATCATTGATTGGTATCAAGATATGCGTTGAGCCAAAGACGTTGCCTTGTGGAATGCTGGCTGTCAAAGATAGATCCAGACACAAAGGGCATTTCTCCCTCTCCCCCCAATTTTTTTTTTCACTTTCCATTCTGATTCAACAGTTCATTGGTGGCCATGCTGTGGATTGAACTGTTGTGGCAAATTAAAAAATGGTTGTAGTGCATTTTCCATCAATTTAAAATGGTCACCATGTTATTTTGTTGGTTTTTGTATCTAACTTGAGTGTGCCTTAACAAGTGTTCTCTTCCTTTCCTTCCTTCTGAATTCTCCTTTTTCTCTCTCTCTGCAGTTATTTTTTATTTTATCAATCCTAACAACCTCTTTGTGCATGAGTATGTAACTGAACACAAGTATCCGTTCGGAAGTGTCATTACAATCCGGCACAAATCCATCGGTGTGACACGGCTTGTTCATCGAGTGTAGTCATTTTGTACTGCCGTTTGAAAGCGTCTGTTGGTTGCTGCCTTTGCCCTTGAGTTTGTGGAGAATTGTTGAATTTTTTTTTGTTTGGCTGCACTTGAAAGTCGTTTTTGTTTGGTGACCTTGTCTGTGTTTAATTTTAAAATCCACTGGAGAGGATGGATTGTGTAAATCGTGCTGTTTTGAAGATCATGTCTCAGATCGTAATTCCATCTTTGTCACCCACATTTGCTGTAATTCTATGAATTTTTTTTTCACAAACATCGAGGCTCTTGGGAGAACTAGATGATGGAGGATGATGTTGAATCAACGATGGGGTGGAATGGAGGATGGACCAACATGTACAGGCAGTACAAGGGAGCCAAGTGAGTTTGGTAGAAGTTGAACATGTAAACAGACAGCAAGAGTTGAGAAGCCGATGAGAGTCCGTGAAAATATACAAGATTGGAAATTGGAATGTGAAGGGAAGTGGTTCATCATTTTAAAAGAGTGGAGAGAACTTGTTTGGGGAGAATGTGGGAGGGGCGGTGGGGGTTGAGTCGAGCAGTTAACCAGGGTTTGATAGAGGATAACGATGTGGGATATTAGAGCATGTGTGATGTTGTCGAGCGAGTGAAAGAAAAATATACTTGGGGTGCAGATGTCGTGACACCAGAAATTAAGGAAAGAAGATATTCTGAATGTCCACAAAACTTTGCAATTTTGGGAGTAGCATAAGCTTTCTGTGATTTAGATTGGATATTAAACTGTTGAAAATTTTGTTGTTTGATCAAATTACAATTCCAAAGGTTTCCCTCGAATATCACATTGAGACTATAAATGGGAATTGATGAAAGCTTTTAAAACCGGTTTGCCCCCGTTCCAAATTGAGCTTTGTGTACAGGCTTACTTGTGATATTATGTATTGAACATTCTTTGTGAATTCCATCTGTGCTTCCCTGCTTGGTAGACAAATTCAGGCGTGACTGGCTCAAAACTAATTCGCTTGAATTGACCTCTTTGTTAACTTGTGATAATGTCAGCACTTTATTGAAGGACGATTAGTTATTTCTATTTTAATGAGCCATTGAAAACCCTCTCACTGGAAGCTTTCGTTTGCTTGCTTGGTTGAAAAAAAAAAAAGAAAAGAAAAAGTAAAAAGTATCAAATTACAAAATGCGTGACTTTCATCTAATAAAAATCAATCGAACTGGGGAAGGCAGGAAAGAGTTTTTATTTTACACGAGCAAATACCACCCGTCACTTCACTGATGGGAATACTGGTGAGATGGGAGCAGAGCAGAGGGAGGGAGGGAGAGTGGAGAGGGGTGGGAGAAGGGAAGGCAGATGTGCGGTGGAGCATTAATTACGATTCATACCGTCTCGTCAAAATGATTCTGCATAGAATAACAGTGAAGATGGAAACAAAATAATGTCTGAAATCCATTTTCGACCAGTCATACTATAAATACCGGCTGGACATGTCCAGAGAGAGATAGAGTGACACTCGGATGGATAGATGGGTGTGTGGGAGGGTGCTTCTTAAATATTTTGTTCACTCAAAATAATTCTCCAAATGGTAGAAAGACAAGTTTAATGCTTTGGAAATTCTGTATTTTCTTGTGTATCTATGGAGAAGGAGGGACCACAGCCTTGCTTGCTTAAAGTAAATAAGTCTATCGGCTTAGTTATAGGACTCATTATTTCTTTAAATTATCAGATTTCACTCCAGATTTCGACACTTATTTAGTCCGGACGATATCCGATCCTCAAAGCCGAAATCATATTTCAATGATGTACTTTAATTTGTACGTGAGAGTAGATCGTGGAAAATTGCATCATATAATGCATGAAATCACTCCAAGCTCCTAATTTAAAAACTAGAGCACTTACAAAAGTGATGTACCCAGCGATTCGTAGCTATGTTGAACAGGCATTCGACTAGGTTCGTACGGGTCCTTAAAACCCATAAAAGTCCAACATTTCTGAGTTGTACAATTTAAGTACTTGAATGTCCTTAAATTTCAGGAAAATGTTCAAAAGTCATAAAAATCAGATTTTCCTGTTATTTGGTGAAGGGTGTTTCATTTTCCTCGCACTAGTATTCTAAACAAGGACAAATGGTCCAAGAGCTGCGTCCTAAAGGTTTTGTCTTCACCAGAAGAAGAAGAACAAGAACAAGAAGAGGAAGAAGAAGAAGAAAAAACAACAACAACTTCCGATATTTCGTCACGTGTCTTGATTAAGCAATAGCGAGACCCGTCATAGTGTTAATTTACGAAATATAGTGTATTTACGAAATTACAATACATTAATGGAATAATCTTTAAATAGTAACGTGAATTTTCGAAACTTTAAAGCAAATGTCCGAATATATTTAAAAGTTGATGATAGACGCTCTCAAAGGCACCCTCAATGCGAGGATGTGTACAGGTGTTTAGTATTTAAGGAGATCCGGATCCTGTATATAAAAGAGCCGAGTCCTAAAGGTTTTGTCTTCACCAGAAGAAGAAGAAGAACAAGAAAGAGAAGAAGAACAACGCCGAGCTCTCTTAGAGCTACGCGAGACGCGGCTAAAAATGATATTTTATTGAACAAAACTGTTTACCGGTTAAGCCGCATGGTCGCATTTCATTCCCGCCCGCCCTCATGCCAGAACACGTGGCTTTGTTTTTGCGCGGCTGCCGAAGTGGTCACGTGTCTGCATTCGGGTCATCTCGGCAAACTTCGGCCGCCATTGTGATCGCTGTCATCACGATAAAAGAGCTGAACAATACGCCTATTATATCCATTATCATCGGCATTTATAGAATTTGTTGACCCAAATTTATATGCACAATACATCAAAGGATGCCTGGACAATGCTATTTCCAAGCTACCTGGCTTGATAAACCGGAATTCAAAGGATGGTTGGAGAAAGATCCGGATGTCGATCTTCTGCTCGTTGTCGTGTGTGCCGCAAATCTTTCTCTGTGAAAAGCTTGGGAGTTTCTGCCGTCACCGTCCATGGTAAAGGACAAATACATCTACAAGGTGGAGTGGAACTGTGTTTGCCTATTCGATATATGATCAACGATCTTTTGGGCATTGAGTGATTGACCGAATTGTCTCGAGTATGCATGGTATCTGGTATGTATTTGATTACAATGTAAATACATACCTGTACTTTTCTATTTTTCAGCTATGAGGTCTGTAGGTTCAACTTTGGGTGGAATGGGAGATTATTTTAATACGGGAGCTGCGACAACCTCAGATGCAAATCCAGCACGTACTGCCCTGCTCCTCAGCCTGCTGCCTCAGCTGCTGCTCATCCTGTTCGAGTGCCAGCTTCTTCTAGACCTGGATGTGGTGGAACACAGACTCTAATAGCAGAAGTGTTGTGGGCAATGAAATGTGTCGAGTCACATTATCCTTTCGTTCGTGTGAGGGAACTTCTGATTTATTTAAAAGGATGTTTCAAGGCATCCTGTTGCCGAACATTTGCCTGCGGTGAAACAAAATGTAGATATCTCTGCCAATTCGGGCTTGCTCCTCACTTCTCTTCTCTTCTAAAGAGTCGCATAAATAAAGACGGTGAATATGTTTTGCTGTTCGATGACGGCATGAAAACAAAGAATGTAGGTAATTTGGTCACAGGAATTGGTCAGGGAACTTGGTCAGGTAAACGGTCACAAGGTAATTTGGTCACGGTAAAACGGTCAGAGGTAATTTGGTCACAGTAATTCGGTCACAGGTAATTCGGTCACAAGGTAATTTGGTCACGGTATTATTATTATTTATTATTCACTGCATTTAAGGCCAGTAAGGCCAAGAGCAGTAATAAACATTTTCATTTCATGGCCGGCGAATCTTGTTGGCATAATGATGTATTGACCAAGTTTACTGACTACTATAATGGAATCGGAATTTAAAAGTTGAGAGCGACAGAATTGATTCCATTATCGTAGTCAGTAAACTTGGTCATACGTCATTATGCCAACAAGATTGCCGGCCACGAAATGAAAATGTTTATTACTGTCTGGCTTGATTACTGCTCTTGGGCCTTACTGGCCTTAAATGCAGTGAATAATAAATAATAATACCGTGACCGAATTACCGTGACGCAAATTACTGACCAAATTACCTTGTGACCGTTTTACCGTGACCAAATTACCTTGTGGCCGTTTTACCGTGACCAAGTTTCCGTGACCAAATTTCCTGTGAACAAATTACGGTCCCCCCTCTGCCAGGGCGATGATTTTACTGATGTAACTGGGTGTAAAGACTTCCATTGAAATTTTGTAAGCACAGGTGGTTGAGAATGGTCCTGTCTGCAGCAGAGTTATTCTATTGTGGCCTCACCTGAAGTTATTTGTTGAGGCATGTGAAAGCAAGAAGAAGTCGAAACCAACCAGCAACTCTTACAAAACTCTGCATGGTGCAATGAATGATAAGCTATCTGTCACAAAACTGTCTTTTTTCAGGTCAGTAGCCAGTGCAGTTGAACCATTTTTAGCCTTGTACCAAACAGACAAGCCAATGGGTCCTTTCTTGTTCATGATATTGAGAGACTTGTCAGAAATTTGCTAGAGACGTGTGTTAACCCAGTTGCATTACAAAATGCTTCTACTGCATATGACTTGTTAAAGCTGGATCTTGAAAAGGAAAGGGTAGAAAACAAAAAGATTGAAGTTGGTTTCAAGGCTGAAAGTGAACTGAAGTCCTCCTGAGAACCAAGGCCATCAGTTAATGCCAGGTGTTTCAGTTCAAAGAAGAATGTAGGCTATTTGTGGTGAAATGTGTCAACAAAATGTTTGAAAGGTCTCCTCTAAATATAGTTTAGCCAGAAATATGGCTTCTCTGGATCCCAGGTTGATGGTGACTGATCAAGAACACTCAAAGTCAAATTCAAATGCCTGTTGGAAAATTTGGTGATCTGAACAGAGTTGATGGTGATAATGTAGATATGTTGGTTGCGAGTTACAAAGAATTACTGCAGGATGTAGCAGGGTGTGAACTGAAGTCTAGGTTCAAGGACTTCATGGTTGAAGATGACAGGGTAGATGTGTTACTCTATGAATGTGTGGATAAAAACAAGAAGTTTGAGAAGTTGTGGGGGGTAGTTCGTAAAGTGTTGCTAGTTTCCATGGTCAGGCGTCTGTTGAGAGGGGTTTTTCCCTCAACAGACAGATAGAGAAGGACAACCTGGGTGAAGGCATGCTTGTGGCACTGAGGCAGATTATTGATTATTTTGTACTGGTAGGTGGAATGCTCAAAGTTGAAATCACAAAGGAACTGCTATCCTCAGCCTCCAGTTTCTGACATAAATACCATCAATATCTTGAAGAAGAGAAAAGAAAGAAAGGGCAAGAAGCCATCCAAAGAAAACGAAAAATGGTTGAAGATGAAGTGGATGGTTTGAAAAAGAGAAAGAAGGTGTTGGAAACTGACAAAGATGGTCTGACCACATTGTCAGAAAAATATGCAGACGAGGCTGAGGCAAAAGGTGGCAAAACTAGCCACAGTCTTCTGGTAAAATCAAATGCTCTAGGCACTCTGCCAAGCAAAAACGGGGGGAACTCAAAGTTAGAAAGAAATTGAGGAGAAGGCTAAATCCTTGCTTGCTATTCCTAATTGGATATTACAATGACATGTAGCTTACAAAATGTACTGTTCTGTAGTGTAGAAGCAGTCAGGAGCTGCTGCAACTTTGCAGGTGGCAGCACCTACAATAACATTTTAACATAACAACACATTAACATTGAGAGTGCTGCCATCTGGAAACTTGTGACTGCTCCTGGCTGATTCTACAGTAACTGTGAAGTGAATTTGCCAATTGGCTGTGTGCGTTGTGCCTTGTCGACTGAATAAGCTCCTGCTGTGTTCTGTATGTTCATTATTAAAATAGATTTTTTTGTAAACTTACTATCTTTGTTAATTTCTCGGTGACTCACCTCAATTTATCCTGGAATTTCTAGGATGTGGTCCTTAAAAAGGGTTTATTTTAGCCCTTAAAAAGTCCTTAAAAAAGACATCTCAAAATAAGTGGGAACCCTGAATTTAATATGAGTGAGGAAAGTGAAAAGAAAAACTTTATTGTTGAGAAATCCTTTTGGCCTGTTCCATGTTGACATTGTTGAGCAGGCCAAAAAACATGTCGGCTTCAGACCCCAGCGAGATTTCCTAGGATACGCCTTAAGACCCCATAGAGAGTGGTGACCGAGTGTGCGCCTGATAAAGGATATAATTATATCAGGCCATTAATTATCTTCAAAAGGGGTGCTTTAATTAACACCCAATTTTCAGTCATGTGTTCCTTTGGATTTCTTTTAGTTTGCATGCAAAGTTTCAGGCTGCTAGGTTTCATGTTTTTGTCAGAGTTACTGAAGAGGTGCGTGCATGCGCACACACTTATTCGTATGGAACACAGATTTGGCACACGCTATGGATAAGCAGTCCCTCTGGCGTACATGCTCTTCCATCGTCTCATCCCAACTCTCTTTCTCACATGTGGTGACTTCACTTGTCATGCCAGTTGGCTGGGTGACTCTCTCACCTGCCATGGCACTTCAGCAAAAGATTTCTGTGACTCATTGGAATTGACACAACCTGTCAACCTCCTGACCCGGATCTCAACCAATGGCACTGCATCTCTTCTGGATCTGATTTTGACAAATTTCCCTGAAAATATC
>CM068968.1:36771510-36787028 GCA_035128595.1 Eptatretus atami
TGTTCCAGTCGATGCATTGAAATCCCCCAAGATTAGAAGAGTATCTTGCCTGGGCACTGATCAACCACAGACTCTAGCGCGGCATAGAATGCGTTCTTCACGGTGCGATCACTCGCTTCAGTCGGAGCATACACAGAGATCAGGGAAACGACA
Source organism: Eptatretus atami (assembly GCA_035128595.1). Classification (NCBI taxonomy): domain Eukaryota; kingdom Metazoa; phylum Chordata; class Myxini; order Myxiniformes; family Myxinidae; genus Eptatretus; species Eptatretus atami. The sequence goes on from CM068968.1 coordinate 36,771,664, forward strand.
AAAAGGAGTGACGAATCTTTCGTCTCATAATACGCTTGTTGCCCGGTGTTACCTCAATTATCATTGGATACAGCTCTAGCAACTCCTTGGGCATGGTAACCATCAAAATGACCAGACCAATAGTAGGTGTAACCGCCCACCATGATTAACCACTATCCTGTCTCCGAAACTCAGAGAGTGCTGCAATACCTATGTTCAAACGTTTGAGCTCAGATGATAACAGAGACAGGTGATCATCTTCTCTTCAGGATAGGACATTCCAGGCACCCACCCGAAGGGACCGCCTCAGGTTAACCCAAGGAGACCGCCACTGGTTGACTACACCTCAGCACAACTCCGCCACACACCACTGCAATCTGACACGAGGTTTATCCCATGGTTTTCCTCCTATCAAGGAATGGGGGCCCCATAGGCTTTTCCCCAATCCTGTCATCCGATGAGCTGCTCTGTGAAGGACAGCAGCACAGGACGTACTCCCACGGAGTGGGTTTTCAGATTTCCCTACATTTGTGGATTTTCCAGAATGAAGTGTTTTTGGTGGCTGGAGTGCAAATTCTGTCACCAACCTCCTAAAAAAAAGAAAAAAAGTAACCCAACTGCAGGAGGATGTCTGCAGACACAGTTGGGCAATTGAAATGATGGCCATTGGCTTACAAGGAGCTCCTTCGCCCTTTGAAAGGTTTTGTTTTTAATCCTGCTGTGTCCATATCTATACGCCCTCCTCACCAGAAAACTTGGTGGGGGAGACGGTTTAGTCGCCGTCCTGTCTTCCATATATTTTAGAGTACAGTAACCTGCAAGTGAGAGAGTTGGGTTCGAGAAAGGTTATGATGTGTCCCAAAGATCAGGGATATGGATTGAAGACAATATGGCGTTGTTACCTTCTTGAAGCATTGTGGGAAATAATGCAGTTGTATTAGATTCTGAGACGTGGTTCCACAAGCAATAGAAAGGTGTGACAGGGTAGTGGAGTTTTGGAGGAAGCCTGCATTCTGGAGCGTTCATTTGGAGATTGCTACTGGAGGGACTGAGTTTTGGTGGAGACCTGAAAGAGCAGGGGGAAATGCTTTGGATCATTCTTCTGAAATGGTGGGGTATTGCTGGATTTTATTTTGTTTTATTTTATTTATTTTTATTGGGTACATTTGCAATTGAATTTGGTATTTTGTTACAGTGCCTTTGTCTTATGAGAGAGGAATGTGTATTATTGCATTTTAGTGAATTGGATTGTAACTCTCTTTGGGTCATAAAATCGCAAGGCAACTCATGAACCATGGTTCCAGATTGTGTTTTTCTTTGTTTATTGTTTTTTTTACATCGTAATTTTTTTTCTGTGATGTATTATGATATGATGTTATTGTTGATGTCTGTAGTCGTGTGGTGAGGATTGTAGGGACATTGATTGGTACTGATATTGTTCAATTGCATTTTTTTCTCTCTAGGACTGGAATTTGACTCTGTCACACACTTCTCCCGATGTTCCTCGTTGCTTCCAGTTGTCTGTCTTGGCCCTGGTGCCCTGTGCCCTGCTGTTACTCTTCTCTCTGCCATACTACCTCTATCTCATGCAGCACGACAATGGATACATCCAGTGCACCCACCTTAACCGTGCAAAGACGGTGAGAGAAATGTAAATGCACACCGCTAAAGCCCATTAACTGTGTCGGTGAATGATTGCATTTCCACTTGACAATAGCAGAAATGCTTTGGGATGACCCTTGTTTTCTCATTGAGCAGGATATAATGTGATTAAAACGTTTTAAAAGTTCAAAATCTTATTTTCTTTTGTTATCGAGTAGGTATGATATATACTAGTGTGTGTGTGTGTGTGTGTGTGTGTCTCCCTCCATAATTCCCAAACCATGAAACATAGCGGCCTGAAACTTTGCATGCATACAAATAAAACTCCAAAAAGTGCATGACTGAAAAAATTGGGTGTTTGGGTTCATTAAAATATCCTTTTTGAAGATAATTAATCGTCTTATTTAATTATATCCTTCATCAGGCGATCCTCAGCCACCTCTCTGTCTGGGGTCTTGAGGTGTATCTTGGGTTACCTCGCTGGGGTCTGAAGTCGCCATGTTTTTTGGCCTGCTCAACCATACCTTGACTTAGAACAGGCCGCAACAGTTTCTTTGCAATGAAGTATTAATAAAAACAAATTTCCTCACTTGTATCATCGAATGCCTGATTATACCTACAAATTACTGGATACATTGCAGTGCTTATAAATGCCAGCGTTCATGGCTTAATTTCATTTCTACACATGCCATAACCTCTAGAATCTCTTAATCTGAGCTGAATTAAAAAAATTAAACTTCTTCATTGACTTCAGCTGGAGTTTTGACTGCTAAAAAAGTGTTCATTTGTCCAATTCAGACACCGTTTGACATTCTGTGTGTCTCCGGGTGCATCGCGATTGTTTGACCAATCGCTTACCAAGCTCGCCGTTCCTTATCAACCGTTTCATTGGAGTGCTTGCTTGAGTGTTTAAGTGACTTTGTGAGCGCTCTACAATATTCGCACTGATACTGAATATATTGATCAACTTGAACAAAGTTCAGAGCCCACTCACCTGCATTTGGCCCTGCATTGTCATGTAGTGTGTCGAGCAGGGACTGGCTTGCTGAAAATTTGCAATTTTATTTTACTCCATGTTTCCTTTCCCATTTTTGTAGGATTTCCTTTCATTATATGACCCGTCACTTTGGCATTGATAGATGCATATAAAAAAATTTAACGTTTCGTTTTTCAAAGTTTCTTCAACTGTTTTGTTGGAGTGCTTGCTTGGGTGGGTAAGCCACTTGGCAAGAGCTCTTCAAGCGTCGATGGCGATACCACGGCTCTGTTCTCCATAGTGACATTACCACATTGTATATTGATCACAGTTAATATTTTAAAAGATTTTATATTGTTTAGTGTTGCCGGCGGTTAGAGCACAAATCACCATCTGCCGCCTTCAAATGAAAATTAAGCCTACCATCTGTGTTCTGTCTTTTTCTTTTTGCGAGTTCCTTTTCCCCTGCTGTCTCAGGTGATTGCAGCACTGCTATGGTTCATCTGTTGGTTGGAGCTCTTCTACACTGTTTGGGAGAAAAATCAAGGGCGAAGTCAGCCCTCTGTTCTGTATGTTAGCCCTCTCATAATGGGGACTATGATGGTGAGTGGAAAAAAAATAACAATAAATCGCAGTGTGAACATGTAAAAAGGTCAGCTTTGTGAATATTACACCCTCCTTCCCCTTTCCACCTTAACCCGACACCTGAAAGCTGGCCTTCCCCTTAGCCCCACTCCCTCTCCTTGACCCTTCACGCACCCACTCCTCTCCTTGACCTTCCGCACCCACTCCCTCTGCTTGACCCTTCCGCCCCACTCCCTCTGCTTGACCCTTCTGCCCCCACTCCCTCTCCTCGACCCTTCGCCCCCACTCCCTCTCCTCGACCCTTCTGCCCCACTCCCTCTCCCGACCTCTGGCCCTACTCCCTCTCCTCGACCCTTCCGCCCCCACTCCCTCTCCTCGACCCTTCCGCCCACACTCCCTCTTATCGACCCTTCCGCCCCACTCCCTCTCCTCGACCCTTCCCGCCCCACTCCCTCTCCTCGACCCTTCCGCCCCACTCCCTCTCCTCGACCCTTCCGCCCCCACTCCCTCTCCTCGACCCTTCCGCCCACTATTCCCTCTCCTCGACCCTTCCGCCCCCCACTCCCTCTCCCGACCCTTCCGCCCCACTCCTCTCCTCGACCCTTCCGCCCCCACTCCCTCTCCTCGACCCTTCCGCCCCACTCCTCTCCTCGACCCTTCCGCCCCCACTCCCTCTCCTCGACCTCCGCCCCACTCCCTCCTCGACCCTTCGCCCCACTCCCTCTCCTCGACCCTTCCGCCCCCACTCCCCTCGACCTTCCCCCACTCCCTCTCCTCGACCCTTCCGCCCCACTCCCTCTCTCCTCGACCTCTTCCCCCCCACTCCCTCTCCTCGACCCTTCCGCCCCCACCCCTCTCTCCGACCCTTCCGCCCCCACTCCCTCTCCTCTGACCCTTCCGCCCCACTCCCTCTCCTCGACCCTTCCGCCCCCACTCCTCTCACTCGACCCTTCCGCCCCCACTCCCTCTCCTCGACCCTTCCGCCCCCACTCCCTCTCCTCGACCCTTCCGCCCCCACTCCCTCTCCTCGACCCTTCCGCCCCCACTCCCTCTCCTCGACCCTTCCCCCCACTCCTCACCTCGTCCCTTCCGCCCCCACTCCCTCTCCTCGACCCTTCCTCCCTCCACCATACTATGCACTCTTGAACCGTGGATGACATGAGTTGAAAAGTTGGGGTGTGCATGGGAAGATTTTGGGCAGTTCCCTTCATGTACAGCCTTTGGCTGCTGGTTGCATCTTTGGTTAGTGGCGTGGCTATTCCGCTGATGCAGTGCCCCGATTACCAGTCCACTGGTGCTCATTTCGCCGAACTCGGAAGGATGATAGGCTGAGTCAACCCCCTGGTGTTAATTCAGCGGCCAACAGGGCTCGAACTCTGGACCCTAGGATCCCAAGCTACCACGCTAACCGCGAAGCCAACGACAGCCTTATTCTCGACGGTAAAAAAATAATGTGTACTCCCAGAAGTGGGTGCCATACTTGTGTGTTAATATTGTTACGAATTCTGGCCCGCCCGGCGTGCGAGCATCATTCCTTGTTATAACGTAGGTGGTGAGGGTGTTTTTAATAACGGACGGTCGACGGTAGTGTTAATACGTGTGGTGGAGGTGTATTTTACATGACGTAGGTGCCGTTGAGGGTTTTAATAACTGACGGTTGAGGTGTTTTTTAATAACGTCTGGGTGGTGAGGAGTTTAATAACGTAACGGTGAGTGTGTTTAATAACGTGACGGTGAGGTGTTTTAAAACGTGACGGTGAGGTGTTTTAATAACGCTGACGGTAGGTGCTGTTTAATAACGTAGTTTGGTTGAGTGTTATTTAATAACGTGACGGTGAGGTGTTTTTGAACTACTGGTGGTGGAGGTGTGTTTAGTATTAACGGGTGTGAGGGGTGTTTAATAACGTTTAGGAAATGGTGAGGTGCTTTTTCGTTAGACAACGTATCACGCAAGCCAAGAGGGATGGTGAGGGAATGTTTTTTAATAACGTCGAGCGGTGGTGAGTGTTTTTAATAACGTGGTGGTGAGGTGTTTTTAATAACGTGACGGTGAAGGTGTGTTTAATAACGTGGTGGTGAGTGTTTTAATTAACGTGGTGGTGAGGTGTTTTTTAATAACGTGGTGGTGAGGTGTTCTTTATGAACGTGGGTGGTGAGGTGTTTTTATAAATGGTGGGGTGGTGAGGGTGGTTTAATAAGTGTGGGTGACGGATCTTATGGAAAAAAAGGATAGTTTTTAATAACAGATAGCGTGTTGAGGTGACGGTTTATAACGTGTGGTGAGGGGTGTTAATACTGGTGGTGAGTGTTTTTAATTAACAGTGACGCGGTGAGCAGTGTATGTTTATCTAAACTGCCCTGTCTTCTCTGCAACTGGTCGGTGAGGTCGTGTTTTAATACACGGTCGTCTGTTGTGAGGTGGTTTTCAACTATACGTCTGGCAACCGTGTTGAGCTCTGTGCTCTATCACACATCGACCAGAGGTTTATCGGGGTTGGTGAGGTTGTCTTTTAATAAACTTCAAGTGAACCCCGGTGTGCAGGTGGTGTTAATACTTCGTGCCAAATCGGATTTAATTCATTCCAATGGTGGAAGTTGTAGGCTTGTTCTTTAATAGACGGGGTAGTGTCAGGTGTTTTTCCAATAAACCGTAACTCTTCGGCTCGGATGTTTATAATAACGTCGGATCCAGGGCTAGAGGGGGTTATCGCAGTTTAATAACGTACATAGATCTACAGTCAACATGAGGGTGGTGTATTATTCAAGAAGATGTGTATTACTCTCAATACGTGACGTTGATTGGATGCTTCTTTTAATACGTGTTGGAATGGGGTGTTTAATAACGTGGTGGTGAGTGTTTTTATAACGTCGACGGTGAGGTGTGTTTAATACGTGTGTGTTCTACAATAACTGTAACATAACCAATCATTAATCGTTCCCTTTACAGCATACTATGAGGCTGGTGAGGTTGATTTATATAAAAACGTCTGAGCTGGTGGTGAGGTGTATTAATGACACCTTGGTGGTGGTGAGGCTGATCTTTAATAACGTGACAGTAGATGCGCCTGTTTTTTATATTAACGTGGTGGTGAGTTGTTTTTAAAATAACTTGGAGTGAGGTGATGGCTGTTAGATTTTCGTAGTGATGAAGGTGTTGTTTTAATAACTGTGGTGGGAGTGTTTTTAATAAGTTGGTAAAAATCATGAGGTGTTATATATGACATACTGGAGTTGAGTAGCATGGTGTCATTTCCAATAAACTAACACACTGGTGGTGGACACGAGCGTCCCCACTGTCCTAATAACCACCCCTCACCCATCTACCCTCTCCTCACTCAACAGAAAACAAAAATCCCAGAATTTATAGCATACGATGACGAACCTTATGTCTGACTCGTTATAAACTGTTCCATGCCAGCGATCGTGTCACCGTCGCACGGTTAGTTTTTAACAAAAATACCGTGCTCACCTAGCAAGACTGTTATATATACAGTGACGGTGAATGTGTACGAGTCGTTCAAGTCTAGCCGGTCGAGTAGGTTAAGATCATTCTAAAAACCTGTGGTCGATTGCGTTGATCGATGCTCGTTAACTAATCGATTATGTGAATGAGCTACGCAGCCCTGCTGTCTTTCACGTCAAACTCACGTGGTGGAGAACGAGAAAGCGAGGCTCTCCATACATACAATCACTCTACGCTGGTATTGATAAATTAACATAACGTACTCACCGCGGTGTTAATATAACTAATCAACAAAGCTGAGGTTGTCGTGTCTTTAGCCGTCACGTTTATATACAGATAAGAGGCACAGGAGTGCTGCATCCGGAGTTTTAGCGTTGAGGATGTTAAAATTACACAATGGGGACAATAACCAAGACTGACTTTAGATTTTGAGTAAAGATTCAGCCCAAGGCAGCACATGATCGTATCTGTTATTTAAATAACGTAGACAACCGGTCGTACGGTGTGTCTCTCAATTAACTTACACATACGTACAGCACTGTGAGCCTCACCACCACAAGTGGTCATGTAAACACACCCACTACTCACGTCGTTTAATTTTTAAATAAACCGTACACCCCGCTTGGACGCAGCGTGGTCGAGTTTAAGTAAATGTATTTAAATAAAGAATATGCACCTCTCGTGCTGAGCCTGGGGGTGAGTGGTGTGTTTAATAACGTTGGGGTGGGTGAGGTGTTTTTAATAACGTGACGGTTGATGGGTTTTTAATAACGTTTGGTGGTGACGGTGTTCTCTTACATAACGTAGGTGGTGAGTGGTTTAATAACGTTGTGGTGTAGTTGGTGTTTTAATAACGTGGTGTGGGTGTTGTGATTGGTGGGATTAATAACGTGTGGTGAGGTGTGTTTAATAACGGTGGTGTTTGAGGTGGTTTAATAACGTGGGTGGTGAAGGTAGTGTTTAATAACGTGGGTGGACGGTGTGTTTAATAACGTGACGGTGAGGTGTTGTTTTAAGTTAGACGTGTGGTGTAGGTGTTTAATAACCGTTGTGGTGAGGTGTTCTTTAATACGTTCTGACGTGTGATGGTGTTGTTATACGTGACGGTATGGCTGTGTTTTTTGATATGAACGTTGTTGGGTTGCGGTGAGGTGGTTTTTAATAACGTGACGGTGAGGTGTTGTAGTGGCGCGTGTGCTGTTGTGTGTTTCTTGTGTTAATATACATAAGATTCATAGAGCAGTTAGGTATGAATCAAGTGAGCTGTTATTATCTATATACAACAGTGTTGGATTCTTTTTCGGTGAGTTGTTTTTAATACCGTTGGTGAGTGAGTGTTTTAATAAACGGTGGTGAGGCTGTGTTAATATAACGTAGAGTGTGAGGCTGTTGTTTAATACAATGCGTGGAGACCGCTGAGGAGAAGAGATCGTTGTAAAATAAATCATCATGGTGAGGTGTGTTTAATAACGTTGAGTGATGCAAGGGGTGTTTTATAGATAAAAACTGTGGGTGGTTGTACCAGGGCTCATCTCCATATCTCATAATCAAATGATTTGTGTTTCTCAGATAAACGTTGGTACGGTTAAGGCTCGTTTCCTCAAGAATGTGGTGTGAGTGTTTTAATAATGTGACGGTGATTGCCCAATGTAGAATGTGTGGGGAAGCAAGTGCAGCATATGCCAGATCTACATCACTAAATAATACCGGTATATAACTAAGTGATAGATTGTTTTAGATATTGTTAACGGAAAATTGGCCCCTCTGACGGTGGGAATACTAATATAGAATTAGCTCAGTTCACCCATTAAAATTAATGTAATAGATAGGTTTGTTGGCCTATAAAGGGAACCGAATCATAGATGTGCTGATAGTGAGCATTAATGCCCTGGTGTAACGACCGACTAGTTTTCTGATAGTTTCGGTCTCTGTGGTGTAGGACATGGAGATTCAGCATATGTTGATCCTTGGTCTCATTTCTGGGAATGATAGTCGCTCCTAACCCAGATCGGACTCTGATTGTAAGAGAATGCCTTAGAAGCGAGGGATGTGCGCCAACTGAGACAGCGAAGTGACGCGAAGAAGGAGCCCTTTGGTGCCAGGGAGGGTCGCGGTAACTGACGTGTTGTGTTTGGTCGAAGGAGACCTAGAGAAGCGAGGCGAGAGAGGATAAAGGTAAAAGCATGGTGAATCTCACGGAGAGAACACAAGAACTACTTCGACAGTCTATCTCAGGGATATGAACTCTCATCGACTTGTATAAGGAGAAAAAGAACAGGGAAAGTACCGAAAAAGGCTGTCAACAAGTTTGAAATGAGTGCGGAACTACCGAAACCCAGGTTTCTTCCGAACCCTGTGCTTCGTAGGTCTTGTCCATCGAGTGGCCGGAATGCCGGAGCCAGGATACGACTGGTAAGCGGTTCTGACGGCCTCCCCTGCTTTCAGCTCACGGACTATGCTGACACTTGTATCCGCCTGCGGAACGTCGTATAGCCTCCATCTGGACTCCTTGTCTGGTGAGAATTAACAAGGTCCAGTGCCTCGGCCGATGTCCGGTGACTGGAACCCTTGCGACGCAAGATGTGAGATCTTTCTAAATGAAATCTTCAATCGGTCGAGGTGTAGCGGCCAGCTCGTGCCGCGTATTAAGGAGAACCGCGGCACCGGTGACTTGGGCGGATGAGGTGCGGGTGTGACTACCTTCGCGCGGTGAGCTGGTGAAGTGCTTGGGCGCCGCCTCACAGCATTCTCTCCTTAGCGCTGCACGTTCCGAGGCGGTCGAGTTCACCGGATATAAACCTGCCGACTGGATTTTTACGAAGGGCGCGACTTCGTACTTTTGAGCACGGAGTGACTCCGCCCTTCCCTCTCATGCGAACCCCATCCCAAATTAAAGTTACTGCTTGTGCTGCGTTCTGTATGGTAGTCTCTAATGCATTGAATGTTTGATTGCCATCGTTGTTGCTTATAATTATTTCAGTCCGTCCCTCCTCCGAGAACCTATTATAAGACGCGGTTGCCTCTTCCTCAATAGAGATAACGAACGTGCCGATATGATTGGTTTGTTTATGAAACCATCTAGTTCGTGTTGATTGACTGTGGCTCGCCTCGTTGACCAGATCGTCCCCTAAGTAACAAATTCTGATGTCCATTGCCGTGATTGCGTTAGCCTGACGCCGATTGTGCTAATGGTATTGGCTAATAATTGATCACGCGGCACAACACCTTGAATACGTCAAGCAAAGCCAATTGCGAGTTTGTAATTATCCCGCTCTACGACTGCCTTGAATAGCGTGGCGGTATGCACTCGCTCTCGCTCATTATTCGGTTAGCTGCGCTGAGGGATACGTTGGGTAGTCTGCCTCGAGTCGGAAGCACAGCCGTGCGTGATCCGTAAGGCCTGCCAGAAGCCGGCCGGTAGAGATAAATTTTCCGATGCGCTTGCAGAATTATAACTGGAGAATCCGGAACGGTTTATCCAGCGTATGACTCGAGTGCGTGATGCGCATAATGCGCAAAGCTTGTAGGCCACTTACGCGATCGGTTGCCCACGTCCGACTACACGTACTTAGTTATCATGAAGGCTCGCAACACGTCGAGGGCCAGGGACCGTCAGATTCCCGCCACCCCGGGGTAATGTTACGACCCCGAAACCTTATTTCATCCGACCTAACAATATATATGTTGCTAATTCGCGATGCCCGCCGGCTATGTAAGCGAGTTGTGGACGCGTTACCACGCTGGGACTCTGCTGACACACAATCGGCGCAAGATCGCCCATCAGTTGGTTACGACTACTACTATTCTGTCTCCAATGAACCCTTCGGGTCCAAACTAACTGCCGGGGAATTCTCACACGGGTGGCTTCCAGTGCTTGCCCAGTCCTCCCTGTTTTTTTTACGATTGTTGCTAATTCGGCCCACTCGTCGGTTTGAGCGGGATGGGTAAACCATGTCAGCTCTCCAAGGCTTCGACGCTTATCATAGAGAACCCAATCATATAGATATACGCGATGGTAAACTCCCGGACGTTTGCTCAAATCGCACTGCCGCCGACAGGTCAACTAACCTGCCTAGAGCCGTCGTTCCAACTTGTCACGCGGTTCTACCGAACGCAGTTACAACAAAAATCCTATACAGGAAATAAACCCCACCGAGGCTGGAACCGGACTTTTGACGTTAATATCGTACGGCCTCTCGAACGCTGTTGGTCTATACCTCCTGACTTAATTATGTCGGGCTATTAAGCCATATACGTATACCGAAGATCCTATCGTACGTGTGAAGCAAGCTGTGCGAACGATTCAAACGAAAGTTGAACACGCAGCGAACGACGGGGACATTCAAATACTGACATGCATCAACCACTTGTATCTCCCCTAACGACACAGCACCCTATAAGCCACACCTTAATAGCACGGCCAAAAGCTGGTAAAGTCAGACCCGTGCACAGTAACGATCCTCGAAAAGAAATTTCCTAACAACCTATAAATTAAGAACATAGCGTCGTTCTATACTAACGTCACGATCTCGACGGGCTGACACCTCGACGATTAATTGGCCAACGGGCTACCTAATTATACGAGTTCTACTTTTACAGACGCGCCGACAAAATTACTTCGAACACGCAAAGATGACTAAGGCCACTCCTCACAAGACAAGGGGGCAGACGGGGCCCGTGGTAGCTCCAATACCTTGAACGCACGTGTAACTCATCTTGAAGAGACGCTACCAGCCCACGAACTCGTTTCAGGGGTCCTACGCCGCGTCTCGTGACGAGTGCCCGCGCCATAGATGTGGTTCGGCTGCGACATTTTTCCGGCTAACGGGTCTGCCCGACTTCGTCCCCCTGCGCCTTCGCGGGTTTCGTTGGCACCGGCTTGGAGTGGAAGTTGGCGAATCGGCTAAAAAAACGGACCCCCTTTTTGCACTCTCTCAGCGCGGTCCAGGAGAAAGCGGGGGAATTGTGATGCCTGGGGCGAGGGAGATGGCGGGCTGCTTGTGGTCCACGACGAGCGATCCACGCGAACCTCTCGCCGACCGCCGTCTTTCCCTGCCTCGCGACCGAGCTCCTTGGCCCTTCCCCCAATTCTCCTCAGCCGCTGCAGAAACAACCTGATGCCTTCGCCACCCGACTCGGACTCCCTCTCCCAACCCGACATTGACTGCCGAAACTCTCTGCTTCTCTCTCTGCGTGCGCTCGGCGTTTTATAGGCCGGCAGGAGACCATATGCAAATTCCGGATCAGGATGAGCTCGGGGGCGGAGCCACGCTCGCCCATGACGGAGGTTAAAAGTGGCAGTGAACCTCCCTGATCTAGAATTTGGCATATTTCGATCCATACAGAGCGCTGGAGGCGGCCAAGCCGCCCCGCGATGCTATTGACGGATCAGAAGTGGGCATGTAAGCATTCCTGATCGAATTTTCATCGGAAAGGCCGCTTATTTGCTACTCGCGGGTCTCGGTGCAGCATAGCTCGTGAACGGAGTCCCCAGCGTACCGAGCACCGTTACGCTTACGAGTTCTACAGTGGTGCTTGGCATGGTCAGTGATGGACCTTTTGGTTAATGCTATGATGCGATATGGTGAGCGAAGTTTTGCTGTAAAAGTCTCGTGGCTGTTGGCGTTGTTGTTGTGTCTAGACCGCTGGAGGCAGTTTGGTTGCAGTTTGTGAACGTTAATACTTGCCTCGCCGCCTGGTCGTAAGTGGGTTAAGCAGCGCATACGCGCCCGCTAGGCATTAAGTTAGTGATCGTAAGTCGTGGGTGGCACGTGGCTGGTTCAAAATAAGAGGCATTTAGAACAGAATATACACGGCTATCTCAAAGCATCGCCAGCGCCGAGATGAATCGCATAAATTCCCTCTAAACAACGGGTTTGGGCTAACTACACAGCTACTTAGAGATATCTCACCTACGGGCCCCTTCATGCGTGGTTGGCAATTCCACAGCCGTACAATATATTGTTACGAATTCTGGCCGCCTCGGTTCGAGCGGCGATCGCCTCGTAACTCTAAGATCGCAGCCGCGTCGCCGCCACCGGACAGACAATTCAGTCGTGACCCTTCTTGGAATACGCCAGGAGCTAGTCACGGGTGGGCTTTAACCTCACCACGAATCGTGCCAATTCGACCACAGCGCAGGATAGGGTTGCTCGCCAAATTCGACCTACCTTAGTAACCTGCGCGAGTAGTTAACCGGGCGATGCGTACCTCGCCGCATGGCCAGCTCGGACACGAACCGCTTAAGCGGTCCGTTCCGTGCCTTCAGTGATAACCGAGCGGTTTTATCGCCGCCCGACTGGACTGTGATCTGTATTACCGGGTGTGACATAACCCTCTACCAATTCCTATCGATGACTGCAAGATGGCCACTTGTCAAACTACAAGGGACAAGGTGTACGCAACGAAGATCGGGAGCAGTTCACAAGCACATTATATATACCACTCAGAATCAAAGCAATGCTATTCGATTATCACTAGACCTTTGATAACTATGTAGAATGCCATATGTGTAGAAACAACGTTACAGTTACAATACGTTATGCATACGTCAACATGTTTTTTATACGCCCCCAAAACCGAATTATATAGCATTTTTTTAAACATAGCACATCTAAACAGAATTCCCCATTAATACAATGAGACGGCGCCACCAACACGTATTCAAAGAAGCGAGAAAACATCAAGAAAAACGCCGCCCCTCATAAGAGCAGGGAGTCAACCGACTGCAGCTTTTGTGGGCCTAGATAGCGCGTGACCCCTGGAATGAGCCAGCCAGGTCCACATGAGCTTACCGAGAGAGGTCCTAACCCGACGCCCTCGTCGCAGACGTGACAGGGCCTTGATGGGGCCTTTTTAGGATGACTGCAACCAGCCAACCCGATGTCAGCATAGCTGTCCGTGCTCGGCTTGAATTGCCCTGGTGCCGGTCGTACGTGTCGGGTCGCCCAGTGATGCGTCTTTCCGCGCTGCTCCCCCGTCTGCGACTTTTTCTTGATATTGATACTCTGCCGTCGGCGGTTCTACTCCGCTCCGTACTCGACGTGCCCCGCGCGACAACTGTGTGATCTTTGACTGCCCCGCGACACTGCTGCTGCCACTCCACTGCTCCCACTTGGTTCTTGACTATCTCTGCCAACTGTACGAGCGCTGCCACTACACTGCTTCCCCCTTAGGTCTCTCACCCCGACGTGACCGGGTTTGCACCTTTTTTTTCTTCCGCGGATCTTACCCTCGTTTGGACTATACCCTCACGCACACGGGGGAGGAGGCGTCTTATTTAAATTTCTGGATCACAGCGGGTTCGGAAGGGCTGGGCGGCCATCACCGTATGACTCAGGCCATTTGGTCGCGGAACGATCGAGAAGGGCGTGAAAAGATTAACCTGGATCCGCTCTTTTCGACAAGCGAAGGAAGACGCATTCATATCGCTCGGCACGAACAGTCGTCCTGTATCTGGTTTAGAAAGAGACGGATCGAATCCTCCGGGTCCGGTGTTAGTTTGGTTGTTGTATGCATGGGCGCTCGTGATTGAGATTGGCTGTCGAGATAATTGTGCTCCTTCGGATGAGATTGTCTGTGGAGATAGGAAAATAGAGGTGAATTTGTGGCAACATTTGGTATTTGCTGTGGAGAATTGCTTTGTGTTGTTTGGTCCCCAGAATACTCTAGTTATGATATATATAGAAAAAGGCAATTGAATTATAAGGATCACAGCCTCTTTAACACGGAAATTCCCTCTAAACAACGGGTGTAGGGTGCTCGCGAACTAGCTAACAACTTGATCTTGATTCCATATCTGATCTAAGGACCCTTTTTAGTGATGAATATATATCTGCGAAATTCCTCCCCGTTAACAATATTGATATACTATGGTTCTCAAAAAAGTAGAAATTCGGTCTTGTTACGAATTCTGGCCCTTCCCCGGCGTGCGAAAGGCTGCGTTACCTCTAATGCGCGATAGTTGAACATGACGACTTCGCCACCGACAGATGATATACTAGAGTCGGCTTATCCTCCTTGAACGAACGCCAGGAGCTAGTACGGGTGGGGGTTTAACCTTCACGCACGATCGTGCCAATTGCCCACGGTGCGAGCTGAGAGTGGATGCAGCTAGAGGTTGTATGCGCACATTTGACTACGGAAGTCCCTACCTAAGTACAACGTGTGCCCAAGCGAGTCACCCTCATTCCGATGTACCGAGACTTGGTGAAGCGATTCATACCTCCGCCGCAGGTCGGCTAGGACACATAATGCCGTCACATATATCAAGCCGGTCCGTATCGTGTACAGTGGCACTAAATCTTATGACTCAGAATGCGGTTTGATTTCGCCGGGTCCGGTTTTCTATCCTTTTGCAGACACATTTGGTTGTCATTATAACAGCTGCTTCCCTCGAACAGAAGTATAGTGATACTCGTGTCTCATAATACTACGTTTCTAATCTAACCGCCGATATACATCACTTCCCAACGGAAAATATAGCAGGAGTGCACTTTTCACGAAGTGATCTGATGGAGCGCATCTAATCCTTAACGGTTACGATCTTCACGGCTTAGATGCGACAGTACGGTGACTAAATTATGACCTACAGCAACACGACGTATTCACTAGAGCAGCAGGACGCCATTACTATCATGCAATATACAAGCGATAAGAGAACATAGAAACCCCACAAATGCTACTAGAGACGACTCCAGACCTAATAAAGCAAGATCAATTTATTACGACCATCGCCACACCGATCTCCCAGTGTACCAG
>CM068968.1:36787053-36798749 GCA_035128595.1 Eptatretus atami
ACGATTCTAGGCGCCCGCGGCGTAGCAGCGCCGCGTACTCTTAATGGCAGCCGCGTCGACCATCGGACAGACAATTCAGTCGTGACCCTTCTTGGAACTACCGGCCAGGAGCTAGTTACGGGTGGGGTTTAACCATCACCACGATCGTGCCAATTGACCCGCGCAGGCAGGATAGGGTTGCTCGCCATAATTCGACCTACCTAGTACCCTGCGCGAGTAGTCGAACCAGAGCGAATCGTTACCTTCGCCGCAGGTCGGCCTAGGACACGAACCCGCTTAAGCGGTCCGTTCCGTGCTACCGTGATAACGAGCCAGGTGTTTATCGCCGACCTCGACTGATGTGATTCTGTTGTACCGGGCATTCAAAAACCCCACTATCCACATCCACGATACAAGATGGCAACATCACAAGGGAAATGGACGCAAACGAACGGGAATACGTTTCACACAAGGACATTTATTCATACAGCCACACGTATTCATAAGCAAGCGCCAGTCATGCAATATTAGAAGCAAGAAAATAGAAAACAAAAAGCAATACTACCGACTATAAGCAAGGATCATTTTACATGCAACAGATTACTTACACAGTTTTCTACTTGGCAGGGACACGGCGCCACAGCATGCATACAAAAACAAAGAAATGGCCACCCCCAAGACGAGGTGGCAGACAGGGTCCGGGACCTTTATGGCACGGGACCTGGAGGACCGAACGGTCCTGTGAGACCGAAGGGTCTTACCCCGCGCCCTCGTGGCGCGACGCTGGGCAGGTCGCGACGTCGACCCCCACGGCCATTGCGTAAGCCGCACCTGACCTCCGGGCCCCTGGACCCTCCGGGTCGCCAGGCCACAGCTAGAGCTTCTTCCGGCCTTGTCTTTTCATCTGGCTTGCCTGTTCACGACCGACGACCAAAACAAGCAAGAAGATGCTTTAGATAGGGCAGTAAGGGGCTTTACATGGACCAGAGAGAAGAGAAGCCCGAAACGAAGAGTTCAAAACAAGGGAAGGGAGCAAAGAAGGCCTCAGGCGTGTCGAACCAGCGCACCGAGACAAGATACGAACGAAGCCGCCAGCATGAAACGCAGAAGATGAACCCCCGGCCTCCGCGTCTGTTCGCCTTGTTTTATTCTTGTGTTTTTTTTTTAATCTATTTTCTTTTTTTTTTAAGCGGGGCTCCGCCCTTTGCCCCCGCCCCGTTTCTGGCTCCACCTCCCTTTCTGGAAGCTTTCCCACAAAAGCGGGCGTTGTGCCCTCTCTGCTCCCCCCTCCACCGCGCAGTGGCTGTGGAGCGGGAGGGCACTCGTGGACCTGAGAAAGTCAGTTTTACGCTTGGGGCCAGGGAGAATTATTCCCCCCAAAATCAAGAGCCCCTCCTTTTACATGACCACCCACCCGCTCGGATGCGCACCATCCCCACACCCAAGGCTTGGCGAAAGGAAGCAGGCAGGAAGGAATCAGGCGGGGAAGGGAAAAATAAAAAGCTACCACAGCGTCGCAGGCAGCTTCATTGTCCTGCCAATCTTCTCGGACGGTTCCGACGTCGGAGGGACAACCTGTTTCCTTACCGTAGGTCCGTGAAGGTGGCCGTTCGTAAGCGGCGAGGGGTAAGAGTGGCGAAGATGGTGGTGCATGTGTTGGGTAGGAGCTCTGGGCGCAGGTTTGGTACGTGAGGTATTTGAGCGTTTGCGCGTGTTCTTTGTCGTGGCCCGTTAGTTGAGTGGCTGTCGGCGGTTGTTGGCGTGAGTTTGTTGGGCAATGGGTGGCCTCAAAAATAACTGATAGATAAAAAAATAAACCCTATCTCATAAGAGTCGCAGCCCGATGGAAAAGAGCGAACATGAAGAATTCCCTTAACAAACCGTTGGGGAACTAGCTGCCACAATAACCTAGCGTCATAACTGATCCTAAGGGACCCTCTTATGCGCGTTCTTGTATTGCCGAATTCCACAAGCCGCTAACAATATCAACATGTCCGTTATATTGGTACTATATTTAATTTGGGGAAAAGACAAATGGTTTTTTTTTTTCTCTTTTTTTTTTTGCTTCTTTTTTGAAAGGGCATTGCTGTTTATAGGGGGGAATTGGGGAAAAATTTGGTTAAAAAAAACGTTGTTTTTCGTTGTACTGGCATTTATCTTTTCATTTTATTTTGTCCCCATTTTATAAAAGCATTTAGATACATCTTGACAATCACCATGCCTCTTAAATCTTGTAGCTGCGTGGCGGATTGGTTTTGATCACGTGTGCAGCGGCCTTGCATGGGCGTTCCAGTTCTTCTCGGCCTTTAATTTGCTCATTTTCTGTTTCTTGAGCCCTTCTCTTTATGCCATCGTTCCCTCGCGTCACTCATCCTTCGCTGCTCCAGCTAGCCCGTACTGTTGTGATTGCACCTTTAGTTTTGCAGCGGGATTCTTTCCTTATATTCCGATGGCCTAGTAATGAGTCGGGGAAAAGAATCAAACAGTTTAAAAAAAAAAATGTCATTGTTGCCGGCTTTTAATAATATTATTTGACTTGGTTGGTTGCTTATTACCTATTTGGGGGTTTGATAAATGATTTATTTAGGCTGCGCATAAGGTGATGCACCTCCGCTACTGTCACCTTCTCAGCGTACTTCTGCGCGATGAGTTGCGCTTGCACAGGTTCTGCTGTTCTCTGCTTTTCTTGATCGGTAGCCCCACTGTTCTCTCAAAAGCATCAAAGTATTCCGGTTTATGTGCTGAACCAGCTGTCTTCAATCCGCGTGGATCATATTTTAGACAAAGACCTCTCACCAAGCGTGCAGGCCCTACGGGTCTCATTAAAAAAAAACTTTTTAAACACTGCGAAGGTCCCTTAGGAATCTGCTTTTGACCCAAACATTGCATTCTGTTTTGGGACACAGCTAAATTAAATTTTGAACTTTATCGTCTAAATGCAAGTTACAAAAAAATAATATTATTATCGTATATTGTGTATATTATATGATATATAAATAATATATATACCACACACACACATTATTATATTCCAAGTTCTGCTCCAATTCTCTCAGCAAGTTTTTAAAATAATATTGCCATTGTAACATAGGTAACGGATTTATGATTTTAGCGATGTATCGAATTGTTTTGAAACTACTTTTATAGATAGGCCATCGCTGATAATGGGCCTCGCAAAACCGTAATCAAGTCTTGATTTTGTTTTGATTTAATTCCGAGAGATCTTTATTGTATTGAAGGAGATCATTTATTGTATGAGAAGATGAAATTTCGGACAAAAACTGCTTCCTCAAAATGACCTGATTGGTAATGTTGAAAGGGGGTGACAGGATTATTTATTGTTGTTGTTGCTGGTTCTTTCACTCGGAGGATATCAATTTGGAAAGAGTGATTCACGGTTAACTCCTTTAACAAACCTTAAGACATTCGTTTGTAGTGCCACAAAATGGAAATTGTCATTCATTAAGTATGTGACTAATGAATGTTTGAAGTGAATTTTTTCTTCCTCTCCCTGCATTATTTCAGGAATCCCTCCTGAGATGAGGCTCCATTTTTAATCGAAAAATAACCTTTTTGGTGGGATTGTTTACCAGAGGTGGAAATATGTGGCATCCCCTTTGGATGGCATGCATCCTCTGGGGTATTTTCTATGACATACCAGCAAATACCACCCATCGCTCGCAGCAGACCGGAATATCAGGGCAACAAGGCGGAGGCACGGAGGGGGGAGAGGACGAAGACGGTGTGGTGGTAGTGGTGAGAGGTGGGTGGTGGTGGTGGTGGAGGGAAAGAAGAGGGGGGGAGATAGGTGGTGGTGGTGGAGGAGGAGGAGGGAGGAGTGAGGAAGATTAGAATGAGGTGAGAGTGAGGAGGAGGGTTTGGGAGGAGAGTGGTGGTGAAAGAGAAAGAACAGGAAGGCCATTGTGAGAATGCGGAGAAGAAGAAAGAGAGAAAAGGGCAATCCGTTTTGCGGTTGCGGGTTGCTGGAAAGAGGGTGATTTGGATGTGATGATTGAGTTTGGATGAGACGAGAAATGATGGACGGTGATGAGGGGGTGACGTTAATACAATTCATACCGTCTCATCAAAATGATTCTTCGCTATGGCACAAAAATAACAGTTGAGAATGGAAACCAAATAATGTTTGAAACCCATTTTCTTACTGGTTCTACTATATAAATACCACCCGGAGGGAGATATGTTATGGCTTATGAAACACACGCACACTATGGAAATCGGGTGGTCGGAGGTATCAAATATATATATTTTATATACATTGTCAAGGCTCGTATGAGAGCATAACGCCACCGCAAGGTGGGGCATAGACAAGAGGGCCGTGGGAAAGGCAATCAGTGGGAACAGAGGACATCAGGAGATCTGTGGAGGGGACGAGGGATGGTGGGCGGCGGCGGAACATTGGGGGAATTACAAGATGGGACATTACAGGGCTTTCAGGAAGGAAAGCAGGGAATTTGAAGGAGGTGGGTTGGAGTGGCATTAACGGCGGTAGAAAGATCATAGGTTTTTGGGATGGACAATAAGAGTGGTGGTTGAACAGTGTTTTTGAAAGACCTGAAGGGAAGAATGGGATTGCCAAGAGTGAGGGAAAGTTTTTCCAAAGGCGGGAAAAGGGAATGAAGAGCGAAAGGTGAGCAGTTGATTTGTGATTTTGGTTTTTATAGTTTTTACAACAGAAGGTTGGTTGTTGGCGGACTTGAGCGCCCTAAATGCGGAAAAATGGAAATGTGAACAGATCGACAGACAGAGCAGGGGTGGGGCGTGACCGGGAGAAGATGTAGGAAGACAGACAGGCCACCGACCTGCCTGTGGGTGATAGAGTGAGAGCCCAACAGACTCAGCCTATCGACGGGAAGGGAAATACTAAAAATGATCCAAAATGCCTTGGTTTCCACTGCTGTGAAGCCAAAGAAAGGTAAGGCGGGAGAGAGCACTAGCCAGAGGGCGGGAGCAGTACTCCATCAGGCTGCAAAGAGAAGAAAGCTTGTATTGGTTCCAGCGAGCTTCATGCGTGGCTGCAGGAAGGACTCTTGCACGACGGAGAGGATTCCCACGTCTGCGGACTGGCTTTGAAAGGGGCAGGTTGGAAATGTGTTCCCAGGAAATATCATTGCAGATAGTGAGGAACCAGAAGGCTGGAAAGCAAGGAACTTCTCAGAGGATTGTTGAGAAGTAGAGTGGGGGGGGGGGGGGGGTTCCAAACGGTCCCTTCGGAAGAACTGGTAGTATATGACTTTGTCCGGAATTGAAGACATGTTCACACATGTTGGACCAGTTTGTGATTTTACCCAGATATGCAGAGACGCGTAAGAAGGCTGTGGCTTGCCGTCTGAGTGATATGGATGACAGATGCGTACCGGCAAGGAGCCGCGTGAGTCATCAGCAAAGAGCATGAAGCCGGATTTTCCAGCGGAGTAGTCGAGTGAGGTCAAATGAATTGAAACCAGGGAAACAAGAAACAGGGCCAGAACGCTTTACTGAGGAACTCAAGCCGCTGGCAGGAAGGGAAGGGTAGTCAATGATTTCTACTTGGCAGGACACGGCGCCACAGCATGCATACAAAAACAAAGAAATGGCCACCCCCAAAGACGAAGGTGGCAGACAGGGTCCGCGGACCTTTATGGCACGGGACCTGGAGGACCGAACGGGTCCTGTGAGACCGAAGGGTCTTACCGCGGCCCTCGTTTGGCGCACCGGAGGTTCGCCTGCGTTTCGACTCCCCACGGCCTTGCGTAGCCGCAACTGACTCGGGCCCTGGCGTGGTAGCGAGCTTCTTCCGGCGTTGTGCTTGCGTGCTTCCAGACCACGACCAACAAGCAAAAGATGGAAGGCAGAAGGGGCTTCAGGACAGAGGAGAGAAGCCCGAACGAGTGTCCAACGAAGGGAGGGGAGAAGAGAAGCCAAGGCGTGACCAGCGCACCGAGACAAGAACGAACGAGCCGAGCATGAACCGAGAGAGGAGACCCCGAGCTCGCGTCTGTTCGCTTTTGTAAAGCGGGGCTCCGGCTTTGACCCGGCCCGTTCTGGCTCCACCTCCCTTCTGGAAGCTTTCCCAAAAAGGGGCGTGCCTCTCGTCCCCCTCCCGCGCAGTGCAGGGGACGAGGAAAGTCAGTTTTGGCTTGGGGCCAGGGGAATTATTCCCCCAAAATAAGCCCTCTTTTCTATTTTTACTGCCCCGCTCGGGATCGCACCTCCCCACACCAAGCGCGGGGGAACAGGCAGGAGATCAGGCGGGGAAAAACAACCCACAGGCTCGCAGGAGCTTTTTGTCTGCCAATCTTCTCGGACGGTTTCCGACGCGGCAACCGTCCTACCGTGTTTCGTGAGGATGGCGTTCGTAAGCGGGCGTAGTGCGAAGATTGGTGGTGTTGTTGTGGGGAGTATGTGAGCGTGCGTTGGCGTTGTGGCGTAGTTGGTGGTGGCGGTTGTTGTGCGGAGGTTGTTGCAAATGGGTGGCTCAAATAACGATAGATAAAGAAAACCCTATCTCAAAGAGTCGGCAGCCGATGAAACATGAAAGAATTCCCTTTAACAACGGTGGGGACTAGTGACCTAACTTAGCGTCATAACTGATCTAAGGACCCTTTATGGCGTATTGCGAATTTCCACAGCCGTAACAATATCAACATGTTCGTTATATTGTACTATAATTTGAGAAATGTCTTTTTTTGCTTCTGAGCTGCTGTATAGAATGAATTGTAAACTGTTCGTTGTACTTGCATTTGTCTTTCATTTATTTTTGTCCATTTTTATAAAAGCATTTAGATACATCGTGACAATCACCATGCCTCTAATCTTGTAGCTCGTGGCGATGGTTTTGATCCAGTGTGAGCGGCTGCATGGGGTTCAGTCTTCCGGCTTTATGCTCATCTTCTGGTTCTTGAGCCTTCTCTTTGCCATCGTTCCCTTCCGCTCACTCATCCTTGCTGCTTCCAGACCCGTATGTGTGATGCACCTTTAGTTTTGCAGCGGATTCTTATATTTCCGGATGAGTCGGGAAAAATGTCATTGCCGGCTTTTAAAATTATTATTGTTTTTTGTTTTTGCTTGGTTTTGTTATTCCTTTGGGGGTTGAATGATTTATTAGGGTGCAAAGGTGGATGCCCTCCGCTACTTCACCTTCTACACGTACTTCTGGCTGGTTGCGCTGCAGTTCCTGCTGTCCTGTTTTTCTGATCGGAGCCCACTGTTCTCTCAAAGCATCAAAGATCCGGTATGTGCTGACCAGCTGTCTTAATCGGTGGATCATTTTAGACAAACACCTCTTCCACAAGGTGCATGCCCTGAGGTCTCATAAAAAACTTTTAAACACTGCGAGTCCTTGGAATCTGCTTTTGCCCAAACTTGCATTCTGTTTTGACACAGCTAATTAAATTTTGAACTTTATCTCTAAATGGCAGTTACAAAAAAAATATATATATGTATATGTGTATATATATATATATATATATATATACACACACACACATTTAATATTCCAGTTCTGCTCCAATTCTCAGAAGGTTGAAAATATTGCATGTAACATGGTAACGATTATGATTTTTAGCGATGTACGAATTGTTTTGAAACTACTTTTTAAATGGGCATCGCAAAACCGTAATCAAGTCTTGAATTTGTTTTGATTTTAATTCCGGAGATCATTTATTGTATTGAAGATGAAATTTCGGACAAAACTGCTCCTCAAAATGACCTGAAATTGGTAAATGTTTGAAAGGGTGACAGAATCATTATTGTTGTTGCTGGTTCTTTCACTTGGAGAGATCAATATTGGAAGAGTGATTCACGGTTAACTCCTTTAACAAACTTTAAGACATCGTTTGTAGTGCTCACAAAATGGAATGTCATTCATAAGTGTGACTAATGAATGTATGAAGTGAATTTCTTTTTTTTCTTTCCTCTCCCTGCATTTATTTCTAGAATCCCTGTCCTGAGATGAGTGCTCCATTTTTATCGAAAATAACCTTTGGTGGTTACCAGGTGAGAAATATTGCATCCCCTTTGGATGCATGCATGCTCTGGGGTATTTCATGACATACCGCAAATACCACCATCGCTCGCAGACCGGAATACTCAGGGCAAAGGGGGGGGGGGAGAGTGGTGGTGTCGGTGAGGGGGGGATAGGTGGTGGTGGTGGAGGAGGAGGAGGAGGAGTGAGGGAAGAGTTAGAATGAGGGAGAGTGAGGAGGGGTGGGAGAAAGGAAGGCCATGTGAGATGCGAGAAAGAGAAGGCAATCGTGCGGTGGAGCGTTAATTTACAATTCAACCGTCTCATCAAAATGATTCTTGCATCGAATAACAGTGAAGATGGAAACAAAATAATGTCTGAAACCCATTTTCTACTGGTCATACTATATAAATACCACCCGGAGGGAGATAATGTTATGCTTTATGAAACACACGCACACTATAGGAAATCGGGTGTTATCAAATATATATATTTTATATACATTGTCAAGGCTCGTATGAGAGCTAACGCACAGCAAGGGGGGCATGAGACAAGAGGGGCGTGGAAAGGGCAATACAGTGGGGAACAGAGACATCAGGAGATCTGTGGAAGGGAGAGGGATGGGGCGGGGAACATGGGGAATACAGATGGACACTTTACAGGGACTTTCAGGAAGGAAAGCAGGGAATTTGAAGGAGGTGGGTTTGGGGTGGATTAACGGGGGTAGAAAGATATAGGTTTTGATGGGGGACAATAAGAGGTGGTGGTGAACAGCTGTTTTGAAGACCTGGAGGGAAGAATGGGATTGAAGAGTGAGGGAGTTTATTCCAAAGGCGGGAAAAAAGGGGAATGAAAGAGCGAAGGTGAGCAGTGATTTGTGATTTTGGTAGTTTTACCAGAAGGTGGTTGTTGGCGGACCTTGAGCGCCCTGCGGAAATATGGTGGGGACAGATCGCAGACAGAGCAGGGGGGCGTGACCGGAGAGGAGACTGTAGAAGACAGACAGACCACCGACCTGCCTGTGGTGATAGAGTGAGAGGCCCAAAGACTCAGCCTCATTGCGGGAAATACTAATGATCCAAAATGCCTTGGTTTCCACTGCGTGAAGCCAAGAAAGGTAAGGGGCAGGAGCACTAGCCCAGAGGGGAGAGCAGTACTCCATCAGGCTGCAGATGAAAGCTTTGTATTTGGTCAGGAGCTCAGGTGGGCTGAGGAAGGACTTTGCACGACGGAGGATTCCCAGTCTGCGACTGGCTTTGAAGGGCAGGTTGGAAATGTGGCTTTCCCAGGAAATATCATTGCAGATAGTGAGACCCAGAAGCTGGAAAGCAAGGACTTCTTCAAGAGGATTGTTGAGAAAGGGTGGGGGGTTTTTTTTCCTTGCTGGGGGGTTCCAAACGTCCCTTGGAGAGACTTGGTGAGTATATGAAATTTGTCCGGATTGAAGACATGTTCCACATTTGAGGCCAGTTTGTGATTTTACCCAGATATGCAAGAGGAAGAAGCTGTGGCTTGCCTGTCTGAGGGATGACAGATGGTACGGCAGAGGGTGGAGTCCATCAGCAAAGAGATGAAGAGGATTTTCCAGAGGAGTCGGAGAGGTCATTGATGAAACTAAAACCAGAAAAAGAACAGGGCCCAGAACGCTGCCTTGAGGAACTCCAGCCTGGACAGGAAGAAGGGGATGAACGAACTCCATTTAGGGCCACACGTTGGCTGCGACAGGAGAGGAAGTCTGCGAGCCATGAATGGAGATGGCTTTGGATACCATAGGAAGAGAGTTTGGTGTGCAGGGCAGGGTGTCAGACTGTGTCAAAAGCGTACGATGTGTCGAGGGATTAAGCTCTGATTTGATGTCCGGCATTGAGTACCTTCATCCTTTGTTGGGAGAGCAGAAGCTGCATATCCAGGGTAGAGTGACCTTGTCTGAAACAAAATTGATGATCGGAAATCGAGCCATTGGAGACGGGAAGGATTTAATGTCTGAAGCGATGATGGATTCCATAACCTTGCTGATGATTTGGATAAGGCTGATTGGTCTGTAGTTGCAGGGATCTGTTTTTGCACCTTTTTTATGCAGGGCAGTAATGTTTGCTTATTTCCAAGCAGAGGCAGATGACCTTGAGCAAATAAGAGGGTGAATAGAACAGAGAGAAGGTGAGCAAGAGCAGAGGAGCAGGTTTTTAGGACACGTCGGCTGATTCCGTCTGAACCTGTTGCAGAATCTGAGTCGAGGTTTGACAGCAAGCTCTCCACTTTGTCAGAAGAAAAGGACACAGAGTCCAGGGACAGTTGGGTTCGACTGGGTAAGGTGGGTACAGAAAGCGATGGGTTTCGGACACAAGATTTTGATGCAAACACCGAGTTTAGGCATTCAGCTTTTTCACGTGTCGTGTCAGCTGTGCGGCCATTTGAGGTAAGGGAGGGAATAGAGGGGGAACATACACCAGAAACAGATTTGATTAGACGCCACCAGGATTTGGAGGAGGGAGAGAGGTTTGAGAGTTCAGACTTGAGTTGAGAAAGAATGTTTCTGGCTCTCCTGAGGGTGGATACACACTACCCTCAGGAGAGCTTTGAAACTCACAAACAGAAACCATAAAACCTTTCTGAAGCACACCCGGTTTATATAAAATAACCAATTGCTTTGGAAACAGTCACGAGGACAAAGGAAAACGTGATCGCTCATACGCGGCTGAGGTTAAAAGTTAAAACCTCCACCCCTCCTCATCATCACAAGAAGCGGAGTGAAACTTTGCCACCGCGGTGCCAGGATAGGATTTTGATAGGATAGGATTCTGGGAAGTGAATGGGTGTGTAAATAGCATGTGGGACGGTAGCAAGGTCGTCTATTATTACCCTTGCAAGAGGAGAGGGTATTGCATTTGTGTCTGTCTGTTTGTTTGTTTGGCTGTACAGAATGTGAGTGTGTGTATTAATCACATTCGACCCTGTAGTCCCCTTGAGACCCAATTCAGACCCTGAATACCCCTAACACCCTTAAGGCACTGAAGACCCCCTGTTGCACCCTTTAGAAGCCTTAGACCTCTAAGACCCTGAAGAACCCCTCAGAACCTGAGACTCCTTTTCTACCCTTTAGACCAGTGTTCTCCAACCTTTTTATACACAAGATCACTTTTAGAATCTAAATGCAACATAAGATCTACCCTCAAAAATTCTGCTTTACTAAAACCCCCAAAAATGTATGCTATGCATAACTCACCTATTCTTAGTGTGACACCTGTGCTTCCACACTATCTGTTAGTGCTTTAAAGGCTGGGTCGTAGTTTGAGCCGGACATCTGTGAGACGAGTGCGATACTTGGAATTGATGATTTTCATCTGGGGAAAAAGCCATCTCACAGAGGGATGTGAAACCAGAGTAGGCCTTCACTTTGAGTGCATGGAATGTCACAAGAGGGTACCTCTCTGTTTATGAGTTATCAAAAGTCTTTGTCCCTTGACCTAGCTTTCAGCTCTGTCATTTTGCATGACGATCATCTCCATGTCGAGTGTCCTGTTTTGTTCAAACACCTGATGAAAGTTTTCTGTCAGTTCTCCAATGTCCACTTGAAGAAAAGGATTTGAGACAAACACAATGATTTGTTCCATCTTGTCTACCTCCTGAAATCGTCTGAATTCTTTTTCCAATCTGTTCAGGTGGTCATAGAATTTTTTTGGGATGGAACCCTTTTTAGGTCATCTCTTCGAGCATGACCTAATAATATGGGTGTCGATGTCCTTCGATCCGTCCG
>CM068968.1:36809148-36858697 GCA_035128595.1 Eptatretus atami
TTTCACAGAAAAGGTAGGATTGTATAGGGTGGCTTGGTCCGTGGACATGTAGGAAACATCTCGATGTAAGTTAAGTAGGGAAACTGAGCTGAAGTGTTAGGTGTCACCACATGGGGGTGGTGGTGCTGTGTTAAATTAGGTAGGGATTAAGGCTGATTTCTCCCAGTATGTGATTGCCTCCTGTGACCTTTTCCTGTGTTTTTGCATTTTCAAGACCAGTGATAAAAAGGAATCGTGTCCTTAGAACAACAACCGAGCTAGCCATTTCCAAGGAGGCGAAAACCCCGCCTCTAGGAATGACAACGAGCGAGACCACGCCCTTGGGGTGGGTGATGGATGGGGTGTGACATCGAGAGGATTAGATAGAGATAGAGATGGATGATTGAGGCAGGATCGGTGGTCGGGACACAAAAACAGGAGCATGAAGGGAGGTCCTGTGAGAAACACGATTGAGACAGAGGCTCTGGCTGGCTGGCACCAAAGGTGGTGCCATTTTGCAGAGGGGTGGCGTCGGAAAGGGTGATCGTGAAAAGAAGCTGCACGGCTGTTTCTGAGCCCTGGTGTTGAATATCACCGCTTGAATTGCCTCCTGTCTGTACGTTTCCCGTCCAGAGAGCGGCTGGGCTCCATTTTTGCGAGTTTTCCCATGCAGGACGACGCGGGTTTGATCTCCCGAGCTCATAGACCACTTCTGGACACGAAACTAAGTGCCAGAATAAAGGAGGAATTTTTCTTTTGTTTTATCTTTTTCCATTATGAATATTTGATTTATGTTCATTAAACCCTTATTTATGAATGACTAGCTGAAGTACCCGGTAATCCCCCTGAAATTTGCCCTATTTTCCTCACGCTAGTTAGACTGAGGCATTAGTTGTATGGAGAAAATTAGAAGGCTTCTTTATTCCTCGATTTATGGAAGGAAGGCTTTATGCTGCCGTAATCCTCAGAGAGGTCATAGTTGAAGGCGGCCTTGAGCCACTTAATGTTTCTAGCAGCAGTGGTAACTGTCCTTGAGTCCTGCCAATACCGGACCTAGAAAGCTGGAACGTGAGTTTTGTGCTTCTCTCGCCCGTCGGTGTGACGCTCTATTTGCAGTTAGGCGACTGCTCTCTCTCTCTCTCTGCAGCCGACTGCTGCCTGGCTCGTTCATGAGCAGATATAGCAGCAGTAAGACGACTCTCTCTCTCTCTCTGCAGCTGACTCCGCTTGCCTGGCTCTTTCATGAGCAGATCGATCAGCAGTTAGCTGTTGCCGTGCGCGTGCAGTTGAGAATTCAAATAACAGGAGAATGTGTATGTTTAAAAAGTCAACGAATACGAACATTTTGTATTTCAAAAACCCTAGCGTTTTTAACCATGAAGCCTTTTGTTACAATTAATACGCCGGCGCACTATTCTAAAGCCAATTTTTTTTTTTTTAATGGAAATTTGATTTTTTTATTTTTTAAAATATATTTTTTTCATTTTTATGGAAAGCCATTTCGTGCATCCTGGAGCTGAATGTTAGGTCTATATGTGTGTAAAGTTTCATCAATATCGGTTCACTGGTCTAGGAGCTTATTGGTTACAAACAAACAAACAGACAGACAGACAAACAGACAGAAGGATTGCCATTTATGTAGTAGATTGCTTGTATCTGTCTATTTGTTGTGGGTTTGAGTATAAACCCGTGTGCCCCATCTGCGACGCATCCTTGCCACCCTCAATTCCGCACGTGTCATTAATCTCCGAGGAGGTTGGTTGTTCGCCTCCAAGGGAAATGCCCCCTGGTCAGTCTTAAGTGCCCCCTGGACATGTGTGCGAGCTTCCTTCCTGGAACTACGGTGCAGGAATTGGTCTTTATTACCTCCACCACCGAAGGTGAAGGAGGTTATGTTTTCACCCCTTTCTGTTTGGTTGTTTGACTGTGTGCAGGATATCTCGAAAAGTTGTGGACGGATCCAGATACATTTTGTGGACAGGTTGGGTGTGTGACGAGGACGAACTGATTAGATTTTGGTGAAGATCCGGATCTGACTACTAGAATTTTAAAGTGATTCTTCACCATTGAGAGATAGGGCTCAAAATCGATATAGTACTGTATAGCATGATATTTCAAAAATGTATTGGGCCCGATATGTTCTCGTGGATCAGGCATTACGTGGCAGAGGTATGCGCTCTACTGAGTGCCCTTCTAGTTTTGATTATGATGCAATGTTGTGTGCTCTGGAAAAGTCCTTGGAGGTTCCAAGGATTGGGCAAGATTGTAGAAAATGATCATTGTGCTCCCCAATACCTATATGCCTGGGTATGTGATTCTTCGTAAGTTTCCGCACATGTGACACAACCCAGTTTCCACCCCCTCCCCTCCCCAGCCATGTCTGCCACACATCCCCTTGGTTGCCATCTATTAGAGTGCCTGCTTTGATATATTCTCCTTTTATTATTTTTTTTAACCTCATGGTTCTTGCCAATCATGTTCAGTCCACCTTCTACCACGCTGTTTACTTGCAACTGGGGTCTCGGATGTCAGTCCCCATTGATCTTGCATATCAGGGAGCCTGATTTATTTTATTTTATTTTTTCACTTCCCCATCTCATCCCATCCCCAAAATGATCTGAACCTTGATCTTCACTTGCTTGAGCCTCAATCTCATGTAAAATTAAATATAAAGATCCCACTGCTCCTATGTTACAGGGTGGCATTTATTTTCTCCCTCAGCCCCTCTCCCCCTTTATCCTACCCTGGTTTCCATGCCTTGAGCTTAACTCACTCAACGTGTTGTGTGCTTGGGACAGGCTCTCGTGATCACCAATGCGGTGAAGCGAACCTCCACTGTTGGGGAAATTGTGAATCTGATGTCCGTCGATGCTCAGCGCTTCATGGACCTCACCACATACCTGAGCATGGTGTGGTCTGCCCCATTACAGATCGTGATGGCTATGTACTTCCTTTGGCAGGTATTTGGAGGAGGAGATGTGCCAAAGATGTTTGGTTGTGCTTCTGGGAGCTTAATTGTTGAGTTCAAAAGATTGCTCAGTTGGTGTTGTCTGCGCGAGTTGAATCCGATAAGTTACGGGATAAATGGAGTACAACTGAGAGAAGTTAATGATGGGGGTGAGTGCAACTGTAGATTGATTTGTACCTGTGAATGATATGATTTTTCTTTTTGTGCAGTAGCACATGATGTCATGGAGAAGATTTGTGGGGAAATGTGGGAAACAATCGGTCCTGTTTGACTTTCTTGCTTGTTTATCCTCTGCAACTCGGTTGTTCATGGTTAATATTGAGAGCAATTACAACAAGAGTGAGCAATCAGATTTCAGACACTCACCAGGACTTGCTTTGTGTGGTGTTTGTGGACTGGTGTGTTATGTAATTAACAAGAAAAAAGCAAAGTTGAAAAGATCAGGAGAACCTGGATATGATTTGGGTTTCAGCTGCTATTCCGCTCCCCTCATACCCACCCAGGCACAGCCAAGTGACCCTTATTAAGAAAAAAAATAATAAAAAAGAACCCATATCAAAAAATGAAATAATTCTGGCTGTCAAACCATGCGTCCGATCAGGTTGAAAATAAAAACTTATGTTCCCCGTGACTCGATCATAATTGTGAAGTTTCACGTTGATTGACTTAGATTTTATTTTGTTTTTCACAATCAAGAGAAATAATTTTCACAAGATTTTCATTCGATACAATATGGCTGCTAGACCATGTGACCTATGAATTTGTGGACACCATGGTGTTCCCAAGGCTTGGGGAATGTGTGGGAAGTTCCCCTAGATCTGTCAAGCCGTTCTGCAGAAGATTAAAAAAAAAATTATTCTCCAAAAAATCATAGCAACCAAACCATGTGACTTGTGACATCATAGGTGGAGAACTTATTTTTCCTCATGGATGGGCGAAAAGTGATCATACCTGTAAAGTCAATGGACAAACAAATGGACCCAAATGCAATACCCTCTCCTCTGGCGAGGGTAACAACGAGGGTTCTTATCACACCCACAAAACCCTTGATCTTCATTCCTTCCAGTGTATTTTTTTTTCCACCAATCAGTTTGGGATTGAAATAACGTATTAGGAATGTAGGTGCAATTTGCTTGCAACAGTGAAACTACTTTTGCCTGCATAAATAATGTATATGACTTGGTTTTCCTTCTCTGAATTGGCCTTTTAGTGTTCCCATTATATTTGTTCTTGCAACCTTTCTGTTCCTCTTTAAAGGGGTTTACTAACATTCAAGTCGAAGGTTGTATTATCCGATCAGCGTGTGTGTTATTGGTTATCTCCATATGTAGGTTTCAAAAGGTGCAACGGAGTCCTCCCAGGGTAATGTGGAGGTTGGGGGAGAAGTGACAATTCACGGACGAAGCTGTGAAGTTTTTGTTCTCAAAGTTTTGTTCCGATGGCTGTTTTCAGGATCGTCACTGAGCCTCGGGCAGTTTCCAACTGCAGTTCATTTGTATTAATATTCCCAGGGATAGTTTTTAAGATCTCCCCTCGCCTCCTCCCATCCGTCTTCCTTTACAGTGTGGATCTGAAACATCTGGAGTCTTCGCTCAAACCTGACAGATCTTTACGTACAGGTTGCCACTGACAAACCAGACACAATCTGCTTAACAGAAACTTTCCTCCTTCAAGCCGTCTCTGACTCCCTCGTATGTCTCCCTGGTTGCTCCCTCCTCCGGTATGATAGACCTGAGCCTCGTCCTGGTGGAGGAGTTGCTCTCTCCATCAAAAACTATATTCTTCACTCCATGCACTGCCCTCACTTCCCCACACCTCCCAGGAATACTTCTGGTTACGGCTTCCCCTCCACTCCCACCTCATGTTTATATGTGTGTTGTGCCATCCACCAAACAGTGATGACTCCATTTACATCTCGCTCTCCAAAAACATAGACCAACTTCTGTCCTCTTATCCCAACTCTCACTTCCTCATATGTGGTGACTTCAATTGTCATCATGCCAGTTGGCTGGGTGTGGGTACCTCTCTCACCTGCAGTGGCACTTCAGCAAAAGACTTCTGTGACTCATTGAGACTGACACAATCAGCCAAGTTCCCGACCTGGATCTCAACCAACGGTATTCCATCTCTTCTGGATCTGATTTTGACCAATTTCCCTGAAAATATCTGCTGTTCTTCCTTCGTTCCAATTGGTTCAACTGACCACCTGCTTGTCAAAGTGAACCTCTCTGGCTATTAGAGAACCACCTCAGCGCCATCAAGTCTGGCATTTCAATTAGGCTGACGGGCAGGGACTTCAAGCAGGCATCAAACTTCCAGACTGGTCTCCCATCTCTACTTCCTCCGACATCAACTCGTCCTGGGAATACTTTCAAAGAAACTTGCTCTCTCTCTCTCTCTCTCTCTCTCTCTCTCTCTCTCTCTCTCTCTCTCTCTCTCTCTCTCTCTCTCTCTCTCATGCACAGAATCATCCCATCTCGTCTCCAGTTGGCCTACACTTCCTCCCGCCCATGGTACACTGAAGCTTATGGTGAGGCAATTGTCCTGAAACAACTTGCTTTCGCTTCATGGAAGGCTAATCCAACTGAAGGCAATCTCAGTTCCTTCCACAAAGCTCGGAGCATGTGTGTGTATACCTTCAGTAGAGCCAGAAAACAACATCTTTGTAATCTCAAGTCTAAACTCTCAAACCGGTCTCCCTCCTCCAAATCCTGGTAACGTCTAGTTAAGTCTGTTTCTGGTGAATGTTCCCCCTGCATCCCCTCCCTTACCTCAAATGGCCACACAGATGACACTGCCTGTGAAAAGGCTGAATGCCTAAACTCCGTGCTTGCTTCCAAATCTTGTGTCCCAAACCCATCGCTTTCTGTACCCACCTTAACCAGTCGCACCCAAGCTTTCCTGGCACTCTGTCCTTTCTCCTGACAAGGGGGAGTTATGGTGCTCCACACCTTGCTCAGATTCTGCAACCAGTCCAGGCGGTATCAGCCAACATGTCCTAAAAACCTGCTCGGCTGCTCTTGCTCACCCCCTCTCTCTTTTATTCACCCTCTCGTTTGCTCAAGGTCATCTTCCATCTGCTTGGAAATCAGCAAACATTACTGCCCTACATAAAAAGGTGCAAAAACAGATCCCGACAACTACAGACCAATCGGCCTTCTCCAAGTCAGCAAGGTTATGGAATCAATCATCGCTTCTGATATTAAATCCTTCCTCTTCTCCAATGGCTTGATTTTGGATCATCAATTTGGTTTCAGACCAGGTCACTCTACCCTGGGTAGGCTGCTTCTGCTCTCCCAACAATGTATGGAGATCCTCAATGCCAGACATGAAATCAAAGCCATATCCCTCGACATATCACATGCTTTCCAAACAGTCTGGCACCCAACCCTGCTCACCAAACTCTCTCGCTATGGTATCCAAGGACATCTCCACTTATGGCTCACAGACTTCCTCTCCTGTCGTAGCCAACGTGTGGTCCTTAATGGAGTTATCTCATCCCCTCTTCCTGTCCAGGCTGGAGTTCCTCAAGGCAGCGTTCTGGGCCCTGTTCTTTTTCTGATTTTCATCAATGATCTCTCTGACTGGAAAATCCTCTTTATCTATTTGCTGATGACTCCACTCTCTGCCGTACCATCTGTCATTCCTCACATTGGCAAGCAGCAGCCTCTTCACTCTCTGCAGATCTGGATAAAATCACAAGCTGGTCCACCACGGGAAACATGTCTTTCAATCTTGACAAATCTCACACTCTCACAATGTCTCTCCGGATGCACCGTCTGGAACCCCCCCCCCCCAAACTACTTTCTCAACAATCCTCTTGAATTCCCTTCATTCAAAGCTCTAGGGTCTCACTATTTGCCATGATCTTTCCTGGAAAAGCCACATTTCCAAGCTGGCCTCCAGAGCCAGTTGCCGACGGCATCCTCCGTCATACAAAGTCCTTCCTTGGCACACCTGAGCTCCTGACCACACACAAAGCTTTCGTCTGCAGCCTGATAGAGTACTCCTCTCCCCTCTCTGCTGGTGCTCGTGCCTCTCACCTTTCTTGGCTTCATGCTGTGGAAACCAAGGCATTTCGGGTCATTGGTATCTCCTGTGATGAGGTTTAGTGTTTTGGTCTCTCACTCTCTCACCGCAGGCAGGTCAGTGGTCTTTCTGTCTTCTACCGTCTCTTCTCTGGCCTGCCCCCCACCCCACCGCTCTGTCTGAGATATGTCCCCCCCCATATTTCCGCAGGGTGCTCAAGGCACCAACAACCCCCTTCTGGTAAAACTACCAAAATCTAGAAACATTGCTCACCTTCACTCTTTCATTCCTCTTTCCCCCACCTTTGGAACAAACTCCCCACTTCTCTTCAATTCCACTCTTCCCTCCAAGTCTTCAACACTGCTGTCACCACCATCTCTTATCTTCCCCATCTAATACCTCAATCTTTTCTACCCCTGCTAATCCACCCCAAACCAATCCCTTAAAATTCCCTGTTTTCCTTCCTGAAGTCCTGTCATGTAAGGACCTTAAAGTCCTGTGGTGTCCACCTTGTTTACCCTGTGTGCCCACCCATCTCTCTTCTTTCCACAGATCTTTTCATGTCTGTCCCCACTTTTTCCTTCCTCTTCCACTCCCTTGTCTCCTGCTCCCTCTTGTTTGCGTTCTGTGTGTTCGCTCTTATGTGAGCCTCAACAGTGTAAACAAACAAACAAAAAAACCTTTAAGGTTCTTCATCATTCCTGTTGCTACAATGATCACTGGTACAATTTTGGTGCTATTCAGGTTCCAGGATCTTTTCCCTTCATTTTTGAGATCTTGATATTTGATCATTTTCTTCATTTTAGCGTTGTTTCAGCCAAAATC
This sequence comes from Eptatretus atami, assembly GCA_035128595.1. Lineage (NCBI taxonomy): Eukaryota > Metazoa > Chordata > Myxini > Myxiniformes > Myxinidae > Eptatretus > Eptatretus atami. The sequence goes on from CM068968.1 coordinate 36,816,950, forward strand.
ACTGGGAACTGATACCTCGATTTGTAATACCGTTTTAAATTTTTTATTTCCAAGTCCTATATCCGGTCGCAATTCTTTGTTTACTATGATCACGCTTGATGACATCATCAGGTCGCATGTGAGCGTTACTTCCTTCTTCTCAATTATAGCTTTTGGTTCATGTTTCCATGAGTTTTTCTTGACTGGTATGTTGAAGTTTTTGCAGATGTGCCAGTGGATTACTCTACATACTTTGTTATGCCTCTGTGTGTACAGGTGTTCTGAAATGAGTTTTTTTACATCCTGATAGGTGGCTCGTGCTTTCTGTTTCGACTTTACAAAACCTACACTTGTCCGAATGACTCGGTCCTGCCATTTTATTTAAGCCATTTGTGTAGTGTCCCTGGCCTTGGCCATTTATAATGATTTGTTCTCCATCCTAGTTGAGCTGACCCTTTCTTAATCATTACAATTAGCTTTCTTTGTGCATGCCAAATATGTCCAACTCTTGTTTTTATTTATTTATTGATTTATTCTTCTTCTCTTTTTATTTTTTTTAACCCTTTGAACCCTTGCGGCCGGTTCACCAGCCACTATTCAAACTTTCATATACTTGAGCGGCCGGTTTACCGGCAGCTATTCAAACCTCCATATACCCGAGCGGCCAAATTTTTCTCCAGGGAGCCCAGGGTGGGGTCGCCGAAAGCCCAAGGAGCTCGGTTCAAAGGGTTAATATGCTTCGGCTCTTTTGTCGTTCTCAGCTGTCGGTGTATATCTGTTAATATTTCACTTTATATTTTTATTTCGTCTTTTTTGCTATCATTGGGGCTGTATTCGTTGCTGTTTCGGTTTCATGCATGTCATCTTCCATTTGCACCTGTCTTGGAAAAATTTTTTCAAGGTGGGTTAGGGATACCTTCTCTGGCTTGCTGTCTTGATGTTTGCATACAAATTGGATTTTTGTTGTCTGTTGAATTTTTTTACGTATTCATCCAGTCCAACGTCATTTTGTGCACTTGGTTGAGTTCCATCAGACCTCTACCTCCTTTTTATCTCGGCAAGTACATTCTCAGGATGCATTGATTTTTGTCGAACATTTTGTGGATGGTGAGGAGTTTCCTTGTTTTGATATCTAGTATGTTGATTTCCATTTGTGGCCAGTTTATTATTCTGCTGCTCTATTGGAATGCTGTGATTGCTTAATTGGTTGATGGTTTTGATTTTGTTTGTTGGGGTGAGGTATGTTTCAGGATCAGTCTTGTTCTATGCAAGTATTCTTTGGTAATTGCTTTGCACGTTTATTTGTGACATATTCGCTGGCCCTCTTCTACCCCAAGGTATTTGTACGATTCTTCGTTGTCTAGATTCTGTATTGTTGTCCATCGGTGTGTTTTTTTTTAATTATTATTTATTAATTTTTTTAAAATGTTTTTCGTTTGTTGATTTACCCTGTACGAATGTGCACTTAGCACACTTATCTCTACCAAATCCTATTTGAATGTCAGAGAAATTATTAATTTCAGTTGTTCCACAAATTTTTCATCGTTTGGTACAAAGAGTTTTAGATCATCCATGTACAGTAGATGTCACATTTCCTGTCTCTTTGGATGTTCTCTTATTGGACATTAGGGTGTATCAATGTCCTTGCTCATTAATGAGGTTGCTCAGTGGGTCCAGGGCCAGGGAAAACAGGAAGGGGGTGAAAGGTTATCACTCTGGAAGATTCCGCGACGCATCTTCACTTCTAATATTTCGATCCTTCCTTCCGAGTGTTGCAGTATCAATGCGTGTTACATAGCTCCATTGCTTTCTCAATAAGTTTGATTATTTGGGGGTTGATCTTGTACATTTATATACACTGCATCCCTGAATGTGGAACACTTGTCAAAAGCTTTTTTTTGTAGTCTATCCAGGCTGTGGACAATTTAGTTCTTCTCGTTTTAGTTTTCGAGTATGTTCTTGCTTAGTAGTAGGTGGTCTATTGTTCCATAGCATCCTCTTTTACATCTCTTCTGTTCTGCCTCTAGGCTTCCTTCTTGCATTGGGTGGTGGTAGCTGTAATGATTCCCGTCAGAAGTTTGTATGTTGTTTGTGAACAGGTTATTGGTCTATATTTGTGAGGTTGTTGGGTTTCCTCCGATTTTGGGATGAGGAGGGTGTTATCTTCTGTGAGCCATTCATCCGTTACCTCGTCCCCTTGAATAAGTTTGTTGAATGCTCGAGCATCGTGATTGTGGAGAGTATCTATTTAGTTTCTTTAACCAAATATTTGGAACTCCATCCGGCCTGGGCTTTTAAAGTTTGGCCTTTTTGCTGGTTTTATTTATTTATTTATTTATTTATTTATTTATTTATTTATTTATTTTCTTCATTTATTATCACTGGGGGCAATTCCTTTAGGTGTTGCTTTTTTCTTTTTCAATTTTTGGATCCAATCTGCCTCTTCATTATGTTCTTTTGGGTCTTCATGTATTCCTTTTCAAAAGTTTTCTAGTTTATCCTTTTTGGGGGGACTTGCTACATCTTGCTTTTGTTTTCTGGTTCACGGTAGTATCTCTTCGGGTTGTTTTCAAACAACTGGTTTTGTTTTCTCCTTAACTTCTTCATAGTTTTTATTTTTATTTTTACTCTTCCTTGCTATCATTGTGTGTGTGTGTGTGTGTGTCACTTCAGTACTTGGGTGCGTCTGTATTGGCTGGCGTGGCCGTTATGATCCTGCTTCTCCCGGTCAATGCATGCATCGCCATGAGAACAAAAAACCTACAGGTGAGGTGGTCACCGAGTACAGTTGTCCTCGCACTCTAATTGGGATCTGTGACTGCTCACCACAACTGAAAACCCCTTCGCACATTATGTGGCCCTCAGGTTGCCCAGATGCGTTACAAAGACGAGCGTATAAAGCTAATGAGCGAGATTTTGAATGGGATCCGAGTGCTGAAGTTGCACGCTTGGGAGCCAAGCTTCCGCGATAAGGTGCTGGCGATTCGTCAGCATGAACTCCGTACGCTCCGGTCTATTGCATACCTCCATGCGGTATCCACCTTCACTTGGGTCTGTGCACCTTTCCTGGTAGGTGCTTGAATGCGGACTTTTTATTTTCTTCCAGGATTTTGCATGATCCATTTGCTTGCATTTTTGAAGGCGCTTCTGTGCTAACCTTGATTGGCCCATTGAGTGTTCCCATCTGAACCAATGCTCAGGAGCCCAGGTTCAAATTGCATACCCTCAAAGCTTGTCCTTTTTATGGTCACGTCGTCATAATTTGTGAAATTGTACTAATGTAGTTATCCTGAATGTGATGTGTGTACACACTCGTCCATGAACCTGAGATCACCAAAAGGAAATGTAACTTTCTTCCTGCCAGGTGGCACTTACAACTTTTGCGGTCTTCGTGCTTGACCAAAATAACGTTATGGATGCAAAGACTGCTTTTGTGTCACTCACGCTGTTCAACCTCCTGCGTTTCCCATTGAACATGCTACCCCAGGTCATCAGTTCATTGGTCCAGGTCAGTTGGGTGAATTGGCACAGGGAATGAAGGGACAATTATTATGTGGGGTGGCAAAGAAAAGATTGACGTGTAAATGCATTTTGTAATTTCTCGGGAAATAGCCAAATGGCATACTTTTGTTCATGAACATGCGGGCCACAATTCAATTTGCAGGTTGTGCCAAGCGTTCAAAAAACCTGTTTGTTGTTTCTGGGTTTCTATTTGGTGTTTGAGCACCAGCACATTCCACATTCTTGAAGAGTCAAAGTTCTATGTACAGTCTCTGATTTATTAACTTTGTTTGTCTGTTGTTTGTCTGTCTGTCTTTGTTTTATCTGCTTTTGTTCTGCTTTTGTTTTTTTTTTTGTTTGGGTCCTTATTTTTTGTTGTTGTACACAAAGTCAAGGCTGGTGGAAGAGCTAGAATGCAGAATGAATCAGGACTCAACAGAACAAAACAAACAGCAGAAAGAGAGGGGGAAATGCCAACAGCAGGGCTGATGGACATGCTGGTAGGAGGGGTAGGGGAGAATGCAGGGGTGAATAAGATGGATACAGGATTAACTTTCAGAGGGGGAAAATCTCAATTTGGCGGTGGGAGGGGTGTGTGCGGGGATGGGCAGTTTTTAAATAATGGAAAAGTAATAGGGATGGAAGTGATCATGTTTTCGGATTGGAGACGATCCGAGATGGTGGTGAACAGCTTGTTGAAGATTTGGAGGTAAGAATGAGATTGAAGAGAGTGGTGTTTGTTCCACAGTTGGGGGGGGGGGGAGAGGAATGAATGGGTGGAAGTGGGCAGTGATTTTGGATTTTGTGGGGGAGCAAAGCATGGAGAGGCAGAAGGTGCCAGATCAGAAAGTTGATGGTAGAAGACCGAGACCACCGACATGACTGCAATGGCAAAGTGATGGCCAAAAAATCGGCTTCATCGTGGGAGATTCTAATACTCTTTTGAAGGCCTTGGTTTCCACAGGGTCAAGCTGAGCAAGGTATGAGGCAGGTGTGCTAGCCCAGAGGGGAAAGCAGTATTCCATCAAGCTGTGAATGAAGGTCTTGTAGGTGGAGAGGATTCAGGTGTGCCAAGGAAGGACTTTGCACATTGGAGGATACCCAGTCAGTGGCTGGCTTTGGAAGCCAACTCTGAAATGTGGTTTCCCAGGAAAGATAATGGCGTGTAGTGAGACTGAAGAGTTTGAGTGACTGAACATCTTCAAGAAGATTTCTAAGAAAGTAGATTGGGGGGGGGGGCATGAGGGAGGTTGTGGATGGTCCTTTCTGGGGTGGGGGGGGGGGGGGGGGTGGGGGTGGGCTGAGGAAGAGGGGAGTGAATGTGAGATTTGTCAAAATTGAAAGACATATTCCAAGTGTTTTACCAGCTTGTGATTTTTCTCAAGGTCTGAAAGGAAGAAGAGGCTGCTGTCTGTCTGTATATAAGGATGGGGGATCTCACGGCAGAGGGTGGAGTCATCAGCCGATAAAGAGTATTTGTTCAGAGAGTCAGTGAGATCATTGATGAAGATGAAGATGAAGAATTGGATAGGGGGCCTACAACTGGCTTGTGGTGCGCCACCATTGACAGAGAGAGGAGATGAAAGTTTTCCATTGATCGCCACATGTTTCCTGCGAGAGTTGAAGTCAGTAAGCAAAGAGTGGCATTTAACTTGGATGCCATCGTTTAGAGTTTTGAGAGCAAGGCACCGATGCCAGAATGCATCAAAAGCTCAAGATATGTCCAGACAGATGGCCCTGATCTCGTGTCTGATATTGAAGGCCTCCAACCATTCTTGGGAGAGTTGAAGCAGCATGTCCGAGGTAGTGACCAGGTTTGAATCCAAATTGTTGATCTGAGTTGAGGCTGTTGGAGAAAAGAAATGGATTTCATGGCCTTGCTGATAATTGTAAGCAAATTGATAGGTCTGCTATTGAAGGGGATTGGTTTTTGCGCTTTTTTATTTAATGCAGTGATGTTGGCTGATTTCCAAGCAGATAGATGATTGAGGGCAAATGATTGGGTGAAAAGAGCAGAGAGTAGATGTGTAAGAGGAGCAGAGTGGGTTTTTAGGACACGTTTTTAGAATCAGAGCTTCGGGTTGCCATAAATTTACACTGGGTGGAGTGATTGAAGGAGCAAGAAATGGGGAGTTTGCCCACTGTGTGAAGCCCAATGAAATTTGATGACTATCGATGTCTGCATAATCACCATTTGGTGTCACTCCTTTGTTTAATTTCCTGCCCGTGATGGTGGGAATTTTGTTTCATAAAGTGATGCATAGACTGAGGGATCACCACTGGTTCCCTTGCAGAATCATCCTCGTGGATAAAAGCCTGGTGTTGGCGTCAGTTAAGGTGACTGGCTTAAAATCTTTGGGTCTTAAGCTCAAGCCCCTGTCGTGGGGTTGACTCAGCCTGTCATCCTTCCGAGGTCAGCTGGTGTCCTGTGTCAGAGTGGTGACCCATCCAGGATTGTGCCCAATAACCTGTACTCTGTACAGAATATGGTCCCAATGGACAGATGGGTTGACTTAGCCTGTCATCCTTCCGCGGTCGGCAAAATGAGTACCAGGTTACTGGTAATGGGGGGGGGGGGCATCAGCGGCACAGCCATGCCCCTTTAAAAATTATGCACCCACATGCTGCATACAGATGAATAAAATAAATCATGGATAAGGGTATCTTTCCATCTTGTGTGAGGACATCCTTGGTGGTGGGGAAAAAGGGGGGGGTGTTAGTGGGGGTTATGGGTGGGAAGGTGGAAGGGAAGGTGGAAAAGGTGGAAGGGAGGGAGGTGTGCTTTCATTCATCGGGAGGATCAGTGAATTACGATAATGCTGCATCGCTGTCTGTCAGCATAGCTGGCCAGACCATCAGAGCTGTATTCAGTCAGTTGCTGTTGTAAGCTGTTATCTGTGCAACTTGGTGGACCACTGGATTCGTGATGTGGTCCTGCCATGGATTGTCAGGATATGTTTTGCTTGCACACTAAAACCATCAAAGCGTTTACTTATAGTGACAGCACATTTCCAAGAGAAGGACAGGATGATGGCAGATCTCTGGCACAGACTCCATTAGAGGTTACTCTAGAACCAAGATATTCAAATTCAGTCACTGTGTCTCCAGAGTGATTGTCTCCAGCTATTTTTGATGGGATTGTTTCACATCCAAGTGACTGGATCTTTGTCTTGGACAATCTCACTTCAAGCCCGAGAGTGGAAGCATGCCTGCTGAGTTCCTGTCGGTGAGGCCAAACAAAAAAAGGACTTTGTTTCCGGTTTCCTACCGACCCATTGCTTTTATATGCGACCCTTACGACTTTTTTTGACAATTTGACTCGGGCGCCGCCATTTTGAATCCGCGTGTTACGTCATGTGAGAGATTCAAAATGCGGCGTCCGAGTCAAACGCGCACGCGGACTGCTTTGTGGATCGGTCTTTTCACGGTTAGTTTCAACTATTGTGGTGGTGATGGTGACAGTGGTGATGGTGATTTTGTTGGTGGTGATAGTGGTGGTGGTGGTAGTGGTGGTGCAATAGACTTGCAAAATTGCACTAGACTTGCTGTTAAACTTTATATATATTATATAGTTACGAATTCGCGCCCACCGGCGTGCGATCGACCCTTTAGCCAATGGCGGCCGTCTTGCCCCCGGACGGACAATTCAGTCGTGACCTTCCGGAACAACGCCGGAACCCTGTCACGGGTGGGTTCTTAATCCCACCATGGCCTAGCCATTTTCTACCCGCGCAAAATAGGGTCAATCCCGAATATCATATGCCTAAGTACTCGCGCGGGTAGCCTACCGGGAGCCGTACCTCGACGCAGGTCGGCTTGGACATGAACCGCTCAAGCGGTCCGTTCCGTTCTTCAGTGATAACCGAGCAGGTATTATCGCCGACCTCGCCGGATCCGATTCTATTTACCGGGTGTTTAAAACCCAAACTACTATTCCGCAGTGCAAGATGGTATTTCAATAGGGAAAGAGGACGGCAACGAACGGGGTACATTTAACCAAGCACATTTATTTACTACGACACACATATACAGGGGATACTAACACGCATGCAGTAAGCAATGCAAACACGTTATACAGGCAACGAAAGCACTACAACCGACTTCTAAGCAATTACCCAATGTTACAGCATTACAACAGTTCTACTTTCGACGGCGCCACCAACATTCATCAAAAGAAAGAAAAGACTACCTTCAAAGACAAGGAGTCGACAGGGTCCGTCCGTAGACCTTATATACCGTGGAGCCTTGGTGACCGAACGGGCCCACGAGGCCGTTGCAGAGTACCTTGCACCCTCGTGGTACCTTAGGCGAGTCGCGACGTCTGTCCCCACGGCAGCTCGGATAGCCGCGGCTGACTCGGGGCTTCCACGGGGCCGGCGAGCTCTCTCCGGCGCTTTAACTCGTACGCGCAGGTTTGCGCCACAGAGCTAGCAGAGCAGCACCTCCAGTCTGCGTCCCTGGTGCCACGCCCGGACTCCCCACGATCGCGAGCTCCGACGAACGGGTCGTTCACGGACCGTTCTCCACAGACAGGCCACCACGAGCTGAAAGATCCCGACCAGGAAGAAGAGAAACCACCAAAAGAAACCACACACCCCCGACTTGGGTCCTGCGCGCCCTTTTATTCCTCCTGGCTTCTTGCTCGCCCTCCTTCGAGCTCCTGCCGGAAGCTTCGAGAAAGGGGCGTTGCCCATGTCCAACCCTCTCGCCCCCCCCCCTCTCGCGACGCGTGGGGTGGGGGGGGGGAGGGAATCGTTACATGGCCCCAGACCTAGGGAGTTTCATTTCCCCAAAATGAGGCCCCTCCTTCACATGACCTTGACCTCTGGCTCGATCGCACTTCCCCCACACCAAAGCGCGGGAAAAGCAGGCGGGAAAATCCGTGCGCCACCGATGTTCCTTCTTGTTTTTCCCTCACGTTATCGAATCCCTTGTTCTTTTCCTCCGCAGAGACGGCCTTCATGAGCGGAGAGGGTTGCGATTGTTTGTGGAGAAGGGATCGGATAGTTGCGTAGTCAGCGAAGGTGGTTAGGTGATTGGCGTAATTGTGGTGGCGTTGTGGTTGCGGTGATGAGGATGGCGTGGTTTGTTGAGAGGCGCGTGTGGGTTGTTGTGGGGAGCGTGTGGATCTGAAGCGGTTGTTGTGAGCGATGTTTGGTGGTGGTGGGGGTGGTGGTTGTGTGAAGCGGTTGATGAGAGTGATGTTGGTGGTTGGTCCAAAATAAACGATAGTAAAGAAAACAGGCTATCTCAAGATCACAGCCCTGTGACAGAATAATTTCATAAACAATGGTGGGAAATCTAACTGAAACACAGACTTATCGATGCTAACTGAGCTGAGGACCTTTTATTGGTGTTTTGCGAATTTCCACAGCCGTAACAATATATATATATATATATATATATTATATATATACGTATATATATTAATAAAATCAATGCATATTTTCAGCTATGCATGCACTGTAAATATAGAGAAATTTAAGACAGAAAAAGTGCATTTAGCAAGTCGAGTGCCACCACCACCACCACCCCTCATCACCACCACCACAACCACCACACCACTTACCACCACTTACCACACCACTACCACCAAGGAAAATAAACATTTTAATCGAGTTGTATGAATGTATTCATGGCAAAAAAAATTGTCAAAAGAAAAAAATTCCGACCATACCTACCCAATTTTTTTTTGCCATGCGCCGGAAACAAATTTTTGGCCTTTGCAAAGTGTGTGCTGATTCAGTAAGCTGGACCACTCATCTGCTAGTCAAAGTCCATGAATGCTTTGTCATTTCCCAGGGAGACTCCAAAATGTTAACCTTCTTTCTCAATATCATGCCATTTTATAGTCGATGCCTGGAAGGAAGAGTGTCAGTGCCAGCACGTCACCTGTAAATGCCTCCATTAAATTTAAAGGAGGAAAGTTCCTTCCAACATGGACACAGCTTCGGTGTTGTTGTAGCGAGCCCAAATAGTCTGATATATCTATTTTTTTACGTCTGGAATCAATTCAGTTCCTCACAAAATGAGGAAATAAAAGTGGGGAAGGTGCCCTCTGTCTTTACAACACCTGGTTTTTTAATTTTTATTTTTGAAGTTGCAGTACTTTTAATTAAAATGGGAACTAGATGTGTGAGTGAGAATGTTGGGGAATTGTTGAAATACCTGCTTTTAAGTGCAAGAGTTTAATATCTGAAGCTTATTGAAGCTTCTGCCTCTCACAATGAGGTCTGGGTGTTGTCTCATTGGTTGTCTTGCTTCTGCAGGCAAATGTGTCACTGAAGAGACTCCAGCGCTTTCTGGCAAATGAAGAGTTGGATCCGAACAATGTGCTGAGAGAGAAGCGACGCGACGGTATTGTCATAGTTGCTAAATGGTCCATCTCATTTTCTGTTACCACGAATTTAGACTTGTAGTCGGTGGATATCGAGATGAACGCAAGCCATATTTGCTTCACTGCCCAAGTCGCCTTGGACAATATTTACGACGCACATATAAAGTTGTTGCGTACACATGCTCATATGAACCATTTTAAGATGTCATGTGCTTTACATAATGAGTAGTTGATTTTTAAGTTGGCAAGCTATCTTTGGCACCCTGAACAAATTGCAAACTCCTGCCTTGATGACCAGTGGGAATGGTAAAGGTAGGTGGACCACCCAGTGTAATTCTTGCCACTTGGTTCCTTTGTTTGGCAACACTCAACCTGCCTTCAGACAGAACACCGGAAAGAAAGAAAGAGAACGAGTGGAAAACTACTCTTGATGGTAAAGGCAAGTATCATTGTGAACTCGAATGGCACTCGTTAGAGCGCATACATATACATCGGCTCGGCTGAACAGTTTACATTTTGTATTCCACTGATGGGCCGGATCTGGTTCCGGATCGAAAGCAAAATATAATCGGCTTGATCTTGTTACCTACCCATCTCATCCACAAAGTAATTGTCATCCGTCCACAACCTTTTGAAATGTCATGCTAGATATTGTTTTTGTCCCCATCTTTCAATGGTGAAGCATCATTTTAAAATTTCTACGATCCAGATCCAGAACTTCACCAAAATCTCATCAATTTGTCCTTGTCGCACACGCATCCTGTCCATCAAATTTCGTTTGAATCCATCCATTACTTTTTGAGATATCCTGCTCACAAACAGACACAGACAGACAGGGGTGAAAACATAATCCACCCCCGGTGGCAGAGGTAATGACATTCTGGACGAGGCTTTTCAAATGAAAATTCATTTAGAGATTGTTCTTTTCTTCAGCGTTCACTTTGTGCCATGTTGATAAGTTTTGCATATCTCAATGCCAGTTCAGTATACCTCTATATTATTGGCACCGTTTTATCAGTGTATGAACCTGCATTATGGTTTGGGGTGTGTTGTGTGTTCATTGGAAAATGCTATGTGCATTGCAAGCCATCAGCGTACCATGACATTGGTCATGTGAGATTTTCATGTTTAATATTTCCATACAAACTTCCAAAATCACCAATTCTATCCCAATATGACAATAACTCAAAACGGGAGAGAGTTGTTCATTTAAAAAAAATAAAAAATGAATAAACTGATTTGAAATACCGTGAAACCCTGACATTTGCGGATTCGACATTCGTGAACCCCGTGTATTCGTGGTTCATAAAATGTGACTTGCCTCTACATTCACGGCCCTGTGCTTTCGCATATTCGTGGTTTTTGTGGGCGCAAAACTCAAACAACATCCAGCCATGCAAAAACCATCTTCCACCAGCCATGAGCATAACAGCTCTAAAACCATCTTCTACCAGCCACGCATAAACCACTTCCAGCCATGCAAAAACCATTTCCCATCAGCCGTGCGCATCACACAGTTCTAAAACCATTTCCCACCAATCGTGAATAAAGCAGCTGTACATGCGCATAAACCATCCTCCACCACCATCCCTCACCACCAATGGTCACATTACCCACCCCTCCTCCATCTACCCACAACCCATGCACGCTTACTTACGTGCACCGTGTCCTGAGTCTTTTTATTTTGTGGGGAAAAACGCGAAGCCTTGATCAAGTTACACCAGTCACAGTGAGAGTTGAATCATTTAATAACACATACGCATGGTGAGAGGCAATCAACACAACGTGATATCTCTGTGGTTTGATGTTTCAACCAGAGTTTTATATAAGGTAGAGTAAATTTGGGGGGTGGTCGACTCACGAGCAAGAGAGTTGACCAACCCCAGATGGTCACATTCTGATAAGAGACAAACAGAACTTTTTCACGGACATGGTATTTCTGTAGGGGTAAACGACAGATGTGTTATCCAGTCAGTTCAACAAGACTCTTTGTTTCAGCACATCAAGACTCCCAAATTTACTCTACCTTATATAAAACTCTGGTTGAAACATCAAACCAGAGAGATATCTAACAGCAAATTCCTGTGGTTTGTCCTCAAGCACTTTCAAGCTTTATCAGGCATTTGCATTGCTTCACAGCCCTCTCCCTCCATGACTCTTACATAATGCACTCTTCATTCTAACATGACAATGCCCTGTGTTCCAGAAACCTTGATGCTGTGCAATAATATCATGTGATCCCTAAAGTTTTACTCCCTTGCAAATTGTTATTCAGCTTATTGTATGCATTCATTAATTAGAATTGAGCATTCCCATGCCTTACTGGTGCCGAGCAAAGGCAGCTGTCTTCAGACAGCATTTTATTTAATTTAACTTGCCAACCAAGTGGAATAGAAGAAAAGATTCTATTTGTTATACAGTTAAGTAGCACACTATATCTATCATTATAAAACAACCATCAGTATGCGATGATCCATTATCAAGTATATATTTTGAAGTAAACTGAAGAGTATATATTTGCACACAAGTGTATATGTGCACTCCTATTTGTAGTAACCAGAACTAATATATCTTAATATAATTGTTTGTACTTCCACACTTTCTTCTGGTTCCACTGCCCTGACCTGCTGGGATTCCTCACACTCGTTGACTTTTTGCGCACATTGTTCGATCATGCGTCCTAAGCGTCCAATTAGTGCTGCTCCCAAGAGGCAGGAAATAGTCATAAGCTTGAGCTGAAAAATGGAGCTGCTTGACCGACTATCAAGAGGTGAGCGTGTGGCCTCTCTGGGCAGGTACTTTGGCATAAACGAGTCGACTGTGCGCTACATGAAGAAAAATGAGAGGTCGATTCGCAAAAGTGTCATGGCTAGTGCTGATACCCAGCACAAAAGTGGTTACCCAGGTCAGGGACATTCACATTGAAGCAATGAAGAAGGCATTAAATGTGTTTGTGGAGGACAATGTCCAGAAAAACGTGCCTTTAAGCAGACTTCTGATTTGTGAAAAGGTAAAGCACATGTACGATCATCTGGTTGGTGTGGGTGGTGCTGCAAGCACGAGTGATGTAAGTACGAGTGGTCCCAGTCCTTTCCAAGCTTGTCGGGGATGGGTTGACGGCTTTAAGAAGCGGTGCGGTCTCCACAATGTATAGCTCACAGGCGAGCTTGCCTCAGCGGACCATGAGGCAGCTGAAACGTTCACTGCTCAACTCGCGCAGCTCGTCGAGGAGAAAGCGGTATTACCGGAGCAGATTTTCGATGCACACCCCCTGTTCTGGAAGAAGATTCCCTTCGACAATTTTCATCTCGAAGTGAGAGAGGACAGCAGTGGGGTTCAAGGCTGCAAAGGACCAGGTCCTCTGGACCTGCAAAGGACCAGGTCCTCTGGACCAATGCCAAAGGGGACTGCATGATTCAGCTGATGATGTATTGTTCCTTAAATCCGTGTGCTCTTAAGGGCAAAAACAAGCAAACTCTGCCCATATTTTGGAGGGCCAACAGAAAGGCGTGGGTAGCTGCCATCTTTATGGATTGGTTCCACAACTGTTTCGTCCTTCAAATGGAGAGGATGCTGGCAGAAACTAACCTTTCCTTCAAGGTCTTCCTGCTGGTGGACAACGCTCCTGGCCACCCTAAGGTGCTGAAGGTGGCCCATCTCTATGTCGGGGTCATCTTCCTACCACCAAACACCGTGTCCCTGATTCAACCACTCGACCAAGGGGTGATTTCACCGTTTAAAATGTACTACACCCGCCGCATCTTGGATACTATGGAATCTGACCCCAAACTTACCATCAGGAAATGTTGAAAGGACTTCAACCTAGCGCACTGCATCAGTGCCATCAAAGACTCTCTGGACGAAGTCAAAGCCTCCACCATCAATGCTTGCTGGCAAAATTCCTGTGTTAATTTGTGACGTTACGTCATTATGTCATTCACTCCTGTGTTCATTTACGTCATTACTTCATTATGGCTATTGTCATTATGTAAGTTGTTCCCACAGTGGTTTATTTTACGAGGGAGGTGTCACTGTCCATGGCAATGGCATGCTAGGGAATCACCCTGAGTGGCTTGGAGGGAGACACCAAAATATAATTGCCCCTGGTATTTTTCATCACAAACAATTAGAGGAAACAAAAAAATTGAAAGAATAATTACGGGCCCTCATTAGGTTTGGGCCTTGGGTAGTTACCTCTCCTGCCCCCTCCTTTTGGCACCCCTGCTCGCACAAAGTTCTTCTCAAGACTGGAGTAAGTATTCTATGAATACCATCCAGTTTTTTTTATTTTTTTAAAGTTGCTCAGTGTGATTCCTGTCTTAACTGTTGTGTTTATTTTGGTGACACAAAAACGCCTTATACTTCTTTTTCTTCTGTGTATTTGTGTGGTATTTTACTTTAGGTGTGAGCATTTTGGTAGATCACGGATCATTTGCTTGGGGCAAGAGTGAACAGCCTGTTCTTAATGAGTAAGTATGGAACAGTATGGGGTTTGGCTTTTCTTGGGGGGAGGGGGGTGTGGGGGGTTGTAAAATGAGTATGCGATGTTTGAGGGTGTTGTTTGGAGCTTGTACATAATTAATTGGAGAGATGGAGAGAGTGAGGGAGGAATACATGGGATGTTTTATTTTTTCAAATATGAAATGGATACATTTGACAAGGGAATTTGGGGTACAGGGTGGTCTCGCTTTGAGATGTATAAATAGTTTTATCTCAGGTTTATTTCATTTTGAGAAAGATCTATAAAATGCTGGTTAATTCCTTTTCACACCATTGCTCATTTAGACTGTCCTACACCTCACAGTGTGTCTCTCTCAGTACCCACTGGCTCTTTGGTAGCCATTGTGGGCCATGTTGGATGTGGAAAATCTTCACTGATATCTGCTATGCTTGGGGAACTTGAGCGTGTGAGCGGCTTTGTCGCTGTGCAAGTAAGTAAATATATATATGTTTTTTTTTTTGTGTTGGCAGAGTTTTTATTTTATGTTTGGGTGGGAGGAATGATGATGGTGGTGGTTGTGTATATGAGGCAGTTGCATACATCTGCTCCTCAACTGAGGTTGTAACAACAAAAGCTAATCCCATCTGACCACTTCTCTCATGAAGCTGTGGTCGCAGGTTTGAATCTCAAATTTGACCCTCAGAGCATCCTCATCTCAGGTTTGACCCTGAGGTCATCCTCCAACCATACTAATGATCTCTTCTCCCACAATGACCCCATTCAAATCACTCCCCTTTTCCAGGTTGTGATTTTTTCCCTCCCCCCCTCCCTTACCCCTTTTCATTTGTTGGTTGTCTGTTGGTTTGTTTCTTTTCTGTTTCATCTTCACCTCCCCTTCCTTTTTCCTGCTGGGTTTTATTTAGCTTGTGTGCAGCTTGTTCACCCCCATGTGTCCATATTCCCCTCCCTTTGATCTCATTTTCCATCTCATTTCTTTGCTGATTGGTATTTCCCCCTTTACGTTTTGTTCCGTTCCATTCCATTCTGCTCTAGCTCTTCCACGTGCCTCGACCTTGTTTTAAAAAACAAACGCTATAGTCTCTTCATGAACAGTGTGTGGGAGAAAAAAAAGATTTGTTCACAATGTAACTTTTTCTGTTCCCACTACATTAGTGGAGATGTTGGTCATACCTATGCAATTGTCCTCACCAGCACAGCCATGTCGTTTTTCTGAGGTTTTTCACCAAGAATTGTACGTGATCCACAAGTGTAAAACTATTACAACAGCTGATTGGAAAGCCATGCTCACAAGTCTTGAATGACACATTGCCATCGCATCATTGTGTACACTTGTTATTCAAACAGTTTCATGACAGCCGTAATGTTAGCAGGTCACCTACAAAACCATCTTATCAATGGCTGCCGCATGAAAGCAAATCAGCTATTTGACTTGAAGTACCTAAAGAGTGCATAACACCTCGTAGGAGGATGGTATTTCAAGGTAGACGTGCACCCTTTATTACAGAATATGTAAAACTAATTAATCGTTTAACATTGAAATTTTGGCCAATGATGCAAGTCTACACCGA
Source organism: Eptatretus atami (assembly GCA_035128595.1). Lineage (NCBI taxonomy): Eukaryota > Metazoa > Chordata > Myxini > Myxiniformes > Myxinidae > Eptatretus > Eptatretus atami. The sequence goes on from CM068968.1 coordinate 36,832,797, forward strand.
GCAAATTTGGCAGGGCCCTGAGCACGCAAGCCAGGCATGGTTGGGATTTGCCAAAAATTGTAGCAGTTGGCAAACAATTAAACTAACCATTAGAGCTTTAAGAATAGGGATAGAATGCAAATGGAGTTGTAAAGAAAATTACAGTCCACTTGAGACTTTTATTTATTGATTAATGAAATAAAACAAATTTCTTCCCACTAGGAGTTTAGATTTGCATGCTTGGAATGATAAGAAGGTTATTTTGGGTTTTGATTAATTGTAGTATTTCTCATGGTGTTGCATCACTTTCATTGGCTACCAATCCTGCTCTCATCATTCCATGCTCTAAAATCCTTTTCAGTTGCTGCATACCACATCATGATTGCACAGTGGTTTAAGTGGTGTTTTTCTCAGTCGTGGAGCAATCCCAGATGAGTGTTTATATGATCCGTCCACACAGTTTTGAAATATCCTACTCACAGACATAGGGGTGAAAACATAGGTGGACAGAGGTAATGTAAGGAAAATGCAATCTTATGGACAAGAACTAAATATAACTCGCTAATGGTGCCAAAATGCAGAATTTAAACAACGAAGGAGAACAGGTGAGGACTTATGCAGGCATGAGCTGGTTGTGGATGCAGGATTATGTGGCACAGAACAAAGTGTGTCTTGGAGCGTGCAGGTGAGGATCTTTCGAAGTTGTCTTTCTCAGGCAGCAACCAAAATCAGAGAGGGATATGTTGATCTCTAAAGTTCCAAAGCTCAACTTCTGGAACCTTCATCACATCTGGGACCACCTTCATGGGCAGCCGGTCTGTTTTTGGCTTCCTGTGGTCTGTGGGCAGTGCTATCTTCCACACTGCCCCGCCCTGTGGGACAGCACTGAGCAAAATGGTTCTGCCCATTTCCAGGGCTATACTACTCACCTTGCTGCCATGGCTTTCAATATGCCAGTCAAATGGTCCGTGATGTTCCTCTGAAGTGCCAGGTGTCACGAGTCCTCCACCTGGCCTCACTTGGACAGAAGGTTGGATGCAATACAACATTACTGACTATATACTGTTCTAAGATTACGATCACCACCTTCAGTGCACATACTGCATATGACTTACTTCTGACAGATGTCTAACACAAGGGTAAATCTAACCTTCTCGAACACGTAACATTGTTAAACCGAAAGAAGAAATATATTTGTATTTCTCCTGAACTGTGGTGGGTCAGGATTGAGGGGGAAGCATGATGCAGGTGAAGAGTTCCAAAGTGATGCTGTATGGAGAAAGAGGCTTAAAGAGTACCTCAGTCTTACTCCTCTGGACAGATACAGTGTATGGATGGGAAGAAACTGCCAAACGTGTAGAACGACTGAAAGTGCACAAGTAGGTCAAATATATTTGGACAGTTAAGTGTAATTTTCATTGTTTACTCATCTGTTGGTAAACAATGAACTGATAGTCGGGCAGGATAGCCTGCAGGTTTTCACACTCACCTTTGAGCCGTTTAGCCTGGGTTTGAATCTCGACCCAGCTACTGACTCTCACCTTGGTGTTTTGTAGGCAGGGCGATTCCTCAATGTATGTACCGTCTTTCAAATGGACGTTTCGCTGGGTGGCCCATCGCTAGCATTGGTTGGTGGATGTTAAATATCTCGGTGTGTTTTGCGAAGAGTTGACGAGCTATCTTGAACATCTCAATCAAATTCCAAATTCCTGCATAGACAGTCGAATGTCCTGCAATGGAGTGGTGACCCATCCAGGATTGTAACCCCTAGCCAAGAGACTGCTTCAGCAGAACCAACGCTCTATAAAGCATGTTGTCTGTTATGTCCATTGGTCAACAATGGACAAATTGACACACTATATGGGATTTAAACCTGGGATTCCAGCATCATGAGGCAAGATTTATGTTTCTGTCCCATGCTGATTCAAGAATAGTTCAACTGTAAGTTGATATTTGGATGATTGTGCTCGGCATAGAACAGTTAAATGTGTGAAAGTAAGTGATCCTAGAACACAATTTAGATGTCATTTCTGGATCAGCTGACCAGGTCGATGTTCCATTGGACAGGTCGCTAAATGCTGCTGTTTATGGTTTGTTTAATTCTTACTTGTCTTGGGTTCTGCAATCCTTACCCCTCTGCCCTCCTCATTCTACAGGTCACATAGGCAGGAAAATGCTGTCAAATAACTGGTTCTCTGAAGTCTGTTACATGTCGCCTCCTCCTCCTCTATATTAATTTTTACTTTTTCTAAACAAGATTGAGGCTCATGAAAGAGCCAGGTGACAGAGGGTTAAAAAAAACAAAAAACGATGAACTGATAGTGGGGCAACAGCAGGACACAAGAAGGAAGGGGATGGATGTATGGGAAAAGGACAAAGAGGAGAGAAAACACTATAATCTGTAAGTAAGAGGGTTGTTCGGCAAGGTCAATGGGGGAAGAGAAGATTAAGTAAGGATTTGTGGGGGGGGGGGGGATGACATGATATTGCAGTGCACCACCTGCTTTTAAAGACATGTATGGGTTTGGTAGGGGGTGGGGGGTGGTTGCTGGGATAGAATAGCCTCTGGAAGGCTGTTCTACAGATTGGAGAAATGAGGAGCAAATAATTACTTCTATCAGCATTATTATTTATTGATTGGTAGATGACTTTCATTCAGCAAGATGGGGGAAAATTTGTCTTCTTTCGCAAGCAATTCTGAAGAAGTTGTATGAATTGTGTGCACGTGAATCGTCGATGCACCATGTTATGACCTACAAGTCCTACATACATACGTACGTACATACATACATACAATGGGAGCATGTGCTTTTCACAATGCATCACTGTGTCCACTTTTCACCAGTACACCAAGGGCCTCTGTCTGGCCATCCCCCAGGCAGATGCCTGGTCCATCCCCATCTCTTAGGGATAGGACATTCCAGGCACCCACCCGAAAGGACTGCCTCAGGTTAACCCGAGGAGACCGCCTTCTGGTGGACAACACCTCAGCAGCACCCCGACAACACGACAGTTTGTTTTTGCGGAGTGAAGTATTTTGTGGTGGCTGGAGTGAAAATCCTGCCACCAACCTCCTAGGAAAGGTAACCAGCTGCAGGAGGATATCCGCAGATACAGTTGGCACCAGATATGGATGGCCGTTGGCTCACAAGGAGCTCCTCTGCCCTTTGGCAGGTTTTGTATTTAATCCTGCTTGGTGTCCAGGTCCATACGCCCCCCACACCGGGGGGACTTGGTGTGGTGAGCCGGTTTAGTCGCCGACACTCAACCATGAACAGGTTAGTACGGGTTTTACATTTCATAATGTTATGACATTCTCGCTCATTTTCTTTGCACTTTATTTCATTGTTTTGATTCAAATTCTTCTTTTTCATTATGCCATTGCATCGAGAATTATGGCTATACAAGGTAATTTTTTGATGAATCGGGGGCATTATGTACATATTTCTTACTTCATTCCACCAGTTTATCCCATGTATGTGAATGTTAGTTATATGCATGCACTAGCGTGGATCGACTCACCAAACTCGCCTCTCCACACGTCTTTACAGAGATTTACGTCACAGATTCGCTGTGTTGGCATGTTTTACACCGATCATAACACAAACATTTATTTTGCACCAATTTATTTGTAATATTGGTGATATATTTATTTGTAATATCAAATGGTTGAAAGCTCTAAATTGTCAAGGGTCTAAGCTGTCTCATCTGTCTGAAAGGTGTAAGGGGTCTAAATGGTGCTAGGGTCAAAGAGGTCTAAAGGTTCTAGGAGTCAAAGGGGTATAAAAGGTCTAAAGGGTGAAGGTATATAAAGGTGTTCAAAGTGTTGAAAATGTCTTAAAGGTAAAAGGGGTCTAAAAGGTCTTTTGAATCCTCAGGGTCTTTTGAGTCATTTGGGTTCTCTGGGTCTTTTGGGTCTTAAGTGTCTTGGGGGGGTCTTCAACGGCCGAAGGGCTGTCAGCAGTCTAAACTCTAAAGGGTCAAAAGGTACATTTGAATTGTGCGTAATTAACAGATGTATATGTGTGAAGTCAGAGTGCAACTGATGTTCAAACAGTACATAATTAATTGACATATAGTCACTGCTTCATGGACGCCTTCACAGACAGACGGACTGACTGTTTTTTTCATTTTTGGCTCACCTGGACTTTAGCCAGGTGAGCTTGTGCAATCGAGCAGTGTCCGTAGGTGAGTCAGTCAGTCCATAAACATTTCAGTCATTATCGCTTGAACCAAACACACAAGTTTGATGAAACTTGGCCACAACCTTCATCACACGTCATGTACCAAAGTTTGTTCACGGCATAAAAAAATCAGGGTCTAAGAGGGTGTGCGGGAGGTTTGAGTGACTTGCTCCTGATCTAGCTGAGTTTCAGGACACGTCCTATTTTTATATTTATAGATACTTGAGGACGTATAGTACGGCTGCGGTTACATTTGCCTTACAAAGGCACGTGAAAGGGCGTATAATTCGGCATTGATGATATGTTTCGGGTACTTGAACGCGCACAGCAAGCCGAATGACTGACGTTGGCAACAGAAGAGAAAAAGGGGGGGGGGGGAACACCCAGTTCTTCCATTGTTGGCTGTCCTTACTCTCGAGCAATCAGTGCAAAGCAGTGGGCATGGACAGCTTACCGAAGTATTCCAAAAGAATAAGCAATAAGTATGTATTTGAGAGGAGGAAAGAGGTATGTACTGCTCAAAAATGCAGATGGACTATAAATACTGTACATCTACCATTTGTGCATATATCATAATAATAGCTTCAAATTTCATATTCAGTTATAATTATCTAAAATCCCTAACAATGCTTTCTAAAAATACGTTTTTTTTGCTGCATGTTTAGGCATCCACTGGTTTATGAACGGAATAATATTTTTCAGAAGAAACAACAGAACAAGCAAAACATTGATTGAAGTGGAAAATTTTGTTTTTGCATGCACTCCCCTTTTATTTGTTTGGTCCTGTTCCATTTTTATTTTTATTTTTTAGGGCTCTGTGGCATTTGTACCACAGCAGGCCTGGATCCAAAATGCAACCTTCAGGGACAACATCGTGTTTGGAAATGTGTTTAAAGAGAAGTGGTATCACCGTGTTCTCGCTGCCTGTGCCCTGCTTCCTGACCTGGAAATCCTGCCAGCTGGGGACATGACCGAGATCGGAGAGAAGGTCAGATTTGGTTATTCTTTTGACTTGTTTGCATTTGATTTGAATGTTTGCGTCCCTGCCACTCCTTTTAGTTTTTCGTCACAAACCGATTCTGTCTCATATAGGGGATCAACCTTTCTGGAGGTCAAAAACAGAGGATAAGCCTGGCTCGTGCAGTCTACAACCGTGCATCCATTTACCTGCTCGACGATCCACTTTCTGCCGTAGACGCCCACGTTGGTAAACACATCTTTGATCAGCTCATTGGACCGGAAGGCCTATTGAAAGAGGAGGTGAGACGGTTTGTGGGAGGTCAGAGGCATCTCATGTCTAAGCTACAAAAGTATTCATTCCCTACCAATAATGCTATATTTAGATGAATAATTATCAATTAGTGCCTTTTAGAAAGTATTCACTCCCCTTGACTTTTATCACATTTTGTTGTTACAGGCTGAATTTAAAATGATTGAATTAAAAAAATCTTGTCACCGATCTACACAAAGTACCCCATATTGACAAAGTGAAAACATGTTGTTAGAATTTTTTTACAAATTAAAAATGAAAAGCTGAAATGTCTTGAGTCAATAAGTATTCAACCTCTTTGCTATGACACTCCAAATTGAGCTCAGGTGCATCCATTTTCCTTTGACCATTCTTGAGATATTTCTACAACCTCATTGGAGTCCACCTGTGGCTAATTCAATTGATTGGACATGATTTATAAAGAAACACACCTTTCTATATGAGGGCCCACAGTTGACAGTGCACGTCAGAGCAGAAACTCAACCATGAGGTCCAAGAAACTGTCCGTAGAATTTTGAGACATTATGAGGAGGCATACATCTGGGGAAGGGTATGAAACAATTTCTAGAGTGTTGAAAGTTCCGAAGAGCACAGTGAGCTCCATCATTAGGAAATAGAAAGAATGTGGAAACTCCCAGATTCTTCCTCGAGCTGTCTGTCTGACCAAACTGAGCAACTGGTCAAGAAGGACCTTGGTCAAGGGAGGTGAACAAGAACCCAGTGACCACTCTGACAGAACTACAGAGTTCCTTGGCTAAGATGAGAGAACCTGCTAGAAGGACAACAGGCTCTGAAGCACTTCACAAATCTCGGCTTTATGGGAGAGTGGCCAGACAGAAGCCACTTGTGAGAAAAAGTCACATGACAGAACACCTGGAGTTTGCAAAAAGACATGTGAAAGACTGAGAGGATGAGGCAAAAGATTATGTGGTCTGATGAAACGAAAATTGAACTCTTTGGCGTGAATGCAAAGTGCTACATCTGGTGGAAACCGAGCACAGAGCTCATCACCCATCTAACACCATCCCTGCCATGAAACATGGTAGTGTCACCATCATGTTATGGGGATGCTTTTCAAGTGCATGGACTGGGAAACTTGTAAGGATAGAGGGAACAATGAACGGAGGCAAATCCTTGAGGAGAACCTGCTTCAAAGTGCAAAAGACCTCAGACTGCAGTGAAGATTTATGTTCCACCAGGACAATGACCCCAAGCATAGAGGCAAAGCAACAGTGGAATGGCTTCAGAACAAGAACGTGAAAGTCCTTGAGTGGCCCAGCCAAAGCCCAGACCTGAATCCCATTGAGAATCTGTGGAAAGACGTGAAGATTTGTGTTCACCGACGCTCTCCATCCAACTTGACAGAGCTTGAGCACATCTGAAAGGAAGAATGGGAGAAAATCCCCTAATCCAGATGTGCAAAGCTGATACAGACATACCCAAGAGGACTCGAAGCTGTAATCGCTACCAAAGGCACTTCTACAAAGTGTTGACTCAGGGGGTTGAATACTTATTGACACGAGACATTTCAGATTTTAATTTTTAATGAATTTGTAAAAATTTCTAAAAACATGTTTTCACTTTTTTATTTTGGGGGATTTTGTTTAAATTGGTGACAATTTTTTTTTAACTTAATCCATTTTAAATTCAGGTTGTAACACAACAAAATGTAACCAAAGTGAAGGGGTGTGAATACTTTCTGAAGGCATTGTTTGAAGAAACAATTTTTCCAAATGAACTGTTTTATTCATAAATAAAGATATCAAACTAAACACTGTTATAGTTGAAGGAGGTTACGTGTCAGGAATACCTGCAAAAAATGTATGGATAAAAATCATTCACTGGTTGCAAAAGTATTCAGCCCCATTGGTAAGTACTTGGTGGAAGCACCTTTTCCAGCAATGACTGCTATGAGTCTTTGTGGGTCGGTCTCTTCCAGCTTTGCACAATAAGATGATGAAATCTTTACCCATTCTTCACGTGAAAATCGCTCTAGTTCTGCCAATTTGATGGGGATCGTCGATGGACTGCAATCTTCAAGTTTCGCTATAAATGTTCAATTTGGTTCAAGTCAGGACTTTAACTGGGCCACTCAAGAACATTTATTTTCTTCTTATTCAGCCCCTCCAGTGTGGCTTTCGCTTTGTGCTTCAGATCACTGTCCTGCATCACAGACATGGACCCTTAATCTAACCCAGGGTAAGGAAAGGGAAGCAAAGGAAGAAAGCAACATTTGCAGTGAATTAAAATAAAAAGGGAGATGAGGAAGGGAATGGCGTTCAGGGATGTGTGAAGGGGACCACCAGCGGCTTCATCCACGCTGGTGTGAGTGGCACTTGGCTGGAAAAAAAAAGAACGTTCCCTGTCGTCTTGCTGCGCATCATTCTGAGAGCTCGTCTGGAGTGCTCTCCTTAACTCCCCCCTTCATCTGTCCCCTCACGTCTCACTCTCAAGGACAGCTGCTTTGAAGCAGGTGGCCCTTCATTGAGCAACACAACTCAGGTCACTGAGACATTCACTGGCCTCACTTCACACTCAGAATACCATAGCTCGCTTCTTCTTCTTCTTCTCCTCTCTTCTCTCTCTCTCTCTCCTTTTGTCCAACTCAGCTTCATGGTGTGGTTGAGTCCTTCATACAACACAGCTTTTCAGGCTGAGGTTGGGTCCTTTATAGTTTACCAGCAAAGGAACTCACACCTTGTGCGGAAGGAATTGGAGTTTAGAAAAAGAGAGCCAGGTACTTTGTATAATTATAATGGTTATACACTGGTAATGGTGTTGTCGTATGTGTGGTGTATGTCCTCGGAACATATGCGGGTACAGCATGGATATACATTGGATTTGGTGAGAAACAACCCATTTGGTTGTCGGTTGTAATCTCACTGGACAGTGACGTAAGGTCAGTGCACAAAGTGGGATACCGAGCGGCCATAACCGGAGCCGGGTTTTGACCCACGAGCTCATAACAGGGCACATTAACACAGTGGGGGTCGATGTGCAACCGTGACGATGATGCATTGGAGAATGATGACGGTTGTGCATAAGGCCTTAGTTGGTGTCTGGTGAGTTTCATGTGATAGATTAGGAGCTGGCATCGTGTTATATTAGCTGGGTCAACACGTACCCGGGTATCCGGTGGAATAGCTTCAGTATTGTCTTCAGATAGAATGTATGGTGGTGGAGACATGGCATTCCTGGACAACAGCATTCCCACTTTCTCTGTTAGTGTCGGTAATCTAGCTGCCAAAATATTGTCGAATCTGCCCCAACACAGAGCGTCAGACATCGCTTCCAAATGGACCTGAGTTACGGCAGCTTCTTCCTCCCACTCCAGCTGTTCGAGATGTATCTGTTGCTACATAGCTTTCAATTGTTGCTGTATCTGTTGCTGCTCGAGATCACTTTGTTGCTGTGTAGCCATCAATCGTTACTGCATCTGTTGCTCTTTGAGTAGCAATCGAGCTTCTTCCGATTTACATCCCATGGCAGCTCTGACAGAGGCCTCGGCTGCTTCTGCTCTGGCCTTCAACATGAGCGAAAACTTGGTAGAGTTGGATGAACCAGCAACAGACCGTGTGTGAAGCGAGCTTGACATGGCGGCCCTTCTTACCCCCCCAGCGGTGAGACGACCATAAAGTCAGGTTTTTACTATCCTGGAACGGCCTACGTGTTCTGATTCTTTGAAAAAGAATGCTCCAGGCAGTTTACCAACACTTGAAGGTTTAAATAACTTTTACTTTATTTTGAAACACTCCAGGTGCGACGGTAAAAACGTTGCTTTCTCCACAGCCAACCACATGCTCCACCATATAGGGAAGAGCTGCCCTCGCCCCTTTCCAGCAGAGATAATGCAACGCATGGGCGGAGCATAAATATGCATGAGGCAACACATGGGCGGAGCATAAATATGCGTGAGGCATCACATGGGCGAAGCATGAATATGCGTGAGGAAAGACATGTGGCGGAGCATGAATATGCATGAGGCAAGACATGGGCAGAGCACGAATATGCATGAAGCAAGACATGGGCAGAGCACGAATATGCATGAGGCAAGACATGGGCAGAGCATGAATATGCATGGGCAAGACATGGGCAGAGCACGAATATGCATAGGAAAAGACATGGGCAGAGCACTGAATATGCATGAGGCAGGACATGGGCAGAGCATGAATATGCATGAGGCAAGACATGGGAGAGCATGAATATGCATGAGGCAAGACATGGGCAGAGCATGAATATGCATGAGGCAGGACATGGGCAGAGCATGAATATGCATGAGGCAAGACATGGGCAGAGCATGAATATGCATGAGGCAAGACATGGGCAGGCAGACGAATATGCAGAGGCAAGACGTGGGCAAACATGAATATGCATGAGGCAAAGCATGGGCAGAGCACGAATATGCATGAGGCAAGGCATGGGCAGAGCATGAATATGCATGAGGCAAGACATGGGCAGAGCATGAATATGCATGAGGCAAGACATGGCAGAGCAGAATATGCATGGGCAGGACATGGGCAGACACGAATATGCATGAGGCAGGACATGGGCAGAGCATGAAATATGCATGAGGCAAGACATGGGCAGAGCATGAATATGCATGAGGCAAGACATGGGCAGAGCATGAATATGCATGAGGCAAGACATGGGCAGAGCATGAATATGCATGAGGCAGACATGGGCAGAGCACGAATATGCATGAGGAAAGACATGGCAGAGCTGAATATGCATGAGGCAGGACATGGGCAGAGCATGAATATGCATGAGGCAAGACATGGGCAGAGCATGAATATGCATGAGGCAAGACATGGGCAGAGCATGAATATGCATGAGGCAAGACATGGGCAGAGCATGAATATGCATGAGGCAAGACATGGGCAGAGCATGAATATGCATGAGGCAAGACATGGGCAGAGCAGATATGCATGAGGCAAGACGTGGGCAGAGCATGAATACATGAGGCAAGACATGGCAGAGCACGAATATGCATGAGGAAAGACATGGGCAGAGCATGAATATGCATGAGGCAAGACATGGGCAGAGCAGAATATGCATGAGGCAAGACATGGGCAGAGCATGAATATGCATGAAGCAAGATGTGGCAGAGCATGAAATATGCATGAGCAAGACATGGCAGAGCATGAATATGCATGAGCAAGACATGGGCAGAGCACGAATATGCAGGAGGCAAGACGTGGGCAAGACATGAATATGAATGAGGCAAGGCATGGGCAGAGCACGAATATGCATGAGGCAAGACATGGCAGACATGAAATGCATGAGGCAAGACATGGCAGAGCAGAATATGCATGGGCAAGACATGGGCAGAACAGAATATGCATGAGGCAGGACATGGGCAGAGCATGAATATGCATGAGGCAAGACATGGGCAGAGCATGAATATGCATGAGGCAAGACATGGCAGAGCAGAAATATGCATGAGGCAAGACATGGGCAGAGCATGAATATGCATGAGGCAAGACATGGGCAGAGCATGATATGCATGAGGCAGACATGGCAGGCAATGATATGCATGAGGCAAGATGCGGAGAGCATGAATATGCATGAAGCAAGATGTCGGCAGAGCATGAATATGCATGAAGCAAGACATGGGCAGAGCATGAATATGCATGAGGCAAGACATGGGCAGAGCAGAATATGCATGAGGAAAGACATGGGCAGAGCATGAATATGCATGAGGAAGACATGGGCAGAGCAGAATATGCATGAGGCAAACATGGCAGAGCATGAATATGCAGAAGCAAGTGTGGCAGAGCATGAATATGCATGAAGCAAGACATGGGCAGAGCATGAATATGCATGAGGAAAGACATGGGTAGAGCATGAAATATGCATGAGGCAAACATGGGTAGAGCATGAATAATGCATGAGGCAAGACATGGCAGAGCACAGATATGCATGAGGCAAGACATGGGCAGAGCACGCATATGCATGAGGCAAGACTTGGGCAGAGCATGAATATGCATGAGGCAAGACATGGCAGAGCATGAATATGCATGAGGCAAGACATGGGCAAGCAATAATATGCATGAGGCAAGACATGGGCAGAGCATGAATATGCATGAAGCAAGACGTCTGCAGAGCATGAATATGCATGAGGCAAGACATGGGCAGAGCATGGATATGCATGAGGCAAGACGTGGGCAGAGCATGGATATGCATGAGGCAAGACGTGGGCAGAGCACGAATATGCATGAGGAAAGACATGGGCAGAGCATGAATATGCATGAGGAAAGACATGGGCAGAGCACGAATATGCATGAGGAAAAATGTGGGCAGAGCATGAATATACATTTTACATTCATACTTGGTTACATCACATAAACCTTTGCCAAATTAAGATGACCAGACCAGACCAATATCTCCCTGCCTTTGTCTTTGGGACTGTGGTAAGGTGTGTGTGCCTGCGTGCAGGTGTTGTCTGGATTGGTTTGACTTGATAGGCGAGAAATCCTAGTCCTTTTTCTGAGGTTCATGTTTGACCCCCTGTGGAATCCAAAAAGCAGCAACATAATGTCTGTCAACTTCAGTTTGTAGTGGCTGTGGTGAGGAATAAGTTTGCTAATTCTTGCTTTTATTGGTTCAAAATACAAGACTGGTGAAAAATATTAATTTTTGTGATCAATTTTGACTCCTGCATATCCCAAAATTTCCTTTGCCTCCCGAAAGGGACTTTTCGAAAGCACCTTTGTACCAAATTCCATCTCTGTTGACTCAAATACAAGGGAAAGACCAGGCAAAATGTGAGGATTTTTTTTTCTTCCACCCTTGACCCCTGAAAAGTCAAAATGGGGGTTAAATGGAAGAAGTGCAAACATGGGTCCAAGATACCTCCCTGCTCAAAATGTGAAGAGAATTGCTTCAGAAATGCAGGAACTGTGTATGACTGTAATTGTTGGAAGGAAATGAAAAAAACAAAGGAAGAACATTATCTTCTCTCCCTGTTAGTGGAGAAAGGGGAAGGGGTAGGGGGGGGGGGTGGTGGGGGGTGATGGGATATAAAAACAGCCTGATGTCTTCTGCTTTTCAAAGTCATTTGTTCAACCATGTGTTGCCACACCACACCACCTGTAAACCAAGAAGTCTTTACAAGGTATTGTTTACTCTTGTATTCAATTTGTGTGTTTTGTATCCAACTTGTTCGTGATGCTGGCCCAGGATGAGTGCTTTTAGTCTGATTTTGTTTTCTGCCTTGGAGTTGAACACAGTACAGAGTAAAAAATACAGCTGATCTGTATTTTACTTGTTATTGAGCTTAAAAATAATATGAACAAATGAAACGTGCAACGGGGAAACTGCACATATGGTGGAGAAACCATCTTTGATGAAAGATCTTCATTACTCGTATCTGTCTGGCAGGGGAGGTTTGGATATATAAATGTTTTCTTGCAATTTCTCTGCAGTCGTGGTCCCACCTGTGATCCAATAGACCCCCAGGGGTTCATAAGACTGTTGGTGGGGTTCCACAAGAAAAAAAAAGAAAAAAAGTGAAACCCTCGACTAATCTATAAGGTTATGAAAATGCGTCTTCCATGTGAAGTACAAAGTGTCCTTTTGGGAACATCTACAAAGCCTCAGAGTACAACTCCATGATTATTTCCCCCTCTACGAAGTGTCTGTGTCGTTATGATGGTCGTACATTGTGGCCAGCAAAACATTGGGGTGGGTGGCGTACAGAATGGCTCCACACACCAAAAAATGTTAGTAACCACTGCTTTATTACTGATCACACCACTTTCTCAGGGGCTTAAGCAGGAAATTAAGCAGGCAAAAGATGCCATTTGAAGAGTCACGTCATCGGCTCATTCGCTTGAGAACTTGAGGTTGAACGAGCAAAATATTGATCCAATAAAGGGGATTTTGGGGGTTGGGTGGAACGGGAGGGGTGTGGGTGGAAGGGACAATCAACACTGCAACTTTCAACAATTGGTCTTTGACCAGTCGCTGAATAGGTCGCAGTTCCACCCTCACTGTTGTTTCCCAAATGATTGCTTGTTGTTTGACTCCAAGATATGAAATCAAGAGATTTCTTCACCAAACATACTTGTGCTCACTGCTGCAAGTGGAAAGCCTGTAGGTGGCGAGTAAGCCATGCTTGGCTTGCTATAAGGTGGCTATCGACACGGCATTGAAATAAAATAAAATATACTCTTCTCGGAACATGTTTTCCTCAAAACCTCATGCAGTTTCGCCTTGTGGAGCAGCATTTTATGAAGATTTAGTTTTGCGATTTTTGTTGGACTGTTCGTGTCCTGGTCATTTGTATGAACCAGAGAGAGACATTTGTATGTCATTGCTTTTGTTGTTTTCATTATTCCTCCCACAGACACGTGTGTTGGTAACGCATGGATTGAGCTTCCTACCTCAGATGCACCACATTGTGGTTTTGGTCGGTGGCCGTGTCACTGAAAGTGGTTCTTACCAGGAGTTGCAGCAGCGGGATGGAGCATTTGCCGAGTTTCTCAGAAGTTATGCACAGATTGAGGAGACACAGTCAGAAGAGTCTCTGACACCACCACTAACACCTCATTCGAGTATGAGATATTTTGGCCCATTGTGTTGCCTGATTATTACTCCATCCTTTGTTGTTGTAACATTAAGAGCTTTACCATGTGGCTATGTAAACATTGGTGGCCACAGCGGCCAAACAAAAGTGACCACATGACTTGTGTGACCATGTGATTAAGGACCTGACTAATCTTTGAGTGGAATGGTGTCCCTTACAATCTTCTACCTCAATCCTCATGTTGTAGTAATATTGTTTGCGGCATGTGGCTGCCAGTTTACACCATTGCTGGGTGTGTGGCCATGCCACTGATGCATTGTCCCCCTGTCGGTTGGAGGAGAAATTTTGAATTTAGCAAGGGGACCGATGATGACTCACGACCTCTTGTAATGACCAACCACCAATATTCTCTTCAAGCACTGGCTCTGCTTCTTACAGATGCTTCGAGTAGAGAAGGGGCAAAGACCCACCATGTTGGTGGGAGAGAAGCCTCCGAAGTTTTAACAAGGTATTATTTGGTCATCATCCCAAACTATTTCTGCTATTGCACCTGATTCTTGATTACTCTATGGTTCTTGTTACTTTGTACACCTTGTACACCTTTCCCATCACCTCTGTGTAGGAATCCAAGCCTACGGGACAATCCGAAGGAGGGTTTACATGACAGAGACAAAGATGAAGAAGAGCAGACTGGCGAGAAACTTATCGAAGACGAAAAGGCCGAGACAGGAAGTGTGAGTTTTGAGCTTCGACAGCACACCCCGAGTGTTTGCTCACATCTGTGCACTTTGCATCTATTTCTGTTGGGGTTTGTTTTTGCCAGGTGAAGTTGTCTGTGTTCTTGGAGTACTTGCGTGCTGTTGGAATTTGGCTTGCCGTCGTCATCTTGCTGCTCTTTGCCTGCCAACATGGCGCGGCCATTGGGGCAAACTTCTGGCTCAGCGCCTGGTCCAACGATGCCATCAAGAATATGACTGTGGAAGAGGCCAAAGCTAACACTCGGCGACGGCTGGGAGTCTACGGAGCCTTCGGGGGAGTCCAAGGTCTGGCAAGGGATTAAGATTACAACTTTATCGTCTCGGGTTTTCTTCACGGTTCTCATGGAGCAAAACATATTGTCACAAAATTATACACCTACCTGACGAAATTCCACTTGATGATACTGACAATTTTAATCCTTATCACTTTATTCGACACGATATCTGTCGTTACTGTTTGCTTGTTTTATTTGCATTACTACTCCACCAATGTGACACCGACTTGGAGCATTCACAGCCAGTGGGAGGTGGGAGATGACATTGACTTGCACGAGCAATCAAAGTCTGTGGAGAGGCTGAAAGAATAATTTGCTACTGCTGTGTTGACTTCCGAAAGGGGCTGTCACACCTTGACGATTTAGCCAGCGTATGCCGATTTATGAAAAATTTGTCTAAAACGCTGGCACACGTCGAATACGTTATGGGTAAGTTGTGTATACGTTAAGAGCACGCTGAAAAACACTGCCATACGTCGTAGTACGCTGGCTTTAATCGTTGTACTTTGCGGTTGTCCGCAAATTTTAGCATGCTTGAAATTTTACGACGTATGCCGGCGTATGGCTCACACGTTCCGCATACGCTGGAATAAGTTGTAGGCACGTTATGCGATCGTTGAGACACCTTACTTGTAAGTTACTCATAAGTCGAAACACGTCGAGGTAATGATTAGCGTACCCGAAACTTATTTTATACCTATGAGTAACGTGTTGTAGGCACGTTACACGATCGTTGACACACGTCGAGGCACGTTATGCGATCGTTGGCACACGTCGACACACGTTACTTGTAAGTTACTCATAAGTCGAAACACGTCGAGGTAATGCTTAGCGTACCCAAACTTATTTCTAACCTATGAGTAACGTGCTTTGAACCTATGTGTAACGTACCTCCAACGCATATTGACGTATGTAGACGTACTGATTGACGTCTTCCGGACGACCACATAACTTACTGAACGTGTTTCAAATTTACAGCTACGTTAATGGCGTATTGTGCAGCGTAAAAAAAAAAAAAGACCAGCACCAACTTCCGATATTTCGTCACGTGCTGTTACGTCACGTCCGATTGCCTCTTCAGTTTGCTCGTCTTATTCTTAGTTCCTCCTCTGTGAATATTTTCTGTTTGAGGATATTGTCACGTCGACGTCGAAACTTAAGCAAATGTCCGAATATATTTTAAAATTCGTGATAGACTACAAAAAAAAAAAACAAACAAAAAAAACAAACAACAACAACTTCAGATATTTCGTCATGTGCCTTCACGGAGCCAAGGAGAAAAAAGAAAATGTGCCTTGATGAGAAAATAAGTTCCGGGGTATGCTAAACTTACCTCGACGTGTTTGACTTATGAGTAACTTACAAGAACTTGTGTCGACGGGTGTTAACGATCGCATATTGTGCCTACAACTTATTCCCAGCGTAGCGGAACGTGTGAGCCATACGGCGAGTACGTCGTAAATTTCAGCATGCTTGAAATTTCACGACGTACAAGGCGTATTACGACGTGATGGCAGTGTTTTTCAGCGTGCTCTTAACGTATACACAACTTACCCATAACGCATTCGACGTGTGCCAGCGTTTTAGACAAATTTTTCAGAGGTCGGCATACGCTGGCTAAATCGTCAAGGTGTGACTGCGATGTTGACACTTCCAATTCTCAGGCGGTTATGATTTAAATCGGCGTGCGGCAGGTTTTAATAGATATGCACGTGATCGTCGGCGAACGTGCAGCGCGCTATGCATACGTTAGACTATCGTTTGGCATAGGTTTGTGAACGCCGATACACAACACGCTAATCATTCGTTGGTCTAGTTATCTATATGTGATTAAAACGTTCTGTGTACTTACTAATACGTTATGCATACGTCCAACTCGTGATGAATACGTCCAAAACTTTTAAAAAAACATCAAAATTTCAGCGTACGCCAAGTTTTACATACATTTTTATACGTTGCCATTGCTGGCTAAACGTCAAGTGTGGACAGGGCCCTAACATGGACCACAATTGGTCACAATACCTTGTTTGTTCCTCTTTTTTTGAGGGAGCTGCTCAACTATGAGCATTTTGTTTCAAATCCAGTTGTATATGTCTAGCATGACAAGTTGTTGAACTTGGTCCTTTTTTCCCCAGATTTTTGTCTTTCTTGCCATTGGTTTTCCTGTTTTTTAATTTTATTATTGATAGCAAATACCACCTTTCACTTCACTGATGGGAATACGAAGAGAGGTGGGAGAGGAGTGGGGGGAGTGGGGAGGAAGGAGAGAGTGGGGAGTGGGGAGAGAGGGAGGGGAGGGAGAGAGGAAGGAGTGGGGGGAGAGAGGAAGGGAGGGGAGAGAGGAAGGGAGTGGGGAGAGGAGGAGGAGAGAGAAGGAGTGGAGAGAGGAAGGGAGGTGGAGAGAGAGGGAGGAGGGGGAGAGAGGGAGAGAGGGAGTGGGAACGAGGGAGTGGGGAGTGGGGAGAGAGGAAGGGATGGGGATGGGGACGAGAGGAAGGAGTGGGAGGGGAGAGAGGAAGGGAGTGGGGAGTGGGGAGGTGGGGAGAGAGGGAGAGGAGAGTGGGAGTGGGGAGAGAGGAGGGAGTGGGAGAGAAGGGAGGGGGAGAGAGGAAGGGAGTGGGGAGAGGGGAGAGGAGGAAGAGGAGAGGGGAGAGGGGGAGAGAGGAAGGGAGTGGGCAGAGGGGGAGAGAGGAAGGGAGTGGGCAGAGGGGAGAGAGGAAGGGAGTGGGCAGAGGGGGAGAGAGGAAGGGAGTGGGCAGAGGGGAGAGAGGAAGGGAGTGGGCAGAGGGGGAGAGAGGAAGGGAGTGGCAGAGGGGAGAGAGGAAGAGTGGGCAGAGGGGGGGAGGAGGAGTGGCGAGGAGGAGAGAGGGAGTGGGGCAGAGGGGAGAGAGGAAGTGGGCAGAGGGGGAGAGAGGTAAGGGAGTGGGCAGAGGGGGAGAGGAAGGAGTGGGCAGAGGGAGAGAGAAGGGGGGGCAAGAGGAGAGAGGAGGAGGGAGAGAGGAGAGGAGAGTGGGCAGAGGGGGAGAGAGGAGGGAGTGGCAGAGGGAGGAGAGGAGGCAGGGGAGAGGAGGGATGGGCAGAGGAAGAAGGATGGAGAGAGAGAGAAGGGAGTGGGCAGAGGGGGAGAGGAGGAGGGCAGAGGGGGAGAGAGGAAGGGAGTGGGCAGAGGGGAGGAGGAAGGGGACAGAGGGGAGAGAGGGAAGGGAGTGGGCAGAGGGGGAGAGAGGAAGGAGTGGGCAGAAGAGGGGAGAGGAAGGAAGTGGGCGAGGGGAGGAGAGGAAGGGAGTGGGCAGCAGGGGAGAGAGGAAGGGAGTGGCAGAGGAGGAGAAGGGAAGGGAGTGGGCAGTGGGGGAGAGAGGAAGGGGTGGGCAGAGGGGGAGAGAGAAGGGAGTGGCAGAGGGGGAGAGGAAGGAGTGGGCAGAGGGAGAGGGAGAGCAGGGGGAAGAGAGGGAGTGGGCAGAGGGGAGAGAGGAGGGAGTGGGCAGAGGGGGAGAGAGGAAGGGAGTGGGCAGAGGGGGAGAGAGGAAGGAGTGGGCAGAGGGGCGAGAGGAGAGGTGAAAGGGAGTAGGGCAAGGAAGGGGAGAGAGGGAGGAAGGGAGTGGGCAGAGGGGGAGAGAGGAAGGGAGGGGCAGAGGGGGAGAAGAAAGGGAGTGGGCATGAGAAGGGAGAGAGGAAGGAGTGGGCAAGAGGGGAGAGAGAAGGGAGTGGGCGAAGGGGCGGGCAGAGGAAGGGAGTGGGCAGAGGGGGGAAGAGGAAGGGAGTGGGCAGAGGGGGAAGGAGAGGAGGGGTGGCGGATGGGGAGAGAGGAAGGAGTGGGCAGAAGGGGAGAGAGGAAGGAGGTGGAGGCAGAAGGGAGAGAGGGGAGAGAGGAAGGAGGAGAGAGAAGGGAGAGGGAGGTGAGACGGAAGTGGGCTTGAGAGAGCTGGGTGAGAAGGTAGGACGTGGGCAGGGGGGAGAGAGAGGTGGGATGAGCAGAGGGTGAGACGGATGGGACGTGAGCAGAGGGGTGAGACGAGCGGACGGGAGTGAGCAGGAGGGGAGAGGAGGGATGTGGGAGAGGGAGAGAGAGGAAGGAGGGGCATGAGGGGCAGACGGAGAGGAGTGAGGCAGAGGGGGGGAAGTAGGTATAAGGGAGTGGGCAACGAGGGTAGAGAGAGAGTAGGGAGTGGGCACGAGGGGAGAGAGGAAGGCGAGTGGGCAGACGGGGGAGAGGAGGGGGAGGGCGAGTGGGGAAGAGAGGAAGGGAGTGGGCAGAGGGGGAGAGAGGAAGGGAGTGGCAGGGGGGAGAAGGAAGGAGTGGGAGAGAGGGGAAGAAGGAGTGTGGGAGAGAGAGGAAAGGAGGGGAGGGGGAGAGAGGAAGGGAGTGGGAGAGGGGGACGAGAGGAAGGGAGTAGGAAGAGGGGGAGGGAGAGGAGGAGTAGGAGAGGGGGGGGGAGAGGAAGGAGTGGGAGTAGGGAGAGAAGGAAGGAGAGGAGAGGGAGGAGAGAAGGAAGGAGATGGGGAGAGGGGAGAGAGGGAAGGAGTGGGCAGAGGATGGGAGAGAGGAAGGGGTGAGGCAGAGGGGGAGAGAGGAAGGGAGTGGGGAGAGGGGAGAGAGGAAGGAGTGGGAGAGGGCGAGAGTAGGGAGTGGGCAGAGGGGGGGAGAGGGAGAGAGGGAGGGGTGGGCAGAGGGGAGAGAGGGAGGGAGGGGCAGAGGGGGAGAGAGGAAGGGATGTGGGCAGAGGGGAGAGAGGGAGGAGTGGGCAGAGGGGGGAGAGACGGGGAGGGAGGAGTGGGCAGAGGGGGAGAGAGGAGGGACGAGAGGAGGGGCGAGGGCAGAGAGGGAGGATGGGCAGAGGGGGAGAAGAGGGGTGGGCAGAGAGGAGGAGTGGGCAGAGGGGAGAGAGAAGGGTGGGCAGAGAGGGAGAGAGGAAGGGAGTGGGCAGAGGGGAGAGAGGAAGGGAGGGCAGAGGGGAGAGAGGAAGGGAGTGGGCAGAGGGGAAGAGGAAGGGAGTGGGCAGAGGGGAGAGAGAGGAGGAGAGGGAGTGGCAGAGGGGGAGAGAGGAAGGGAGTGGGCAGAGGGGGAGAGAGGAAGGGATGTGGGCAGAGGGGGAGAGGAGGAAGGAGAGTGGGCAGAGGGGGAGAGAGGAAGGGAGTGGGCAGAGGGGGAGAGGAGGGGTGGGCGAGGGGAGAGAGGAAGGAGTGGCAGAGGGGGAGGAGGAAGGAGTGGGCAGAGGGAGGAGAGAGGAAGGGTGGCAGAGGGGGAGGAGGAAGGAGTGGGCAGAGGGGAGAGAGGAAGGAGTGGGCAGAGGGGGAGAGAGAGAAGGGAGTGGCAGAGGGGAGAGAGGAAGGAGTGGGCAGAGGGGGAGGGAGGAAGGGAGTGGCAGAGGGGGGAGAGGAGGGAGTGGGCAGAGGAGAGAGAGGGAGGGGCAGAGGGGGAGAGAGGGAAGGGAGTGGGCAGAGGGGGGAAGGGGGATGGGCAGAGGGGGAGAGAGGAGGATGTGGGCAGAGGGGGAGAGAGGAAGGAGTGGGAGAGGCGAAGAGATGAAAGGGCAGTGGAGGAGAGGGAAGGAGATGGAAGAGTGGGGAGAGAGGAGGGAGTGGAGAGAGGAAGGGAGAGGGGGAGAGAGGAAGGGAGTTGAGAGAGTGGGGAGAGAGGAAGGGAGATGGAGAGAGAGGAGGCCAAGGACAGCAACGTTTATTGTTGGTCAGGATCTGGATCCGTATCCGGAAGTAGAATTTTTTAGGTGATTCTTCACCATTGAGAGATATGGCCGAAAACGATATTTAGCACGATATCTTAAAATGTTGTGGATTGTTTCGGACGAAATTTGGTGGACAGATTGGGGGTGTGATGAGGACGAATCGATTCGATTTTGGTTCAGATCCGGCCTGTCATTGGGACACAAAAAAGTAAACTATTGGGCCTGACGGAGGTATGCGCTCTACTGAGTGCCATTCTTGTTCATTCTGTTTCGCCAAGTGTCGATCCGAGTGATTTTCTAGTTTTAATTTCATTAGTTCTTCCAAACCAAACGCTTCAGGGAGAGCTTCATAACATGGGTGTTGTGTTGCTATTCCTTGGCCCTGTGCACGTGATTTGAATCAATGATGTGCAGCCCATTCAGTTTAATGTTTTTTTTCGGATGCAAATAGAAAATGTTTGAGAAAGTATTTCATAATTGCGAATGGCAGTTGCTTTGAGATGGAAAGGAAAATTGACATGAAACGGATACAGGATTCCACATGCTTCAGACCTTGTGCGCAAACAAATGGTGGTGATGAGAAACCTCGTGTCAACCTGGCTCGACCTGGCCTTGGTAGGTGAGCGCAACCTGCCAGAGAGCAATGGGGTCGCGGACCACATCTTGAAAATGAGAATTGTTTCCCAAAAACATTTTCGGGTAGAATTATTTAGAGGATCGATAGTTTATATATTTATTTTAACTTTTAAATAAAGCGATTGATTCAAATGATTAAATGACGAGTTCATTGTCAAATGCATCATTTGATCACCCAGTTTGTTCTTTTTTCGGTCTCCAGAATGTCCAATCTAATGCATTTGGCATCCAGCCTAATTCGCTCGTATGTATGTGTCTATTTGCAGCCTTTGACTTGCTTGCATATTTAATCAAGGGACGACGCTAGGGGGTCACTACGTGCATTTAAAATGTTCAGTTTTGTGAGCTCGACACCAAAGGTGGGGGAGAAGGCATTAGGAAAGGGTGGGATTGGATTTTTAATTTTCATAACACACTGATGCAAGGAAATCAGATACAGGTGGAGGCCTTTTAGCCCATCATGCCTGCACGAACACCATACTAATTTATCAACACAAGATCCAAAGAAGAAAATGCCAATATATACTTTTTTATTTTTTTCATATATTCATTTTAAGTTTATGTATTTTTTTTCTTCTTCTTCTTCCCCTCAGGGGAGGGGGCATGGGCCTGGTTAAATACACATCAACCACACAACCCCCCTTGATAAGACCCCCACCAACAGCACTCCAAACACATGTACACAATCACCCATCAATGCTCAAACTACCTAAAAGTCTTCTCAACATCCCTATACCCTTCAATCTCCATAACTTCCAGGTACCTATCTAATTCTAATTACAGCGCGGCGACATCGCGCTGTTATATAATTGGCTATTCTGTCCTGTGTCTTCTGTCCCTTTGATCTGAGGGCTATAAATAGAAATTTGTCCAACGTCACAACTCTTCCCATCATGCATGCTAATTCACCGTGTCTACATTTAAATTTTATAACTGCAAAATTGTTTCATCATTCTTAACCTTTTACTGCCCCCAGCCGCACGATATCGAAGTATTCGCTTCTTGTTTAAACTTATCTACTTTTTCTGCTGCCATGACCTTTCCAGGGAGGCCATTCCATGCATTAAGTACTCTGAGTAAAAGACCCCTGCCTTGCTACCATCTTAACTCTCCTCTTCTTTACTCTCTGGCTATGGCCCCTGGTCCTATCGGTTGACTGAATAATTCATCTGCACTTATTTTATCTTTTGCCTTCATTATCTTAAACAGCTCTATCATATCTCCTCGTAACCACCTCCTTTCTAGTGAATAAAGCCCTGTCTCCTTCAGCCGCTCTTCATAGCTGAGTCTAGCTAGGCCCGGAATCGATCTAGTAGCCCTGCGCTGAACCCTCTCAATGGCATCTTAAGTCCTTCCTGAACTGTGGTGACCAGAACTGCACACACTATTCTAGATGTTTCCTCACTAAATTCCTGAACAATGTTAACACCACCTCTTTTGATTTATAATTAATCCCCCTCCGAATACAACCTAAAACCCTATTTGCTTTACCTGTAGCTCTCTGGCATTGTGCCTCCTGCTTACCTTCTATTACCTGCTATTACCTGCTTACCTCCTGCTATTACCACCCCCAGATCCTTCTCTTGTGTGACATGCTCCAAAATTACCCCTTGCATCCTGTAATCTCTTTTCATTGTTCTTTCCCATCCCCAACACCTCACACTCGCTCAGGTTAAATTCCATCTTCCGATCTTTTGCCCAATCTATACACGTATCAATACTTTCCTGTATCTGATCACCACCTCCTCTGATATCCACCTTACCTCCAAGCTTTGTGTCATCTGAAAATTTGGAAAGCCGACTCTTCACCCCACTATCCAAATCGTTGATGTAAATAATGAATAGTAATGGTTCGAGTTCTGATCCTGGGGTACCCCGCTACTTGCATCCTCCCAGCAAGACATCCTCCCACTCACAGCCACTCTTTGCTTCCTACCACTAAGTCAGTTTGTGATGCAATTATCTACCTGACCAGCCACTCCACAAGCTCTCACTTTGGCAAACAACCTCCGATGTGGTACCTTATCAAATGCCTTCTTAAAGTCTAGATATACTATGTCCACTGCCTTTCCCTCATCCACCCAATCAGACACTGCTTCATAGAACTCTAAAAGATTTGTTAAACAGGAACTACCTTTGGTGAACCCATACTGACTACCTTTAATTAGTTTGTATTTATTTAAATGGTTCCTCATCTGGCCCCGAATTAATGCCTCCAACACCTTCCCCACAACTGAAGTCAAACTAACAGATCTATAGTTTCCCAATTCTTCTCTGGATCCTTTCTTAAATGATGGTGTTACATTTGCAACTCTCCAATCCTCCGGTACCTGTCCTGACTCCAGTGAGCTATTGAAAATATCCGTTAACATCTTGCTTACCTGCTCGTAACTTAAATGGAGGTCTAACACTGCACTCCCCCGAGTGGGCTTGTCTACAAACTGGGTTAAAAAGCAATCCTGGACTAAAACGAGGAAATCCTCATCCACTCTGCCCTTTCCCTGTTCCTGGACCCAATCTATCCCTGGCAAGTTAAAATCCCCCATAATCAATACTCTTCCCTTACCACGTGCCCTTTTAAATTCTTCATGTACTCCTCCTCCTTCCTCTTCTTTCACACCCGGAGCCTTATAATATCATCCCACCAGTTATCTTACTGTTTTTACAATCTCTCATCTCTCCTCATACAGAATCCTCAACATTTATTCCTTCCTTAATGTCACCCCTTTCTCTTGATACAATGCTGTCCTTTACCCAGATTGCTACTACTCCTCCCATTCTCTCCTTCCTATCACACCGATACACCTTGTTGCCTTCCAATCCTGTCCTCTAGTTACTCTCCTCCGAAAACCATGTCTCACTCACTGCAACTATATCGTACTCCTGGCTATCTACATTGGCTTCAAGCTCATCCATATTATTATTTAAACTTCTGGCATTGGTATAGAATATGCTTAACTTTTCCCCTCCTGAAATTCTATTTTCTTGCCTGGCCTTACTCATCACAATTACATCATCCGTTCCTTCATAAATACCCTCTCCACCCTCCACTGACCTTAAAAAGCCTGAATTCCTTCCCCAATTCCCACTGCAAACCTTTCTGCCCCCTTTCTATTTCGCATATGGCCATCATTCTGGAAACACTCCCTTTGTCTCTGAAATGATTCCCACTGCTTCTGAAATGTAAAACCTTCCTCCCTAACACCATTCTTCCAGCCAATGGTTGACATCTATCGCTCCCTCATAATTTCTGTATTGTTTCCTAATCTTGGGAGAATCTTTTCCTTATCGCCACCGTCTGTCCCCGCTGCACCGTCGCCACTGTCTGTCCCGCTGCACCGTCCCACCGTCTGTCCCTGCTGCACCGTCGCCACTCGCTGTCCCCGCTGCACCGTCGCACCGTCTGTCCCGCCGCACGTCGCCACCGCTTGCCCACCTGCACCGTCGCCTCCGCCTGCCCGCCTGCACCGTTCGCCTCCGCCTGCCCCCGCCTGCACGTGCCTCCGCTGCCCCCGCCGCACCGTCGCCTCCTGCCCCGCCGCCACCGTCGCCTGCCTCTCCCCGCCTGCACCGTCGCCTCCGCCTGCCCCCGCCTGCACCCACCTCCGCCTGCACCGTCGCCTCCGCCTGCCCCGCCTGCACCGTCGCTCCGCCTGCCCCCGCCTCGACCTCGCCTCCGCCTGCCCCGCCTGCACCGTCGCCTCGCCTGCCCCCGCTGCACCGTCGCCTCCGCCTGCCCCCGCCTGCACCGTCGCCTTCGCCTGCCCCCGCCTGCACCGTCGCCTCCGCCTGCCCCGCCTGCACCGTCGCCTCCGCCTGCCCCCGCCTGCACCGTCGCCTCCGCCTGCCCCCGCCTGCACGTCGCCTCCGCCTGCCCCCGCCTGCACCGTCGCCTCCGCCTGCCCCCGCCTGCACCGTCGCCTCCGCCTGCCCCCGCTGCACCGTCGCCTCCGCCTGCCCCCCTGCCGTCGCTCCGCTGCCCCGCCTGCACCGTCGCCTCCGCCTGCCCCCGCCTGACCTTCGCCCACCGCCTGCTACCGTCAGCCACCGCCAATTTCCTCGCCAACTATTATCTACAAATTTCTTACATTCTGCTACTTGCTGCAAATTATTGATGCGTTCCTTCAACCTCGTAATAATCATCCTCAAGTTGGCTATTCCCTCACACTTCCTGCAACAATAAGAACCCTCTGCTTCCTCTATTGTTGACGTGGCCCACATTGAGCAACGATCACATTTTATGAACTCCTCTTCCTTTCTCCTTCATTCTCTATTTGCATCCTTTTTTATCCCCATACTCCCATTGCCCCAACTGACTTCACGCTAAACGTAACACGAGGTCTCCCCCTGCTTCCTTCAATAAACTCACTCAAATACCCGCTAAAACTGTTATGAACACTCAAAATATAAGTGCAGTTCCACAGGCCCTGACACAAATCACGATAACAAAATACGCAAAAAGCTTTAGAAAGACTGGAAACTTAGCTTTTGAAGGACTAGAAGGAGAACTCATCACCCAGCTGTCCACGTGCGTCATTCCCTAAGAGCCGATCCTCTTCTCCTCGTCTTGGTCATAATTATGCACTGT
>CM068968.1:36871111-36882661 GCA_035128595.1 Eptatretus atami
AGAGAGAGTAAGAAAAAGGGGCAGCGGAGGTACAAGAGTGAAAGTAACGTGTCACAAGCTCTGAACAACCGATTCAATAGTCGTTTTGAACTCTTACAACTGAACCGCAGCATTTTAACTCGATGTGAAAAAAAACCCATCCCCTTCGGCCTATTAAACCGTCCTGTCGAGCACCAATTAATCAACTCATCACAATTCCTTTATCTTCAATTAGCAACCTTCCAAGTAGACGGCACTCGGAGCGCATAGTGTTGCTCGTGCGTTCATTCTGACAAACAAAAAACTTTTTAAAAACATCATTAACGTAACACGCAACTAATACGGTCACTGCTACTATGGCTCATATATACCCTATGAATGTCATGTAGTTTCCTGGCATGGGTATGAACGTCAAATTTAATTCTTCACTCACGTCGGTCAAGCATCAGATGCGTGACCTTTCAGATTTTTCGGACAAGGATTTAAATTCAACCAATTGTGCCTGGACTACACATGTCGGCCGATGACGTCATCGTTATACCCTATAACCCCTTGGGCAGTCGTTGAGACGGTGGCATAAAAAATATATATATTTTATTCAACATTTTGGAGAAAATGATGCGCAAATTTTTTTTTCCCTTAATCCAATATGGCTGCCAGACCATTGGAATTATGGAATCAGAGTTTGGGCAATAAAAATTCTCCTTTGTATAGAGTTTCGCATCGATCGACAGGCATTGTGCAGAGAAACAATTTTTTTTTTAAATCATCAAACTATATCTATTAATTGGCGTTCACATCACGTGACCTATCCCATCGAAACTCCAAGAGCAAATGGCCAACTCTGCGATGTGATACACAAGGTTAACTAAACTGAAGGATGGCAAGCTCCAAGATACGAGGCACCCCCTGCAGGAGCCACACCAGTGTGATAGTTTGTAGATTATTTTTTAATTTATTTACTTTTAATACCGACTTCCACTTCAGGAAGAAAGAACCGTGATCACATTAGTTCAGAGAAAAGCACACGACCAAATGACTCTCCTGCCTCCCTCACGCTAGCCAACACCAGCCTTCAATGGAGGTTCAATCCAAAGACCGCACAAACCAAGGTTGCGACGATTTGGCAAATTCAAGCATAATCTGTTGGAAATATCGCCGCCACGGGGCTTCCCAAATGGCAGCTTCACCGATTTAGGGGAGTTGCGAACAGAATGATCGTTATCAAGTCAGGTATTTGACTAACAGCCAAATAATTTTGGCTCAAAGAGTGAGATATTTATTGGGGAGAAAAAATAAAAATGCGTGTGCATACAGAGTCGTCATGCACCTGGATTTCTCCCACTTTCACGTATATGCTGGAGGTGTTGAAGCCATAAAGACCCTCCAGAGCAAAAAAAAAACAACGCTTGAAGTTGAACAAACTCAAATCGGTTGAGCAAACATGCAACGATATCCAAAAGCTATTCATCACTACGGTACTTTGGACCCGGAAGGGTCACGCTCCGAGAGAATCCAATTCGTGGAAGATATACGGACGAGTCGCACGGCACGTACAAACACAACTGAAGAGACTCGAATGGTTTTTTTTTTGGTTTGTTTTTCTCGCCCTCAGAAACATACAAAATATTTGCAACAAAAAGTATTCTAATACAATGCAAGGAATCTCCAAAATCAGCATTACAAACAGTTTGAATAAATAAAGTTTGCAGTGGAAGTTACATTCTGCATCGTATGCTTGTGGTTGTCCAGAAGCACTGCCCCAACCATCCCACCCTTTACAGTAGAAAACCCGCAAAAAAATAAAATAAACGCAAACAGAGGTCATTCTTGAACAATGGAAAAGTGGGCTTCAAGACAATTTGAATCTTGACCTTCGATCCAATGTAAACAGACTCTCTCGCTAAAACAAAAGCTGTTGTCATCACAATCCAAATGGAAATGAAACCAAATATTGCCTGCCTATGCAGACTTAATGCTTCGATGGAATAGAGACGGATGGCATTTTTGCTCAGCTTCGTCATTTGAGCAAATTTAAAAAAGGCACATGGAAAGAAGGTGTGTGCGCACACGCACACGACGACGACTAGGTGTGCACGTGGGAGAGGTTATGTCAAATTAGAAATACACGACAAAGGCTGGCGCGTGAGATGGACTCGGAGGCTCAGGTTGAGCCCCGCGCGTCCCCGCGCCATGTTTGTAGAAAACCCTCGTCTTGGCCAGCAGAGCGGTTGGGCTGTCAAACTCGGCGATCTCACCGTGTCCAGCACGATCACCTGAGGATGGTCGACTTTGCAAATTAGAGGGCAGAAGTCAACGAGAAGAACAAACTTGAAAACAAAGCACGTTCCTTTACTCAAATTCCGGAGGAACAATTTAACAACACACGTGTAAATAAATCAAGACCAATCGCTAAAACAACAAAAATAAATGAATAAATAAATCACAGAAATTCATAGACAATCCCGCTCTCCGTGGTCTCAAACAGACAGGGGTTGCCCGGAAAGCCGTGCATATTAAAACAGTCTATCAAATCAAGGCGAGGCCTTGAAAGCAGACACTTGTCCAAGACTGAAATTAAAATACTGAGAGCAAACACCTCTCTTGGGGTCATAATCGTTTTAAAAAACTTGAAAAATCGAGACACATCTATGGCTGTCTCAAAATGCGTTGTTATTTCACACTGACCAGCTGTTTTTTACCGAGTGTAGTCCATGATCGTGTTCAGTGCGGTGAGCAATGGTCAGCACAGTGCAGTCATGGACTCCGCACGGATCGTGTTCTGAATAAGGTGTCGTCTGTCTTCAATCTACAGCCGCGGTCGCTCATCAAGGATCAACAGCCGAGATTTGCGCAGCAACGCGCGGGCCAGGCACACCAGTTGCCTTTGTCCAACTGCATAAGGATTGACAGATTTTTTCAATTTAATTATATATGCCATCTTCATGCTCCCCCAAACACCCTCCCACCCCTATCCCTTGCACCCACATGCAATCACCTCAAGTTTTCTCCACCCTCGGTGCAAATGTGCTGCAGATCCTCAGGTAGCGAGGAGACGAAAGCACTCAAGTGGGCAAATTCCAGTGCTCGCCAAACGTCATCATCAGATTGAGAGACAAATGGGTCCAGGTTCATTCGCAGAGTCCCCGAAAACAAAACAGGATCCTGTGTGATGAAACCAAAAATGCAGGAATCATACACACCACACATCACCATCAAAAGTAGAGCCTTTCTTGGTTCATTCCAGAAAATAATTATTTTAAAATAACTGAAGCTCCAGACATAGTAAAAGGGCTTTCTGACTAGTCATGAACATTCCACAGGTGAGAACCAGCTCTGGACAGTTGCAGCATGCTGCAAGTTGTTGTAGAGAATTAAGAATTTGGTCAAACTACAGCCCACGAGTACAACTTTGAGATCACACAATGGCCTACTCCGACTTTAAAATCCTCCAAAGGACATCTATTTAAATCTACAGGGTGGTCCAAACAATGTGCAACTTTTTAAACAGCTTTCATAATATCCTCCACCACTGAGGTGAAGGAGGTTATGTTTTCACCTTTGTCTATCTGTCTGTTTGTGTGCAGTACATCTCAAAAAGTGGCGGGCAGATTCGGACAAAACTTGGTGGACATGGTGGTGTGTGACAAGGAAGAATTAATTCAATTTTGGTGAAGACCAAATCCAGATCCAGATCTGATTAATTAAATTACATCCACCACCGAAGGTAAGGAGGTTATGTTTTCAACCCCTTTCTGTTTGTTTGTCTGTTTGTGTGCAGGATATCTCAAAAACTTGTGGGGATCTGGATGAAATTTTGAGGACAGATTCGGTGTGCGACAAAGATGAACTGATAGATTTTGGTGAAGATCCGGATTCTCACATTTTTAAGTGATTCTTCACCATTTAGAAGATGTGAGCTAAACTAATATATAGCACGATATTCTCAAAACATTGTGGACGGATTCAGACGAAATTGTGGACAGGTTGGGTGTGTGGCAAGGAAGAATTGATTCAATTTTGGTGAAGGTCCGAATCTGGATCTGAACACGAGAATTATTTAATTTTTCAAGTGATTCTTCACCATGAGAGATAGGGCCAAAACGATATAGAACTGTACAGCATGATATTCTAAAAATGTATTGGGCCGATAGGTTCTCGTGGATCAGGCATTACGTGGTGGAGGTACGTGCTCTACCGAGTGCCCTTCTCGTTTTCTTCAATTTAATCTGTCTCTGTCTCTGTCATTCTCGACTTCTGTATGATGAAGACGGTAATTGGTTTGATTTATACGGCTGTGTCCAAAAATCGTATTACATTCTCGATGGCAATTAATACTCATTGATTCCTTAACCATTTCAAGCCACCAACAAAACAACTTGTCGCAATATGATCATGAAAGACCTGTTGTAACCAGCAAGATGACGCTGATGCCATTCACAAATGTGATCAATGCACGGATCGCATGACATTCAAGAGCAGGGATCCTGCAGCTTGCAATATGTGGAAACATCCATGTGGTGCGATGACTCAGGGATGCATGGTGCTTACATTCATGCCTATAACTGGTTGTAAAAATATTGAAAAACTATGGAATGTGCAATGCAAGAAGGAAAGAGAATGCCACCTTCAAAGTTTAAAAAATAAAATAAAACACTGGTAGCAGATGCGAGAGCAACTGTCCAGTCTGCAATTTGGGAAAGGAGGGAGGGTGGAGAAGTCTACAAGATAAGTAGACTTTCTGTGCAGTCTCTCCAGTGACTTTTGGTAAAATAGTGTAGCAACGTATCATTGCAGACCTGTGGGATTATAGTGAGCCTGGAGCGAAGGTGCCAAGCCCAATGGTGGAGATGTCCAGGTCATCGATGCAGATCTTTCCTTCTGCAGCCTCAATCATTCGAACAAGCAGAGAGCCAACGAGGACTTCCCGGCACCAGTCCGACCCACAATGCCAATCTGAGCGACACAAGACATTTAGAATGATACCAATAAGAATGGAGACAATTTCTCAAACAAAGATATGGTTTTAATAATTATGTAATGTCAAGGGCCAATACATTCCACCAAACAAGGTTTTAACTTAGCACTCATCGAACGAAACAGAGTTTACGATAGACGTGAGAAAACTTCAAAATGAATGCTCATTGAGCAAGGAATTGCCGGAATAACTTTGTCATATCTCCATGATCTCTGAAAAACAAAAGCCTGGAAATCAATTTGGTTCTTATAAGTCGATAGTACTACTGTTTAATAAGTTTATAGCAATTAGTTTGGTCATGATCATAACTTGGAAGTCAATCGGACTTGGAATGGCGTTTTTATCGCAATTTGAAGGTTTTGACACGACCCCCTGACATCGACCCGACCGCTAAGAAGGGTGTTGGTGTGACACCCCAATGAGACATATGGTTGGATGCAGTATTGGAAGAAGCACATTTTGGATTTGGGTTGACGACATTTTAGCAGACGTTATTGGCGAAAATAAGAATTTCGGTTTCCTGGTGACATTGGCCTTGACTTTGACCTAGATTCACAAAAACGACAATTTCTAAGTTGGACATGCCGATGTCTGTACCCAGTTTGGCCATGATCGCTGAAACGGTGTGGCTGCTACAGGTAAACAAACACACAACAAACAGACAGAGACAGACAGACACACAGAATACACACACAACCGACCAACATAATTGCCGAAATCCGAAGGATTCCGCAATTAATTATGCTTTGTGTCGTATTGGAAGTTGAGTCAGAAATGAAAAGCTTCCATTGAAGAAGAAACGCAACTCCAACTGACTGCTGACCCGAAGAACAGTCATCTACTCTTTGTCTTACCTTTTCACCCCACAAATTTTGAACGACAGGTCTTGAGGACCAAGTCTAGTCCTTGCCGGTAGCGAACACTGTATTTGTGGAACTCCAGGCGGCCTTCACTCGCCATCCATCTGGTGGTCGTTTCGATTCCAGCAAGGAGCCTGGCACATACATTTTTTAAAAAAAAAAGTAAATAAATCAAGTGAATGAGGGGTGGGGGAAGGGAGGGCAGATCACAAATCAAGTCAAAAGTCATATCCAAACCTCAAATAGACATCTGTGCTGCTATGAGTTGGGACAATCACAGATACAAACATCAACTTCACTTACAGCCCAAGTTATACACATTAAACTCATGAATGTCACGGATGGGATACCTCAGGGAGGGTACTTGCCTTTGAGCAGTCTAGCCTGTGGTTTATTCCCAATCCAATGACAAACAGTCCCTTGATGCCCCACAAATGTGTTCTGCATCAACGAGTATGCAACGGCTTGGAGAGAACGTTACGTCGACGTCAATTTGCATTTGCTGGTGGGTGTGAATGATCCCACAATGCCAGTAGAGTACGTGGTTTAATCCGTCGTGCCAGCGTGGTGCACGGGGTTACCGTGCAGGGGCTGTATCGTGGAAGGTTTGGCCGAGCCGGGCACGTTGTATCGTGTGTGTTATTAAAGTTGATTTCAACCTCACCAAGACTGGTGTTTGGCTCGTGCTCCGTTGGGATTCCCTTTAACCATTGTGGCGCAAGAGTAGACTATTGGATGCTGGCACCCTGGCCAATTACTGGCCAAAACCACAAGGGGCACTGCATAAGCGCACAACAGCACCTCGATCACAATGCAACCAGCAGACCAAATTTGTGATTGAATCCCGGTCAAATACGCATTCATAAATGAGTGCCATTACGTTCTTACAACTGGTCTAAACAACCTTGCAGATAAAAATATCAAAATTGAAGAATTTTTCCCCTTCACCCAGAAAAAAAAGAAAAGTGCCATTGTGCCACAAAACAAAACAACAAAACTTGTGCCATTATCTCTTGAGAATTTTTCCACCTCGACAAGCATACATCACACTTCAAACCTCGGTGGGTGTTTCTGCATACTCCTTTATGCGCTCAACAGCCACAATGTTCGTCTCCAGCTCGGAAGACATTCTAACCATCCAGCTCAAGGACATCGTCACCTGTAGACAAAGCAAATCAAATCATGAATCAAATAATAATAATAATAAAATAATAATAATAATATAATAAAAAAACACGAAAAAAAACCCCAAAACAACGTACTCTACTACCTGGATTCGTCCAAAGACGCTCCATCAATCTCAATTCAGTCGAATTATTAAAAGAAATGTTCACCTGGCTCAAATTAAAAAAAACGTTTTAAAAGTGTTCTCAGTGTAGTATTGTCAGTGAAAGCAACGACCCATTACTTGCCCATACGGCTGACCGACAGCATGTGATCAATTTTCCACAACTCCCATGCAAAACAATCATGAACATGATGTACCGCCATTGATTTGCAAGAGCGTTACTGGCATGCCCTTGCCAATAGGGCCTTTGTTGTAAATTAGCTCGTAGCTCGTACATAGACTGTTTTTAAGTGTTGCATAAAAAGGAAATAAAAATAAATTAGAACATTGAACAAATGAATGTTTCATTTGTTAATCTCTTCTCTGAACATTATGACCCCACCTTGCCTCCTTCCTTCCTGAGTTCGCCTCCAGAAGTTAATACATGCCCCCTCTACGACCTTCCACCAAACTCCTCTTCCTCCTTCTTCATATCCATAGGTCATGCACATACCCATTTTACAGACCTTCACCAACCTACTTTTGCAACCAACCTCCAAAAATGATTACTGTGGACCCAAATAAACAGTTAAAAGGAAAAGGAATTGAGGACATCAATCCACAGACACCTTTCTGATTCTCTGGCCATCATCAGTGCGGGAGTGGATTCCAATGATGGCTGAATGTAACATGTCCAGAAGACGCCTGAAGATCGATTCTTTCCCCAGGAGGATGGGCTGGCGATTTTCTAACGAAAGGCTTCTAAAGCCATGTAGACTGACTGATGCTGCAGTTAACAGTGCAGCGGCTGACACGGCATTTGTTAGTGGCGTTTCTGTGTTTTGGCCTCAAATCCTCAGCCAGGATGCATATTCTATTTGACATTTCTTTTCCCAGCGAGAATTGAGAGATCGTATTAACTGGTAATGGTACTTAGAGTGAATGTGTGGCAGACCACCTTGTACTGTATATTCATTGACCAGTAAATACCCGCAGTATATGCCCTAAACTTGTATAGTTCTCATCATTGAGACAAAGTATAAACCATTTTCGTTATTGTACAGCAATTTACAAAACTCGCACATCACTCCAGTGCAGAAACCGATCACGCGACTCCTGGGCCACCAGTCAAAGCGCTTATACTATACTGTACTGTATTTCGCAACCTCCTTAAAATAAACTTTATTTGGCTTGTGTCAATCCAAATTTTAATAAATTATTTCACATTTCGCCAATATTTAAAAATGCTCCAAAGGAACTGTATTACATGAAGCTTGTACATTTTGGTCACTTTCGGTCATTGGGCACAGCCGTTCAAAATGTGGAAGTGGAGATGGCGTGCGGTTGGGGGGGGGGGAGGACAAAAGAAAAAATGTTAGCTTTGGTTTTTAAATTTCCACAATATGTTTTAAAGATTGACAGATGAATTCTTCTTTTCTGACAACCAAGATGACATCTTCCACCTTTACGTTTGAAAGTTGAACGCAAAGAGAAGCATAAAAAATGCTCGCAAACAGCGGAGAATCTCAAGGTCGGCAAACACAAACTAAGAACATTTTGAAGAAAAAAGCAGAACTTTTTGGCGGCGTCTCAATGTTTCCGCTGACCATAGAAGATAGATAACACCAGGAAATGAAGACATCATTCGCCGATGCTGGGAGTAGTTTTCAAGACAAAGGCCAAACAATCCAATGCTACTGGCCAACAGTTGAAGGAAAAGGCCTTGCAGTTTACCACTGGATTAGACCAACAACATTGAAGGCTTCATACAAATGGCTGGAATCATTTTTGAGAAGACAGTGTTTGAAAAATAAAATCGTGTGAGGGGGATTGGGGGGGGTGTGAGGGGGGGGGGGGGATGTCAATGACAACCATAGCGTGGGTTCCTTTATTTTTTGCTTGATTTGACAGAGAAGTCTCAGCTTGCCTGGAATCAGAGCCCTTTGGCTTGGCTGCACAAGAAACTTCGGTCTGCAAAGACCACATTTTTGGGTTCCATCTAGTGGTCATTTAAACCAGGTTTGACTGCACACGTGCGCACGCATGTGCACACACAGTTAAACTTTGTTGTTGCATCTTGGACAAATGCGTATCTCATTCATCGAACATTTTGAATGCCTACATATTCCATAAAGTGTTGAAAAAGTTAAGCAACCATGCTTGTTGTTGTTCGAAGGGTAGAACAATTCCCCAATTTTATGATATTATTAGAATTTGATTGCGTTTCAATCATAAAACTTCACGTGAGAAGTTCTGCGGCAAGGTGCAAGTGCATTGGGATTTTGACGGCGGAATGGGTCAGGGATTGAGGGCGGCGTGGACCCGGGATTTCGAGAGCGTCATTTTCGGTTAAAGATATTGCAGTGGGCAATGACAAAAAAAGAAGAAAAAAAAGAAGAAGACATATTGTATTCATCAGAGAACCACCTCACACGCCGTCGAATCTGGCATTTCACTCAAGCCGACTGGCAGGGTCTCCAAGCAGCCATCAAACTTATAGACTGGTCTCCCTATCGTACTTTCTCCAACATCAACTCATCCTGGGAATTCTTTCAAAGAAACTTGCTCTCCTCATGCACAGATTTATCACCTCTCGTCTTCAGTTATCCTACCCCTCCTCCGCCCTTGGTTCACTGAAGCTTGTGGTGAGGCAGTTGTCGTGAAACAACTTGCCTTTGCCTCATGGAAAGCAAACTCAACTGAGGGCAATCTCAGTTCTTCCATAAAGCTCGGAACAAGTGTGTATCTACCCTCAGGAGAGCCAGAAAACAACATCTTTCTCATCTCAAGTCTGAACTCTCAAACTCTCTCCCTCCTCAAAATCCTGGTGGCGTCTAATCAAATCTGTTACTGGTGTATGTTCCCCCTCCATCCCCTCCTTACTCAAATGGCCGCACTGCTGATACCGCACGTGAAAAAGCTGAATGCTAAACTCGGTGTTTGCAGCTAAATATTGTGTCCAAAACCCATCACTTTCTCTACCCACCTTACCCAGTCGCACCCAACTGTCCCTGGACTGTTTCTTTTCTCCTGACAAGTGGAGAGCTTGCTGTCAAACCTCGACTCAGATTCTGCAACCGGTCCAGACGGCATCAGCCCATGTGTCCTCAAAGCCTGCTCTTCTGCTCTTGCTCATTCCCTCTGTGTGGGCCTAAATGGAGTTCTCTCATCCCTCTTCCTGTCCAGGCTGGAGTTCCTCAAGGTAGCGTTCTGGGCCCTGTTCTTTTTCTGGTTTCATCAATGATCTCTCCGACTCTCTGGAAAATCCTCTATATCTCTTTGCTGATGACTCACCCCTCTGCCGCGTACATCGGTCATCCCTCAGACCGGCAAGCAGCAGCTTCTTCGCTCACTGCAGATCTGGATAAAATCACAAACTGGTCCAACACGTGGAACATGTCTTTCAATCCGGACAAATCTCACACTCTCACTATGTCTCTTCGAAAGGACCGTTTAGAACCCCCCCCCATACACTTTCTCAACAATCCTCTGGAAGAAGTCCTTTCTTTCAAGCTTCTGGGTCTCACTATCTGCCATGACCTTTCCTGGGAAAGCCACATTTCAAACTCGCATCCAAAGCCAGTCGCCGACTGGGAATCCTCCGTCATGCAAAGTCCTTCCTCGCCCACCTGAGCTCCTGACCACTTACAAAGCATTTGTCTGCAGCCTGATGGAGAACTGCTCTCCCTCTGGGCTGGTGCTCCTGCCTCCACCTTTCTCGGCTTCACGCTGTAGAAACCAAGACATTTCGGATCATTGGCACTCCCGCAATGAGGCTGAGTCTTTGGGCCTCTCACTCAATCACCGCAGGTTGGTCGGTGGTCTTTCTGTCTTCTACAGTCTCCTCTCCAGCCTCGCCCCCCCCCCCCACTTCTCTCTCGCAATTTGTCCCACCACATGTCCGCAGGGCGCTCAAGTCCGCCAACAACCCCTTCTGGTAAAACTACCAAAAATCACTAATCACTGCTCACTTCACTCTTTCATTCCTCTTTTTTCCGCCTTTGGAATAAACTCCCTCACTCTATTCATTCCATTCTTCCCTCCAGCCTTCAAACAGCTGTTCACCACCACCTTTATATCCCCCATCCAAATCCTCGATCTTTTCTACCCCGATAATCCACCCAAGCCCACCTCCTTCAAATTCCCTGCTTTCCTTCCTGAAAGTCCCTGTAATGTCCATCTTCTATTCCCCATGTCCCCGTCCCATCCCTCTCCCTTCCACAGATCTCCTAATGTCTCTGTTTCTACTGTTTTGTCCTTCCCACTCCCACCCTCTTGTCCTCCCCTTGCTGTGCGTTGTGTGTTAGCTCTCACACCGCTCGGAAGCCGAGAAAGGTGGGAGGCAGGAGCACCAGCCCAGAGGGGAGAGCAGTTCTCCATCAGGCTGCAGACAAATGCTTTGTAAGTGGTCAGGAGCTCAGGTGGGCCGAGGAAGGACTTTGCATGACGGAGGATTCCCAGTCGGC
>CM068968.1:36890141-36908284 GCA_035128595.1 Eptatretus atami
ATTGGCCCACTTGAGTGCTTTCGTCTCCTCGCTACCTGATGGACTGCAGCACATTTGCACCGAGGGTGGAGAAAACTTGAGGTGATTGGCATGTGGGGTGCAAGGGATGGGGGTGGAGGGGTGTTTTGGGGGGAGCATGAAGACTGGGCATTATAATTAAATTGAGACAAATCTGTCAATCCTTATGCAGTGTTGGACAGAGGCAACTGGTGTGCCTGGCCCGCGCGTTGCTGCGCAAATCTCGGCTGTTGATCCTTGATGAGGCGACCGCGGCTGTAGATTTGAAGACAGACGACCTTATTCAGAACACGATCCGTGCGGAGTTCCATGACTGCACTGTGCTGACCATTGCTCACCGACTGAACACGATCATGGACTACACTCGGTAAAAAACAGCTTGGTCGTGTGAAATAACCAAGGCATTTTGAGACAGCCATAGATGTGTCTCGATTTTTCAATTTTTTTAAAGATTATGACCCCAAAGAGGAGGTGTTTGCTCTCAGTATTTTAATTTTCAGTCTTGGACAAGTGTCTGCTTTCAGGCCTCGGCTTGATTGATAGCTGTTTAATATGCACGGCTTTCCGGGCAACCCCTGTGCTGTTTGAGACCACGAGAGAGGGGAGCGATTGTCTATGAATTTCTGTGATTTATTTATTCATTTATTTTTGTTTTGTTTTTAGCGATTGGTCTTGATTTATTTACACGTGTGTTGTTAAATTGTTCCTCCGGAATTTGAGTAAAGGAACGTGCTTTGTTTTCAAGGTTTGTTTTGCTCGTTGTACTTCTGCCCTCTAATTGCAAAGTGCGCACCATCCTCAGGGTGATCGTGCTGGACCACGGTGAGATCGCCGAGTTTGACAGCCCAACCGCTCTGCTGGCCAAGCGAGGGGTTTTCTACAACATGGCGCGGGACGCGGGGCTCACCTGAGCCTCGAGTCCATCTCACGGCCCAGCCTGTTGTGTCGTTATTCTATTTGACATGAACCCTCTCCCACGTGCACACCTAGTCGTCTGTGTGCGTGTGCGCACACACCTTCTTTCCATGTGCCTTTTTTTAATTTGGCTCAAATGACCGAAGCTGAGCAAAAATGCCATCCGGTCTCTATTTCATCGAAGCATTAAGTCTGCATAGGCAGGCAATATTTGGATTTCATTTCCATTTGGATTTGTGATGACAACAGCTTTTGTTTCATGAGGAGTCTGTTTACATTGGATCGAAGGTCAAGTCAAATTGCTTTGAAGCCCACTTTTCCCATTGTTCAAAAATGACCTCTTGTTTGGGTTTTATTTTTATTTTTTTGGGGTTTTCTACTGTAAAGGGTGGGGATTGGTTGGGGCAGTGCTTCTGGACAAACCACAAGCATACGATGCAGAATGTAACTTCACTGCAAACTTTATTTATTCAAACTGTTTTGTAATGCTGATTTTTGGAGATTCCATTGCATTGTTAGAATACTTTTTGTGCAAATATTTTGTATGTTTCTTGAGGCGAGAAAAAACAAACCAAAAAAAAAAAACATTCGAGTCTCTTCAGTTGTGTTTGTACGTGCCGTGCGACTCGTCCGTATATCTTCCACGAATTGGATTCTCTCGGAGCGTGACCCTTCCGGGGTCCAAATACCCGTAGTGATGGAATAGTTTTGGATATCGTTTGCATGTTTGCTCAACCGATTTGAGTTTTGTTCAACTTCAAGCGTTGTTTTTTTTTTGCTCTGGAGGGGTCTTTATTGGCTTTCAACACCTTCCAGCATTATCGTGAAAGTGGGAGAAATCCAGGTGCATGACGACTCTGTATGCACACGCATTTTTATTTTTTTCCCCCCAATAAATATCTCACTCTTTTGAGCCAAATTATTTGGCTGTTAGTCAAATACCTGACTTGATAACGATCATTCTGGTTCTGCAACTCCCCTAAATCGGTGAAGCTGCATTGGGAAGCCCCGTGGGGCGATATCTTCCAACAGATTATGCTTGAATTTGCCAAATCATATCGGAACCTTGGTTTGTGCGGTCTTTGGATTGGAGACCTCCATTGAAGGGCTGGGTGTTGTCTGGTGAGGGAGGGCAGGAGAGGTCATTTGTTCATGCGCTTGTTCTCTGAACTATGTGATCACGGTTCTTTCTTCCTGAAGTGGAATCGGACGTTTAAAAAGTAAATAAATTAAAAAATATATACAAACTATCACACTGGTGTGGCTCCTGCAGGGGGTGCTGTATCTTGGAGCTTGCCATCCTTCAGTTTAAGTTGAACCTTGTGTATCACATCGCAGAGTTGGCCATTTGCTCGCTTGGAGTTCGATGGGATAGGTCACGTGATGTGAACGCCAAATATATAGATATAGTTTGATGATTTAAAAAAAAAAATTGTTTTCTCTGCAACTGCTTGTCCGATCGATGCGAAACTTTATACAAAGGAGAATATTTTATTGCCAACTCTGATGTCATAATTCACATGGTCTGGCAGCCATATTGGATTAAAGGGAAAAAAAAATTTGGACATCATTTTCTCCAAAACTGTTGAATAAAATATATATATTTTTTAAATTGCCACCGTCTCAACGACTGCCCAAGGGGGTTATAGGGTGATAACGATGACGTCATCGGCGAAGTGGTAGTCCAGGCACAATTGGTTGAATTTAAATCCTTGTCCGAAAAATCTGAAACGTCACGCATCTGATGCATGACCCGACGTGAGTGAAGAATTAAATTTGACGTTCATAACCCATGCCAAGAAACTACATGACATCATAGGGTATATGAGCCATAGTAGCAGTGGACCGTATTAGTTGCGTGTTACGTTAATGATGTTTTTTAAAAGTTTTTTGTTTTGTTCAGAATGAACGTACGAGGCAACACTATGCGCTCCGAGTGCCGTTCTACTTGGAAAGGGGTTTGTAGATTGAAGATAAGGAATTTGATGAGTTTTTGGTGTCGCACAGGACGGTTTAATAGGCC
This sequence comes from Eptatretus atami, assembly GCA_035128595.1. Taxonomy (NCBI): domain Eukaryota; kingdom Metazoa; phylum Chordata; class Myxini; order Myxiniformes; family Myxinidae; genus Eptatretus; species Eptatretus atami. The sequence continues at coordinate 36,893,098 of CM068968.1, forward strand.
GAAGGGGGATGGGTTTTTTTCACATCGAGTGTAAAATGCTGCCTGGTTCAGTTGTAAGAGTTCAAAACGACTATTGACTGGTTGTTGATGCAAGCTTGTGCACACGTACTTTCACTCTTGTACACTCGCTGCCCCTTTTTTCGATTGTTCGTCATTTTCGATTTGATCATCTATCAATTATGGATGCATTCCGAGTTGTGGGGAGCAGCAGGTCCAGATTGTTGGTTGCCATGACCCACACGATGGGTGTCGTTTATATTGAGTGAAGTCGAAGGGAGAAGAACACTTGTTAATCAGGTCTCTTGTCAATGATGACTCTTCAGTCTCTACCTTCCCCCTTCATTGCTCAGACCGTCTCGGTGCAATCCGTGAGACTGAGGGCGAAGAGGCCGTACTGGTGGAATTCGGGTTTTGGGGGCGGGGATTACGGTCGATTAGGGGGCGGGGCTTGTGGTTGAGGGGCGGGGATTATGGTTGAGGGGCGTTCCTTGGAGCCAACGTCGGATGTGCTGTCAGGGCGCGTGTTGCGCATTGAACTCGTGCCCAAGTCGGAGTCCATACACGGGTCCTGGGAGTCGCGGGTGGGGTAAGTATCGGAGAGGAGGAGTAAGCGATGACGACCCGCCTCCTCAGAGTCCACGATGCCCTGCCGACCGCCCCCCTTCTCGACATGATCACCAGCGCGGGAAGTTGACGCGTTACGGTAACTCCCGAGGGATTTGCGTCAAATTCTGTTTTTTGAACCTCGCTAACTGTCCCTGTCCCGATATATCCGTCCCTGCGCTCACGGACGCCGTGCTCGGCATGCGAGCCAGCGGCGGTGACGATCACGAGGACGCTACGAGCTGTGGATCACGGTCGGTGGAGACCGGTGACCTCGTGGGACCGGCGAGTGCACGAGGGCGCTACGGAGGAGGAGGAGGAGAGACTGAGACGAGGGGGAGTAAAATGATGAGGGAAGGTGGGGTTACGGAGGGTGATGCCGGGATGGACATGATCGGGATGGCGGACGATGGTTGCTCCTCCCCGCCGCGGACTCCACGGTTCGCTCGGAAAGGCGCCGTGAAGCAGAAGAAGGTGTCTGAGGTGAAGGACCATCAGTTCATCGCCAGGTTCTTCAAACAGCCGACCTTTTGCAGTCATTGCACAGATTTCATCTGGTGGGTTTACACTTTTCAAGACGCTTCACTTCAACCTGACGCCGCCTTCGCCGCTCCACACATTGGCCCTCACTTCATGCACGTCACACCCTCCTTCGCACACGACCCCCCCACCAACGCCACAACCACTTAACCCTGTGACCCCACGCACACCACGCCTCCTCATCAACAAACACTTCGTCACAAAATGTCAACGTTTACAGAGAAACTCCTCCGCACTTAACAAAACCCTCATTTCCCTCTCTTCAAATCCCCGTTAAAATTTTTACACAGAAAATAAAACTTTTTTTTTTTGAACTTCCATTCCCCCTTCGATGACTTGATGCTCTCTTATTATCTTTGTCATTCGGTTTTCCATAAAAAAAATAAGCTCCATCGCTGAGGGATTTCTTTAAGATGTTCATGGGTGCAAGAAAGTTGGAGCGGTTGCCTTCTTGGTTGACAGAGTGGGTTGTTCGCTTGTTCCGTTGCTGTGTACGCGAGATAATTTATAAATATCTGGAGTTTTGGTTATTATCAGATGGTGAAATAATCTTTCTTTTGCAGGGGAGTCGGGAAACAAGGATATCAATGTCGAGGTACATTTCCTGCAGTCTTCCCGCTCACATGTGGCTTGGAAATGCCAGGCAGACAGCACACAGTTCTCTGCAATGCCTCACACTGTTTTGCCGCTTGTTTTGTTTGCAACCCTGGCGCGTGGTCGTTCGCTTGCGCCCCCTCAAACCGGTTCGCCCTCGGGCTCTCTCCCGCCCCGTCTCGATGGTTCACCCTCAGGCTCGCTCGTGGACCCACTTTGTGATTCACCCCCATGCTCGCTCGCTCCCCCTCTCGACCCCGGGCTCGCTCGCTCCCTCTCTCGACCCCGGGTTCACTCGCTCACTCCCTCTCTCACCGTCTGGGCTCGCTCACTCCCCCTCTCGACCCGGGTTCGGTCGCTCCCCTCTCGACCCCGGGTTCGGTCGCTCCCCTCTCAACCCGGTTCGGTCGCTCCCCCTCTCGACACCGGCTTCGGTCGCTCCCCTCTCGACACCGGTTCGGTCGCTCCCCCTCCGACCCCGGGCTCGGTCGCTCCCCTCTCGACCCGGCTCGTTCGCTCCCCCTCTCGACCCCGGGTTCGGTCGCTCCCCCTCTCGACCCCGGGTTCCGGTCGCTCCCCTCTCGACCCCGGGCTCGGTCGTCCCCCTCTCGACCCCGGGCTTCGTCGCTCCCCTCTCGACCCCGGGCTCGGTCGCTCCCCTCTCGACCCCGGGCTCGGTCGCTCCCCCTCTCGACCCCGGGCTCGGTCGCTTCCCCTCTCCACCCCGGCTCGGTCGCTCCCCTCTCGACCCCGGCTCGGTCGCTCCCCCTCTCGACCCCGGCTCGTCGCTCCCCCTCCGACCCCGGGCTCGGTCGCTCCCCCTCTCGACCCCGGGCTCGGTCGCTCCCCCTCTCGACCCGGGCTCGTCGCTCCCCTCTCGACCCCGGGCTCGTCGCTCCCCTCTCGACCCCGGTCGGTCGCTCCCCTCTCACCTCCGGGCTCGTCGCTCCCCTCTCACCTCCGGGCTCGCTCGCTCCCTCTCTCACCTCCGGGCTCGTTCGCTCCCCCTCTCACCTCCGGGCTCGCTCGCCTCCCCTCTCCCTTCCGGCTCGCTCGCTCCCCCTCTTCGACCCCGGGTTCGGTCGCTCCCCTCTCGACCCCGGGTTCGGTCGCTCCCCCTCTCGACCCCGGGTTCGGTCGCCCCTCTCGACCCCGGGATCGTCGCTCCACCTCTCGACCTCGGGTTCGGTCGCTCCCCTCTCGACCCGGCTCGGTCGCTCCCCCTCTCGACCCGGCTCGTCGCTTCCCTCTCGACCCCGGGCTCGGTCGCTCCCCCTCTCGACCCCGGGCTCGTCGCTCCCCCTCTCGACCCGGGCTCGTCGCTCCCCCTCTCGCCCGGGCTCGGTCGCTCCCCCTCTCGACCCCGGGCTCGGTCGCTCCCCCTCTCGACCCCGGGCTCGGTCGCTCCCCCTCTCGACCCCGGGTCGGTCGCTCCCCTCTCGACCCCGGGCTCTGCGTCCCCCTCTCGACCCCGGGCTCGGTCGCTCCCCCTCTCGACCCCGGTTCGGTCGCTCCGCCTCTCGACCCCGGGCTCGGTCGCTCCCCCTCTCGACCCCGGGTCGGTCGCTCCCTCTCTCACTCCGGGCTCGCTCGCTCCTCTCTCACCTCCGGCTCGCTCGCTCCGCCCTCTCACCTCCGGGCTCGCTCGCTCCCCTCTCCCTCCGGGCTCGCTCGTCCCCTCTCGACCCCGGTTCGGTCGCTCCCCCTCTCGACCCCGGGTTCGGTCGCTCACCCTCTCGACCCCGGGTTCGGTCGCTCCCCCTCTCGACCCCGGGTTCGGTCGCTCCGCCTCTCGACCTCGGGTTCGGTCGCTCCCCCTCTCGACCCCGGGCTCGGTCGCTCCCCCTCTCGACCCCGGGCTCGGTCGCTCCCCCTCTCGACCCCGGGCTCGGTCGTCCCCCTCTCGACCCCGGGCTCGGTCGCTCCCCCTCTCGACCCCGCGGCTCGGTCGCTCCCCCTCTCGACCCCGGGCTCGGTCGCTCCCCCTCTCGACCCCGGGGCTCGGTCGCTCCCCCTCGACCCGCGGCTCGGTCGCTCCCTCTCGACCCGGGCTCGGTCGCTCCCCCTCTCGACCCGGGCTCGGTCGCTCCCCCTCTCGACCCCGGGCTCGGTCGCTCCCCCTCTCGACCCGGGTTCGGTCGCTCCCCCCTCGACCCCGGGCTCGGTCTCCTCCCCTCTCGACCCGGCTCGGCGCTCCCCCTCCGACCCGGGTTCGGTCGCTCCGCCTCTCGACCCCGGCTCGGTCCTCCCCTCTCGACCCCGGGCTCGGTCGCCCTCTTCACTCCGGGCTCGCTCGCTCCCTCTCTCACCTCCGGGCTCGCTCGCTCCCCCTCTCACCTCCGGGCTCGCTCGCTTCCCCTCTCCCTTCCGGGCTCGCTCGCTCCCCCTCTCGACCCGGGTCGGTCGCTCCCCCTCTCGACCAGGGTTCGGACGCTCACCCTCTCGACCCCGGGTTCGGTCGCTCCCCCTCTTGACCCCGGGTTCGGTCGCTCCGCCCCTCGACCTCGGGTTCGGTCGCTCCCCTCTCGACCGGGCTCGTCGCTCCCCCTCTCGACCCCGGCTCGGTCGCTCCCCCTCTCGACCCCGGGCTCGGTCGCTCCCCCTCTCGACCCCGGCCTCGGTCGCTCCCCCTCTCGACCCCGGGCTCGGTCGCTCCCCTCTCGACCCCGGGCTCGTCGTTCCCCCTCTCGGACCCCGGGCTCGCTCGCTCCCCTTCTCGACCCTGGGCTCGCTCGCCCCCTCTCGGCCCCGGGTTCGGTCGCCCCCCTCTCGACGCCGGGTTCGGCGCCCCCCCTCCGACCCCGGGCTCGGTCGCCCCCCCCTCTCGACCCCGGGCTCGGTCGCCCCCCCTCTCGACCCCGGGCTCGGCCGCCCCCTCTCGACCCCGGGCTCGCTCGCTCCCCCTCTCGACCCCGGGTTCGGTCGCTCCCCCTTTCGACCCAGGTTCGTCGCGCCCTCCCCTCTCGACCCCGGGTTCGGTCGCTCCCCTCTGACCCCGGGTTCGGTCGCTCCCCCTCTCGACCCCGGGTTCGGTCGCTCACCTCTCGACCCCGGTTCAGTCGCTCACCCTCTCGACCCCGGGTTCGGTCGCTCCCCCTCGACCCCGGCTCGCTCGCTCCCCTCTCACTCCGGGTCGCTCGCTCCCCCTTCTCACCTCCGGCTCGCTCGCTCGACCCGGGCTCCCTCGATCGTCCTCTCGACCCGAGCTCCCTCGATCGCCCTCGGGCTCCGGGCTCCGGGCTCCCTCGATCTCCCTCTCGCCCCGGCTCGCTCGCTCCCCTCTCGACCCCGGCTCGCTTCGCTCCCTCTCGACCCCGGTTCACTCGCTCACTCCCTCTCTCACCTCTCGCTCACTCCCCCTCTCCTCCGGGCTCGCTCGCTCCCTCTCTCACCTCCGGGCTCGCTCGCTCCCTCTCTCACCTCCGGGCTCGCTCGCTCGCTCCCCCTCTCGACCCCGATTCGGTCGCTCCCCTCTCGACCCCGGGTTCGGTCGCTCCCCTCTCGACCCGGTTCGTCGCTCCCCCTCTCACCCGGGTTCGGTCGCCTCCCCTCTCGACCCCGGGTTCTGTCGCTCCCCCTCTCGACCCGGGTTCGGTCGCCCCCTCTCGACCCGGGTTCGGTCGCTCCCCTCTCGACCCCGGGTTCGGTCGCCCCCTCTCACCCCGGGTTCGGTCGCTCCCCCTCTCGACCCCGGGTTCGGTCGCCCCCCTCTCGACCCCGGGTTTCGGTCGCTCCCCCTCTCCGACCCCGGTTCGGTCGCTCCCCTCTCTACCCCGGTTCGGCCGGCTTCCCCCTCTCGACCCGGGTGTGGTCGCTCCCCCTCTCGACCCCGGGCAGCTCGCTCCTCCCCCCTCTCCGCTCCTCGCTCCCCCTTCTCACCTCCCCCGGGCTCCTCGCTCGCTCCCCCTCACCCCCTCGGGGCCTTCGTCGCTCGCTCCCCCTCTCGACCCCTGGGCGCGCTCGCTCACCCTCTCGATCCCCGGTTCGGTCGCTCCCCTCTCGACCCCGGTCGGTCGCTCCCCCTCCGACCCCGGGCGGTCGCTCCCCCTCTCGACCCCGGGTTCGGTCGCTCCTCCCTCTCGACCCCGGGTCGTCGCTTCCCCCTCGACCCCGGGCTCGGTCGCTTCCGCCTCTGCGACCTCCGGCGCTCGGTCGCTCCCCGCTCGCCCGGGCTCGGTCGCTCCCCTCTCGACCCCGGGCTCGGTCGCCCCCTCTCGACCGCCGGGCTCGTCGCCCCCCCTCTCGACCCCGGGCTCGGTCGCCCCCCCCTCTCACCCGGGCTCGGTCGCCCCCCCTCTCGACCCGGGCTCGCGTCGCCCCCCTCTCGACCCGGGCTCGCTCGCTCCCCCTCTCGACCCGGGCTCGCTCGCTCCCCTCTCGACCGCGGGCTCGCTCGCTCCCCCTCTCGACCCCGGGCTCGCTCGTCCCCCTCTCGACCCCGGGTTCGGTCGCTCCCCCTCTCGACCCCGGGTTCGGTCGCTCCCCCTTCTCGACCCCGGGTTCGGTCGCTCCCCTCTCGACCCGGGTTCGTCGCTCCCCCTCTCGACCCCGGGTTCGGATCGCTCCCCCTCTCGACCGGGTCGGTCCTCCCCCTCTCGACCCCGGGTTCGGTCGCTCCCCTCTCGACCCCGGTTCGTCGCTCCCCGCTCTCCGACCCCGGGGTTCGTCGCTCCCCTTCGACCCCGGGGCTTGCTCGCTTCGGTCCCTGTCTCACCTCCGGGCTCGCCGCTCCTCCTCTCACCTCCGGGCTCGCTCGTCGACCCCGGGCTCCCTCGATGCGCCTCTCGCCCGCCGGGCTCGCTCGATGGCCCTCTCGGCCGCCGGCTCGCTCGATGGCCTCTCGGCCGCCGGGCTCGCTCGATCTCCCTCTCGGCCGCCGGGCTCGCTCGATCGCCCTCTCGGCGCCGGGCTCGCTCGATCGCCCTCTCGGCCGCGGGCCGTTCGATCGCCCTCTCGGCCGCCCGGCTCGCTCGATCGCCCTCTCGGCCGCCGGCTCGCTCGATCGCCCTCTCGGCCGCGCGGCTCCCTCGATCGCCCTCCCGGCGCGGCTCCCTCGATCGCCCTCTCGACCCGGCTCCCTCGATCGCCCTCTCGGGCCGCCGGGCTCCTCGATCGCCCTCTCGCCGCCGGGCTCGCTCGATCGCCCTCTCGGCCGCCGGGCTCGCATCGGATCGCCCCTCTCGGCCGCCGGGCTCCCTCGATCGCTTCCCGGCGCCGGCTCCCTCGATCGCCTCTCGCCCGGGCTCCTCGATCGCCCTCTCGGCCGCCGGCTCGCTCGATCGCCCTCTCGGCCGCGGGCTCCTCGATGGCCCTCTCGGCCGCGGGCTCCCTCGATCGTCCCTCTCGGCCGCCGGGCTCCTCGATCGCCCTCTCGGCCGCCGGGCTCGTCGATCGCCCTTCGGCGCCGGGCTCGTCGATCGCCTATGCGCCCTCCGGCGCCGGGCTCTCGATCGCCCTCTCGGCCGCCGGGCTCTCGATCGCCCTCTCGCCGCCGGGCTCCTCGATCGCCCTCTCGGCCGCCGGGCTCGCTCGATCGCCCTCTCGGCCGCGGGCTCCTCGATCGCCTCTCGGCCGCCGGGCTCCCTCGATCGCCCTCTCGGCCGCCGGTCCTCGATCGCCTCTCGACCCCGGGTTCGGTCGCTCCCCTCTCGACCCCGGGTTCGGATCGCTCCCCCCTCTCGCACCCGGCTTGCTCGCTCGGCTCGCCTGTCTCACCTTCCGGGCTCCGCTCGCTCTCCTCTCACCCCGGGCTCGCTCGCTCGACCGGGCTCCCTCGATCGTCCTCTTTTCTGCCGGGCTCCCTCGATCGCCCTCTCTACCGCCGGGCTCCCTCAATCGCCCTATCCGCCTGCATTCGATCGCCCTCTCGCGCGGCTCCCCGATCGGCCCCTTTTACCGCCGGGCTCCCTCGATCGCCCTCTTTACCGCCGGCTCCTCGATCCCCTCATTTACCGCCGGGCTCCCTCGATCGCCCTCTTTTACTACGCCGGCCCTCGACGCCCTCTTTTACCGCCGGGCTGCACGATGCCCTCTTTTACCGCCTGCCTTCTCGATCCCCCTCTCGCCGCCGGGCTTCCTCACCCTCAGACTGTCGCAAGCTCGTTCACTTGCACCTCCTCTTACTGGTTCTCTCCAGGGCTCTCTCCCACCCCAACTCAATGATTCGCCCTGAGGCTCACACATGGACCCACTCTGTGGTTCGCCCCTGGGATTGCTCATGCCCCCTCTCGACCCCGGCTCACTCGCTCCACCTCCTGCCACTGGACTATGTCGATCCCCCTCTTGCCCACAGGCCCTCTCGCTCGTGGACTCACTCTGTGATTTGCCCCTGGGCTCTCTCGCTTCCCCTCTCACCTCCGGACTCCATTGTTGCCCCTCTCGACCCCGGCTTGCTCGCTTCCCCTCTTGCCACTGGGGTCTCTTGATCCCCCACTCGCTCCCCTCTCACCCGTGGGTTGTCGCATGCTCGTTCGCTTGCGCTTCCTCTGACTGATTCGCTCCCAGGCTCTCTCCCGCCCTGTCGCGTTCATGATGATGAACATGAGGTATTTTTCGGTCATGATGAACATCTCGATAGTTCGCGCTCACTTGTGCGACCGAATTGTGCGGTTGGCCCATGGGCTCACTCGCTCCCCCTCTCGACCCGTGCTTGCTTGCTCCCCTTCTTGCTACTGGGCTCCCTCAATCCCCCTATTGCCATTAGGCTCCCTCGATTCCCTTCTTGCCACTGGGCTCGCTTGCTCCCCCTCGTGACCCAGGCTCACTTGCTCCCCTCTCGACCCGGGCTCATTCGCCTTCTCTCGCGACCTGTGCTCCTCGATCCCCTCTTGCCGCTGGGCTCCCTCGATACCACTCTTGCCACAGGTCTTCCTCGATCCCCTTCTGTCACTTTCTTCCTCGATCCTCCTCACGCCCCTCGGCTTTCGCATGCTCGCTCACTTGTGCCTCCTCTGACTGGTTCATCCCCAGGCTCTCTCCACCCCGCCTCTATGATTTCCTCAGGCTCGCTTGTGGGACCGGCTCTGTGGTTCGCCCTCGGTTTGCTTGCTATCTCTCTTGCCACCGGACTCCCTCGGCTCTCTCGCCCATCTCTTGCCCATGACTTTGTCCATGCGCCACTCTGCTGAATGGCCCTGATGGCTCCATGGCTCACCCGTGCCACCCCACCCCCCTGTCGCTCCGCTGGATCGCCTGCCCACCCTGCCGCTTCACGCTCTGCGAGCTCGTCTGTGCTCCGCCTCGACCCGTGCTCACAGGGTATGTCCATGCCTACCCCCTCACCAAGACACGCGCTGGCCCACCTTGCATCACTCGCTGGCCATCTGGTGTCTCTCGCTTGCTCATTCGCAGCCCCCCCATGAGTCTCGCTCGTTCGCCGGTTCCCCTCGAGTCTCGCTCGTTCGCCGGTTCTCCTCGAGTCTCGCTCGTTCGCCGGTTCTTCCTCGAGTCTGCGCTCGTTTGCCGGTTCTCCTCGAGTCTCGCTCGTTTGCCGGCTCTCCTCGCGTCTCGCTCGTTCGCCGGCCCCCTCACGTTTCCCTGGTTCCCGACCCCCCCCCTTCGCGTCCTCCTCGTTCGCCGACCCCCCCCCCCCCCCCTGCGTTCTCCTAGGTCGCCGACCCCCTTCTCGCGTCTTGCTCGTTGCGCCCGCTCCTCGCGTCTCGCTCGTTCGCCGGCCCCCTCCATTCTCCTTTGCTTGCCGCCTCGCCAGCTCCTCCATTCTCCCTCGCCTGCTCGCTCGCCGGCCCTCCATTCTCCCTCGCCTGCTCGCTCGCCGGCGGCCTCCATTCTCTCTCGCCTTCTCGCTCGCCGGCGGCCTCCATTCTCTCTCGCCTTCTCGCTCGGCAGCGGCCTCCATTCTCCCTCGCCTTCTCGCTCGCCGGCGGCCTCCATTCTCCCTCGCCTGCTTGCCGCCGGGGCCTCCATTCTCCCTCGCCTGCTCGCTCGCCGGCGGCCTCCATTCTCCTTTGCTTGCTCGCTCGCCGCACCCCCATTCTCCCTCGCCTGCTTGCTCGCCGCCCCCTCCATTCTTCCTCGCCAGCTGTCGCCAGCCCCTCCATTCTCCCTCGCCTGCTCGCCGCGGCCTCCATTCTCCTTTGCTTGCTCGCTCGCGCGGCCTCCATTCTCCTTTGCTTGCTCGCTCGCCGGCACCCTCCATTCTCCCTCGCCTGCTTGCTCGCCGGCCCCCTCCATTCTTCCTCGCCAGCTTGCTCGCCAGCCCCTCCATTCTCCCTCGCGGCTCGCTCGCCGGGGGCCTCCATTCTCCCTCGCCTGCTCACTCGCCGGTGGCCTCCAGTCACTCTCGCCTGCTTGCTCTCCGGCGGCCTCCATTCTCCCTCGCCTGCTCTCTCGCCGGTTCCCTCCATCACCCTCGCCTGCTTGCTCTCCGGCGGCCTCCATTCTCCCTCGCCTGCTCGCTCGTTCGCCGGTTCCCGCCACGCCTCGCGCTCGTTCGCCGGGCCCCCTCCACGAGTCTCGCGTCATTCGCCGCCCTCCATGAGTCTCGCTCGTTCGTGGCCCCCTCCACGAGTCTCGCTCGTTCGCCGGCCCCTCCACGAGTCTCGCTCGTTCGCCGCCCCCTCACGAGTCTCGCTCGTTCCCGGCCTTCTCCACCGAGTCTCGCTTGCTCGCTCGCCGGTCCCCTTCATTCTCCCTCGCCTGCTCGCTCGCCGGCCCCCTCCATTTTCCCTCGCCTGCTCGCTCGCCGGCCCCTCCATTCTCACTCGCCTGCTCGCTCGCCGGCCCCTCCATTCTCCCTCGCCTGCTCGCTCGCCGGCTCCTCCATTCTCCCTCGCCTTCTCGCTCGCCGGTGGCCTCCATTCTCCCTCGCCTTCTCGCTCGCCGGCAGACTCCATTCTCCCTCGCCTTCTCGCTCGCCGGCGGCTCCATTCTCCCTCGCCTGCTCGCTCGCGGCGGCCTCCATTCTCCCCGCCTGCTCGCTCGCCGGCGGCCTCCATTGTTCCTCGCTGCTCGCTCGCCGCGGGCCTCCATTTCCCCTCGCCTGCTCGCTTGCCGGTGGCCTCCATTCTCCCTCGCCTGCTCGCTCGCCGGCGGCCTCCATTCATCCTCGCCTGCTCGCTCGCTGGCTCCCTCCATTCATCCTCGCCTGCTCGCTCGTCGGCGGCCTCCATTCTCCCTCGCCTGCTCGCTTGCCGGGCCTCCATTCTCCCTCGCTCTCGCTCCCCCGGTGGCCTCCATTCTCCTCGCCTGCTCACTCGCGCGGCCTCCATTCTCCCTCGCCTGCTCACTCGCCGGCGGCCTCCATTCCCTCTCGCCTGCTCGCTCACCGGCGGCCTCCATTCCCTCTCGCCTGCTCCCTCGCCGGTGGCCTCCATTCTCCCTCGCCTGGCTGTCTCGCGGCTCTCGCGGTTTCCTGCCCGTATTTTTCTCACCGCTGTCTCCCTCTCCGCCATCTTCTGTCTCCCTCACTTGCTTTGCCATGTTTTGCGTGGTCTCTCTCTCTCTCTCTCTCTTCCCCTCGCATCTTCCTTGCTGGCTCTTCCTACCGTCACCTTCCATGTTCTTCACTCAGTCCTTCCATCATCAATGATGCTAAATCTTGTTGTTTCCCTCTTCCCTTCATGTTTGATTATTTTGACATCACCATTTATTTGACTCCAACCTCGTCACTTTCACTTCTCATTTGCTTCTTTGCATTCTCTTCACCCTTTCCAATGTCACATTGTACTTTCATATTTCTGCGTTAAGATGACTGCTCACTCGTTCTACTTTATTTTGTCGGCCTCTACTCCAGTTTGCAGCTTTGTGGTTCACAAGAGATGCCATGAGTTTGTAACATTTTCCTGCCCCGGTTCCGACAAGGGAATGGATTCGGATGTGAGTACTCAGAGTGGCTGCAGTTTGTGATAAATTTTTTTCTAATGTTCATCTGGGAAACCCATGGAGATGTACAATTATTTGGTAGAATCCCGCAATGCTTCCCAGCAGGGGGGCAGTGAAGGATGGTTTATCTCTGCGCTTTGGTCGATTTCCCCATCGCTCCCAAAAACCACATTAACTTGTCCCTTATCGATTTCTCATGAGAATGTGTGATTTGGAAAATATGTGCAATGACATCGTGAATTCTTGATGAACATGGGAATTGCAGTCCTAGATTCAGTCTTTGTGAATTACTGATAGAATCCAGTCACAGTGTTTGGGAGACTAAGCCTTTGATTTTTTTTAATGCTAAATGGAGAAATTCAAATGTGACGAGTTGAGAGGGTCTGCATTGCTGTGCTTGTAACTGCCAGACCGGAAAAATCTTGCGTCATGGCACCGTGTTACTCGCTTTCACAGGTTGAGTTTCAAATATGCTCGCTGCAGGTATATTTTCCATCGAGTCTCATCGGCTGCCACATCATTTCGGTGGCAGTCGCAGTTCACGGATATCAAAGCAAGTTAAAAACAAACCAAGGCGACGTGTGAGATGCTGGTGAATGAGTGAAAAGGGGGACCTTTTAATCTCTACGGTGTGGTGGCTTGGCTGCGGTGATGGTGGGTTGGATTGGGGTGAGGAGGGAGGAGGAGGCTGGGTTGAGATGGAGGGAACACATTGGTGGGTGGGTGCTTAGGCAGGGGCTGCAGATTCGTGTTTTATCAGCAATGGAGGTGCTACATCTCAGAGGGAGACAAAAAATGAGCAGATGGGCACTCATCTTGCTGTGCACGTAGTGCTGGATTGGTACAAAGTATATAAAAAGAAGAACGAAACCCTTTTGGTTTTTATGTGGTTCACAGCTCACTTGAAATATCAACATGAGCTTCGGATCACGAACCAGCGATAGGAATAGATTTGTCTTATTTTGATGAAAGAAAGACAAACACATCCCATCAGATGTTTTAATGATATCTGAAAGAGCAAACAAAATTTCTCATCCGCTGATACTTTGAAAGAACGGGCCATGGGGGATCTTTGACATTCCTTTCCAGGGAATGTAGAACCCAAAGGAGAGAAGGTCCAATAGATTGGAATGCCAATTGTGAAGAATGTGAGCCAGGTTGGCTTGGCGATCGATTGTGCATGTGAAACCTGCGTGACGTCGCCCACACCCCAAGCATACCGATGAACTTGGCGCCATATTTCTCAGCTTCTCTCCCTGTCTCAATATTTGTCTGTCTTCTCCTTTGTCGTTCTCTCTCTACTCTGGTATACCTTTCTCTCTGTCTTTAATTGCTGGTAAAGGTGTTTTTCTTTTGTCTGACAGGATGGTGGAGAGGTAGCACACTTACCTTTGAGCAGTGTAGTCCGGATTCATTGCTGATTCAACCATAAACTGTCGCATTGATGCTTCACATGCATGATGTGCATCACCAAGAGCACCATCCCACGGATGGATGCTAATACTAGTCTCATGTCTCCTCTCATTAGTTGGTGGATTTTAAACATCCCATGGATGGATGCTAATCCTGGTCTCACGTCTCCTCTCATTAGTTGGTGGATTTTAAACATCCTCCGGTGGTCACCATCATCCTTAACAAATTACAAATTCTCACCCAATACCATCAGTCGAACATCTGGCCTGGCCAGCCGTTTCGTGAAACACTGAGCCAAAATTTCCCCTGGGCCAGCCCAGCAAGGAGGCGGGAATAATTGGGGCCATTAAAGTCATCAACGAAAGGTGTTTTTGTTTTGCTGTCGTGTGTTGCTGTTCAACTCCATAACTCTTCCGCATCACCACCGCACACTGTCCGATTTGGGTGAATAACATTGGGTCTTCTGCAGTTAATCCACTCGAGGGCTTACACTCACGTGACTAGGAAGTCACATTTGTAATGATGCAACTTGTTGAGTCCTTGAAGGCAGCCACAACGTTTCAAGGATTGCCTCTGAAATGCATGTGATGTCATTTCTGTTTTGGCACCAATCACGAGGGCAGTAACACACACGTGATGTTCCGTGCTTCACAGCCAATCGTGGACAAGATGTGGCCACCTCCACGGGAATACGGGACTTTCAAAATGACGTATGAATGCTCATGAGGACATTTGCGCGTGTGCGCTTTTTCAGCGACTCGCTTCCGTTGTATGGGGGCACTTTTTAACATGCCGTTGCTGTCCCAAAGTCTTTGTCAAATCGTCTTTTAACCATCGTTTTCAGCATTACAATGAAAGTGGAAATTTCATAATGGTTAAACATAATTGTAGTGTTCCTGGATGCAAATCAGGTTCACAAAAATGAAGAAAACATGACAAGCATCAGTGGATGTGAGGTGTTGAGTTCCTTCCATTTCCTGTTGATACAAGTGAGCGGCAGCAGTGGAACGCACACGCACACGCACACACGATAAACTTCTACTTTTAACAATAGATGCAAAAATCTAATATTTATCTTATGGCTCCAGAACCAAAAAACAATATAGTGATTCATAACAGCCCTCATAACTCTCACTACCCCCCCCCCCAAAGAAAAGGTGATTAATAGTAAAATCATAATTTTAAAAGTTGATTTTAAACTTATCCTGTGCCATATAACCTGTGCATTGACAAGCCCCACATATAACCTTCCCATTGGTATTGAAAAGCACCCAAACCAAATGCAGTATCTCCCTCAGGGAACATCTGGCTCTCATGTCATGTCTGCCTGGTACACCGGCCTCCCACGTAAATATAGCTGGCACAACAAGCTTTGTGTATTTTCACGTCATGAAGTTTCTCAGAGTTGATAACCACTACTTTGTGTGTAATTCCGCACAGCATCCTCTTTCCAATTGTGCACGTCCATCAAATAAATTGTCAAGCTTGGCATGTATAGAGCAGACACATGTATAGAGCAAGGTTCCCAGTTCCTTCACTGGCAGTGATTGTCGAAGGTTTGGGTAGCACGTGCCCGTCCACAGTTCTCCAGAGCTTGCACCAATCCACTTCGTCAGAAGTCTGCACGATGGGCACAGGTACAACCCTTTCTCTCAGGTATTTTTCGGTCTTTTTGAGTTCTTTTTGGAGCTTAGTGAGTCATCGTAACTCACGAAATCGATGATAAACCATGGCATAGAAGAAAGATGTCGAAGACTAATTCACACAATATGTTGTATTTGTATAGGCCTCCACATCGATCCTTACCTCGCATGCATGAGATATTACACCTCAATCGCCGTTGTTGTTATGGGGTTCTAGGCATGCACGCTGATGCACTGTGGGACGATCGTATCATTTTGAAAGCCCGTGTTGCTGGCAAGTTAGAGTTGCATTTGCTCTTTTACAGTGCATTTTCTTTTCCTTTTCACAATGTGGAGTGAAAAAAGTTCAGTAATGACTGGGTCCCACTTGCTCAAAACTTGGAAAATTTAACTCCTGGATAAGAGCTATCCTGTGGTTAAAATTCTTATCTGATGGTTCACTAACCGAGGGATAAACTGCTGTTGTTCAAAGGGTAGATAAGAGTAGGATAGATATCTGCCATATAAGGGCTGAATAAGGTGTGGATAAACTTTTGATAGTGTAATGCATTGTG
>CM068968.1:36915898-36931193 GCA_035128595.1 Eptatretus atami
CTCAAACCCATCCAGGCACAGCCAAGTGAGCCTAATTCAAAATAATAAATGAAATAACATAAAAATGAACCCAGATCAAAAATTAAACAATACTGACTGCCAGACCATGCGTCCAATCAAGTTGAAATTTAAAACATGTATTCCCATCACAACGAGATCATAAATGTGAAGTTTCATGTCGACTGATTAAGTGGTTCCAGAGAAAATATTATTTAATATTCTTCTTCAATCCAATATGGCTGCCAAACCATGTGACCTATCAATTATTCTTGAACAAACTTGGACACCCGTGGCTTGGGGAACATTTGTATGAGGTTTCCCCTCGATTTGTCCAGACGTTCTGGAGAATAAGATTTTTTTAATAGGTTTTAGGATAAATCCAATATGGCTGCCAAACTATGTGACCTATGACATCATATGTGTGAACCTTTTGTTGCTTATGGATAGGCGGTCATAATTGTACAGTGTCGCCTCAATCTGTCCAGCTACTTCAGAGAAGAAGATTTTTGAATGTTTTTTTTATTTTTATTTTTGTTGGAATGTAGCTGCCAAATCACGTGACCAATAACGTCCTAAATTTTTTTTTTTTCCTGTGGACCATTTTATCCCTAGATGACGTTCAAAAATTTTCATACTGATCATATGTGGCATTCTACATTTGAAATTATGATGTCATAACAAAGGCACCGATGACGTCATAAAAAATAATCACACTCATTCCCCATGAGGAGTACTTGCCATGTGCAAAGTTTCAATTTTTTCCTTGGTGCGGTTTCAGAGATAGAGGTCCAAAGTTTTTCTTTTTTTCCAACATGGCTGCCACACCATGTCACCAATGACGTCATAATTATTAAAACATTCGACACAAGTAGTCGTGCCAATGGTGAAAATTTCGTCTCAATCTGACAAGCAGTTGCGGAGAAAAATACAAAAGTTCTGTACGGACAAACAAACAAACAAACGGACCCAAATGCTATACCCTCTCTTTCGGCGAGGGTAATGACAAATTTTAATTTCGACTGAATGGCAGGTTCATGATTTGAACTTGCATTGCACTGTGCAGTTGAAGTCTTTCTAGCCTCTTCCTTGCAGTCTTATAGCTTCTTGGCTTCAGTCTCTTAAACCCACAAACGGTTCCAGAAAACCCTTATTGATTTGGAATCAATCCTCCTTATTGCTTCAACCCTCGGTGAAAATCGCTCCGGGATTGTCTTGTCTGAGGTCTAAACAACCACCTAGAGAGGCCACCCCGCAAGACGAGATATGTTCTTGCTAACGTACTCGTACACTACCTGGCAGTCACAAACCTTTTCAATTACCTGTCAGTCTGTACTTTTTCCTATTATCTGGTTTTATATATTTGCTGAACATCACTGTAGAAATTACACTTGACGAAAGGTTTCTTTTTGGCCTTTGGAATTAATTATCAAATGGTATAAATATTTTATTACTTGGAAAATCGAAAATTAGCAAGTGTATTCGTTTCCTGGGTACGGTTGTTTGTTTGTCTGTCAGTTTCCTACAGGTTCCAATTCGATTGATCACACAGAACGTAATCAACTGGTAGAGGAAGTCAGAAGCCAGCAGCCTATTTTATGGTCAAAGGTCAAGGTCATGTTTCCTGGCATCCATTTTGAGAAACACAAAACTTAAATGAACAACTGATAGAGCTAGTCAAAAGCTAGAAGCCTATTGTTTTTGAGGTCAAAAGGCCAAGGTTACAGCGAGGTCATGTTTCCTGACATACGTTTTGAGATAACATGGCACAGTCATTGCTGAGACTTCCCGTTTGCATTGCTTCGTTCTACCTGACCAGCACTTTAAAATTGTTGGTCGATCACTTCTGGTCAGCCATTTTCTCAAGTGGTCAAGGTCAAATACTTGGACCTCAAGGTCGAATTTCTAAAATCGTCAATTTTCATCTGACTTGAAATTTCAACAGAATTCGCAGCTTAGGTCACTGAATTGGTTCACCAAAAATCAGAACGATTGATTTCGCGGCTTGTATCAGTTAACAGTTTCCATGGCGACATTTTCACCCTGTTATAATCAAATTGGACATTTTGTGATTTTATTATCGCCATGCCTCAAAAAGGTTTTCAACATATCAAATTGAAACTTACACAGCTTATTTGTGTGCATGTGTACGATATGTATACAATGTGGTCAAATTAGTTAAAGGTCAAGGTCAAGGCCATCCAAAACATGTAAAGCACCTATTAGGGCGCAGTTCGGAAATTTGACAGCCAAATTTGGTATTACAACAATCAATCATGGAAAACACTCGATAGGTCAAATTTTCGAAATTGACAAATTGCTGTTTCCATGGGAACTATTTTTTTTGGGTGATTTTGCATGTATCTTGCTATGCATGAGATCTTTCTTGTCCTTGGCTGAAAATGTTTTTTGATTTTTCTTCATTGCTCAAATTTAATCTCAATGTGCACAAAAGTGGTCGTTAAATATCCTAATAATCAATCGATAATAAAGCTACGGATAATGGCAATGTATGTGACATAATAGGGTGCATGGATGATATGGGTATATAGGCCATAATAGCAGCGTGTTCAGTTAGCGATGATGGTATTTTTGTTCAGAAAAGAGACTGTGCGCTCTACCAAGTACCATTCTAGTTTTTTTTTATTTTTCTCACACAATAAGGAAGAACAAAAACAAAATCTGCGAAAACATCATAAACTAGAAGGGCACGTGGTAGAGCGCATACCTCCGCCACGTAATTCCTCATCCACGAGAACATATCGGACCCAATCAATACATTTTTGAAATATCATGCTGCACAGTTCTATCTAGTTTTTGGCCCGATCTCTCAATGGTGAAGAATCACCTTAAAAATTAAATAATGGTCGTAGCCAGATTCAGATCTTCACCAAAATCGAATCATTTCTTCCTTGTCACACACCCAAGCTGTCCACCAAGTTTCATCCGAATCCGTGCACAACTTTTTGACATATCTTGCACACAAACAAACAAATAAACAGACAGAAAGGAATGAAAACATAAACCTCTTCACCTTCGGTGGTGAGGTAAATATGGTGTGGGTGGGTGGGGGGGGGGGAGGGAGGGCAGCGGAGGAGGAAGGGAGGTGTTGAAAAATATACCATGAGAAAGGAAGGGAAGGGGTGATGTTGTGAAGGTCAGAGAGTTGAGAGGAAAGTGAAGGTTTTGAAGGGATGAGAGTAACAGATACAGAAGGAAAAGGGAATTCAGCTGAGATCATCTGTGTTAGAAATTGGGAGAGGTCCATTTATTTTCACCTTTTGCATAGTAATATGCAGGTGGCCACAAACACAACAAATGGGTGCAAAACCTGCACAAAGTTGATTAAAACTGATAAAGATCAGAAGGGAGTGAACAACTGCAGACACACAGTGAGACAGAAAGGCAAGCAAGATATGGGCCCGATGTGGTTTGTTTGCAATTGGAATCCTATTTTACTTTGTCTGTTAGAAATCGACTTCCTTAAAATAAGTGAGATGAACATTGCAGAAGATCAATGGTGTGATGTCTTGCAGAGTGGAACTCTCTCTCTCTCTCCTCTCTCTCTCTGTCTGTCTGTCTGTCTGTCTGTCTCTCTGTCTGACTCCCTCTTTCTCTTCCCCCCTCTTCCCTATATTTCCTCTTCCCCCTCTCTTCCCCCTCTCTCCCCCTCTCTTTCCAATATTCTCTCTTCCTCCTCTCTCCTCCTCTCTTCCTCCTCTCTTCCTCCTCTCTTTCCCCCTCTCTTCCCCCTCTCTTCCCCCTCTCTTCCCCTCTCTTCCCCCCTCTCCCCTCTCTTCCCCCTCTCTTCCCCTCGCTTCCCCCTCTCTTCCCCCTCTCTTCCCCCTCTCTTCCCCCTCTCTTCCCATATTCCTCTCCGTCTCTCTTCCGTCTCTCTTCCCCCTCCTCGCTCTTCACAGAGTGTCAATGCAGCTTCTTGAGCATTTTAGGTGGTTTGCCATTTCCTTCCCAGCAGTAGTTGGTGCAGGAATCTGTTCATGGTGTCAGCGATGGCTCACCGACTCTTTGTGAAGGATACTGTGGGATCTTTAACCCTTTGAACCCAAGCGGCAGTTTTACCAGCAGCTATTCAAACCTCCGAATACCCAAACGGCTGGATTTTTTCCAGGGAGCTCAGGGTGGGAGCCAAAGGTCATGGAGCTCAGGGTTCAGAGGGTTTACATCCACCAACTAAAGCTGATGGACGGGACACCCAGTTTAACGTCCATCCAAGGGATGACACACACACACACACACACCACACACACACACACACACACACGGATGAATCAACCTGCCTGTGAAACATCGGGATGACAGTTTATAGCTGGGATTTGAAACCCAGGCTTGACAGCTTAGAGGTGAGTGTGCGTACTTCTAGGCCATCCTGCAGGCTAGCCCTGTATCGTGGATACAGGCTTGTTGTTTGTCCCCCAACAATGATGATGTGTTTTGGGCCCATTTATATATTTCTTCTTAAACATAACTCAGAAGGTGTGCCCCTGTAACAATGACCTTCATGAGAAACTACTGAGAAAATTGTTTCCCTCCCAATTGAGAAGGAGGTTGTCATCAGGATTTGCCATCTATGGTCTATCACGATTAGTATTAACTGCCCAATTATTCCCACCTTCTTGTGAGGTCGGATGGGGAATGAGATTGGCCCCAAGTCTTTCACAATTGGCTGCTGATGCTTAACGTTCAACAGAAGCTGCAGGAATTTGTAATTCATTCAGGGTGCAGGTGATAACTCACCTCTTCTTTGCAAAACACCCTCTGGAATCTTTAACGTCCATCAACGCCCCTCGGCTCCGGCAGATGTCCTCCGGCTTAACGTCGGTCTGATGGAGGACGCACACGTCGATGCCTTGCCCTGCTTGTAAAGATCCAGGGTGATGGTTTATGGCTAGGTCGAGATTTAAACCCAGGCTCGACAGTTTGGAGGCAAGTGGATACTTCTAAGCTACGGTATTTTCATTGTGTTCATTTTGGTTGGGATTTACTGCAAAACAATCAAAATAGGCCAATTTTTACGTACGAATGCATGCAGGTTGCTAAAATCAGAGAAAGAAGAAGAATGAAGGATGATGTGAGAGCAAAAGGTGAGATGAGCGGGATGAGAATGAAAAATTGGTGAGATTGTGGATGTGGGATCAGATAGGAGTAAGACTGTAAGAGAGGGGAATGGGACTACGGGAGGGTCAAAAATTCTGCCCTTTTGCATAAATAATTATTTTACGACTTCATTCCTTTTAAAATAAAAGGTCATTTTTTGAAGCTTCTTCGAAGGATCACGTCTGTGAGGCAGCAACCACTCCAAGCGTAACAATTTACTTTGGATGTATTTTGAAGGAACAATATGAACAATTCCAAAAGGCCAGTGACTCATGTCGAGCTGCCAATAATATTTGTCTTCTCTATTTTTTTTTCTGTAATACCTGTGAGGGGCTGCTCGGATAGTCGAGAGGTGTGCACACACTCACCTCTGAGCTGTCCAGCCTGTGTTCGAACCTCAACCCAGCTACAAACTGCCATACTGGTGTTTGGCAGGCAGAGTGATTCGTCATTGTGTGCACCGTCCCTCGGATGGACCTTAAAGCGGAGGAACAGTCTGCCAGTATTGATCATTTAAGATCTCAAGACGTCTTCTCGAAGAGTCGGTGCGTTATTGCCGGCACCCTCAACAAATTACAAATACCTATTCTATCTGATTCCTGGGAAGATGATGCCAAATCGTCCACCGTCGATGGACTTTTCCACAACGGGAGTTTTAAGACATCACCCTTGCTGCAGAGACTGCTTTGGAAACACCAACACTCTGGCAAGACTGGAGTATGATGAATACCTGCGAGACCAAATTTTTATGCTTGAGGTTTTTGAACTTGGACTTGCACTCAGCTTTTTGAGACCTGGCTGCATCACTCCCAAACTCCCAATCATCAGCAAGGTTATGGAATCCATCATCGCTTCATCCATTAAATCCTTCCTCTTCTCCAATGGATTGATTTCCGATCATCAATTTGGTTTCAGACCAGGTCACTCTATCCTGGATATGCTGCTTCTGCTCTCCCAACAATGGATGGAGGTCCTCAATGCCAGACATGAAATCAGAGCCATATCCCTAGACGTATCACGTGCTTTTGACACAGTCTGGCACCCTGCCCTGCTTACCAAACTCTCTTCCCATGGCATCCAAGGCCATCTCCACTCATGGTTCGCAGACTTCCTCTCCTGTCGCAGTCAAGGTGTGGCCCTAAATGGAGTTCTTTCATCCCCCCCTTCCTGTCCAGGCTGGAGTTCCTCAAGGCAGTGTTCTGGGCCCTGTTCTTTTTCTGGTTTTCATCAATGACTCTCTGACTCTGGAAATCCTCTTATCTCTTGCTGATGATTCCACCTCTGCCGTACCATCTGCCATCCCTAAGACCGGCAAGCCGCAGCTTCTTCGCTCTCTGCAAATCTGGATAAAATCACAAACTGGTCCAACACGTGGAACCTGTTCTTTCAATCCTACAAATCTCACACTCTCACTATGTCTCTCCAAAAGGACCATCTGGACCCCCCTCCCCCCCCCATCTATATTCTCAACATTCCTCTGGAAGAAGTCCTTTCATTCAAGCTTCTGGTCTCAATATCTGCCATGATCTTTCCTGGGAAAGTCACATTTCCAACCTCGCTCCAAAGCCTGTACCGACTGGGACTCCTCCGTTGTGCAAAGTCCTTCCTCGGCCCACCTGACCTCCTGACCACATACAAAGCTTTCATCTGCAGCCTGATGGAGTACTGCTCTCCCTCTGGGCTGGTGCTCCTGCCTCCCACCTTTCTCAGCTTCATGCTGTGGACACCAAGGCATTTCGGATGATTGGCATCTCCCGTGGTGAGGCTGAGTCTTTGGGCCTCTCATTCTCTCACCGCAGGCGGTCGGTGGTCTTTCTGTTCCGTCTCCTCTCCAGTCTCGCCCCTCCCCCCTGCTCTTTCTGAGATTTGTCCCCACCATATTTCCGCAGGGTGCTCAAGGTCCGCAACAACCCCTTCTGGTAAAACTACCAAAATCACAAATCTCTGCTCGCCTTCACTCTTTCATTCCTCTTTTTTTCCTGCCTTGGAATAAACTCCCTCACTCTGTTCAATCCCATTCCTCCTCCAGGCCTTCAAAACAGCTGTTCACCACCACCTCTTATCCCCCATCCAAATCCTCGATCTTTTCTACCCCCGTTAATCCACCCCAAACTCACCTTCAAATTCCCTGCTTTCCTTCCTGAAAGTCCCTGTAATGTCCATCTTGTATACCCCATGTTCCCCACCCCATCCTCTCCCTTATTCAGATCTCCTAATGTCTCTGTTCCCCACTGTTTTGTCCTTCCCACTCCCACCCCTCTCGTCTCATGCCCCACTTGCTGTGCGTTGTGTGTTCGCTCTCACACGAGCCTCGATAAGGGCACACAAAAAAATAAAATAAAATCACTGAAATCCTTGTGATCCTCCCGATCAGAACTGTTTTCAGCTTAAAATTCGATGGAGACCAGGTTCATTTTGTCCTCGAATGCATCATTCCTTAATGGATGTTTTACGGAAGGGAAAACGGTCCATTGCAGACACAACCTGAAAGGTATTGGGAAGGTATGCACATTTTTCCTCGAGCAGGAGCTTCGACCAGCCGGTAGTATAACCAGGAGAGGGAAACGATAGCTAGACTTACCTTCAGTCCGTTCCAATTGATTTTGGTATCAAACTCCCATGACATATGTGTGCATTCATGGGTATTTTTATTGAATTTTATTTATTATTTATTTATTTATTAGCCCACGCGAAGCGAAGCGAAAAGCGGGGTTAAACAATTGGTTGCGTACTTGCGTACGTCGAACGTACGTACAGTTTGTGTCTGCATTTTGTTATTGCCTTTTTTTTCTGCAACCGCTTATCAAATTGACATGAAATTTTCACCATACATTGAAACTTGGCTCCTATCCCATGGGGAATAAGTGTGATTATTTTATGATGTCATTGGTGCCTTCGTTATGACGTCATAATTGCATATATATATATATATATATATATATATATATATATATAACGCTGCATCCGATTATGAAACTTTTTGAGGGTAATCTGGGGATAAATTGGTCAACGAAAATAAAATAAATTGATGATGTCATTGGTCACGTGGTTCAGCAGCCATGTTGTTAAATAAAATAATAATAATCTTCAAAAATCATCTCCCAAACGGCTGAACACATCGAGGAGAAGCTTTACAGGTATGACCGCCTATCGATGAAGACCAAAACGTTCCCCACCTATGATGTCATAGGTCACATGGTTTGGCAGCCATATTGGATTTACCCTAAATTCCTAAAACCTTTACAAATTCTCTCCAAAATGGCTCGACAGATCGAGGGGAAACTTCACACAGTTGTTTTTAACAGTGATCAAAAAGGCTCGTGCAGGATGTTTACATATGTCATCAGTCGGACAAGGACACTTGGAGACATTTGGACTTGGACAAACCAACTCGGTGTTTTGGATTTGAACCCGGGATCCCTGCACGATATTAGCTGCAGATTGGGAACACCAAAAACGTTTTGTTGAAATTAGAATTTCATTTCATGGCACTTGATAATAATGATCCTTTCCATTTCATTGACGTGTTCCTCGATCCTCATGCTTGCTCGAATCCGTCCTTTCCTATGAACGGTTCATCTGCTCATTATGCTAATGATATGCAGGGGTTGTAATGTAACACTATTTGCTGGCCTTTCTTCTCCTTGCTTCTTTTCTTCCTCTTTTCCTTTCTTTTTCTTCTTCTTTCTCTTCTGTCTTTACTTGTTTTCTCACTTCTTTCTCCTCTTATTGCTCCCTCCTCTTGTTTCCGTCTCTCTCCTCGGATAAGCTGTTTTCAGCACCACTGCACACATGCTGGCCTTTGGCTTTAAGTATTTCTGTTCACAAGTTTTATAGGAAGCATTCTTGCTCTGCTGCCGAAGCCATAAAGGAAGACACAGAACTGTCCCAGAGTAGTGTGAATATGCATGTGGCCATTGCATGCTGCTCCTTCTGGATGGTGTTCCATGGCAATGCCCAGTGGAGAGTTCTTCCTATAATATCCCATGGATATCACGATTGTTTTGTTAATCGACTGATATGGCTCTGAGTCCCAGCAGATGTCTTTGTGAGAAACGGGCGATTTTAAGATTAGAGCCGTGCCAGGCCGTGCTAGCTGCGTTGACTTTGGCGGTGACCTTCAATTGTGTGCCGTTTGTCTCGATCTCTCTCGCTCTCTCTCTCCCCCCCCCAATTTCTTCTGCAAAATATCTGCCCCTCGAACGTCCCATTACTTGTTTATTCGTTCGAGCATTTTCAGAATTCTTTCTCCTCTTCGGATCCGAATGCCATTCTCGTTTTGTTGACCGATTCCAACAAATATCCTTCTTGACAGAGTGTCGCATGTTGTTGTAAGGGTGGATTCCCACCATTCCGATTCATGCTGTGTCTGGCTGAGCCCATTGCAGGGTGGCACAAGGCTTGCACAGCATGCCAATTACAATTACATTGTCGTTTGCCCTATTCTTGCCACTCGCAGGTGTCGCTTTTTTTTGTTTTTTGTTTTGTCTTTTTCCCATGGATGCATTTTTTTTTTGGGGGGGGGGTGGGGTGGCTGTGGTAGGAGAACATAATGTCAATGGACATCAAACCCAGGCCCTCGATTGCTAGCCAGATGCTGTGTACCACTGTGCCAAATTGCTTTGTAAGTGCAAAGCGTGCCGTGGCTCACAATGCGCCAAACATTTAATATCCTTCATTCTCTTGCTGTGCTAGGGATTGAAGGGGGGAGGTAATGATGCTTGAGGGGTGTGCGGCTTCAAACTGAGGGTGGGGGTGTCTAGGATGAGGGGGTGGCATGGCTACTCGGTACCGGCTCGCTTATCCTATCCAAACCTTCCCTACCCCTCAGATTTAGTTTTAATTCTGCTGATGCGCTTTGTGCGTGACACATCATACAGCAGTTGTCTTGTGACTGGCTGGCATCAGCAATGGAGAGATATTCCAGCACCTTACAGCCATCCTCTAGCTCGGGCAATGGCTTGCCTTGCCTGGCATGCAAAACCGGAGCGCCTTGTTGATTCGAACCCGCTACTGTCCGAATGCCAGGTGTATGTTGTAACCGTTACGTCAACATAACGCCCCTGCCGATCACACTCCCCCCTTTTAATTACCACGTGCGGTCATGCTTGTTACATAATCATAGTGCGGCTTGCATGAGTAGCGTACATTAGAATGAGATTGTGAGGCCAGGCTGCGATTGTTTGACAGAACCATGTGCGTGTGGCAATTTAAAGAGACAGATATCTGCAGATTTTTGGTAATGGGCTGTAATTTGTGTTCATTACTCGATGTGTTTGTTTGCGCCTCGACTTGTTAATGAGATGCACCCTCTCCAGACCGTTTCGGGCAGGTGTACACATACCCATTAATCTTTGTCTCATGCCACAGGGTTACCTTGGTGACCGATGGATCATGGTAATGCTCGCCTCTGCCACCACTGACACCATTTTTATAATTTGGCCTTCTTATTAAAAAATTGCTCATGTTTACATCCTTTTTTTTCCTTTTTTGTTGGTCCACCTGCGGCAGATTTGCTAACCGGTCTCACATCGGGTAAAACTGCCCCCTTATTGTCACACTCCATTGTTCTGTTTGTCTGTCTGTGCATTCTCTTTTTTTCTAGTCTAATCTTGAGAATGGAGCAACAGCTTTTATGATTGCAAACAAATGTAGCATATATACTGAGGAGTAAAATGGCTGGGGGGATAGTAATTTGAGGGTGTATGTGGGGGAATGGTTCTCCATATATATATATATATATATATATATAATGCCTGGTGTTGGCGCAGTGGTTAGGGCAGCGGCTTGGGATCCAAAAGGTCCCGAGTTCAAGCCCCGTTGGGCCACTGAATTAATACACCAGGGGTTGACTCAGCCTGTCATCCTTCCGAGGTCGGCGAAATGAGTACCAGTGTACTGGGCCGGTGTACACCCCGGTTAGAATAGGTGTACCATATCCCTGTGTTGTAAGAGGCGACCAGGGTTGCGTCAGGAAGGGCATCCGGCGTAAAACATGTGCCAAATCACAATGCGGATCATACGGATGATCCGCTGTGGCGACCCCCAACGGCAGCAGCCGAAAGAAGAAGATATATATATATATATATCTTCTTCTTTGAAATAGGATTTGAAATAGGAGTGTGGGGATCTCTGTAAAGGTTTAGAATGATTGCCACCAAATTTGGTCGAGATATCAGCCCGGCCTCACGATCTCCAATGAGGGGTTAATGATGAAAAGATGAAGTTTTATTACCTTTCATAGATTTTGAGATTTATGGGCAGGGATTTGGAATCGGGGGAAGGGTAATATATTTAACGGTTTTAATTGATCATGACCAAACTTTTCAAGGATAGTGTAGACCCCACGAGGAGTATACGAGCGGGAGGGGGAGTAAAGGTTTTGGTAAGAGGGTAGGTGTTTGTTGACTTGAGAACAGTGGGTTGTAACACTAGGACCCCCATACCACTTGACACTTGTTTGCTTGTGTTTTTTCATTGAAGATACTAGTTTTCTTGCGTGAAAATGTAATCTGTGGAGTGTTGAGCAGCAGGATGGATCGGTGGTGAGTTTGCCTCAGCGAGTTACCGCCGCCACTGATGGTAGACCGAGGTTATGTTTTCACCCCTGCTTGTTTGTCTGTGAGCAGGATATCTGAAAATGTTACGGATGGATTCGAACGAAACTTGGTGGACTGGTTTGATGAGTGAGAAGGAAGAATTGTTTAGATTTTGCTGAAGATCCGGATCTGGATCGAGATATGAGAATTTTTAAAGTGATTCTTCACCGTTGAGAGATTGGTACAAAAACGATGTGTAGCACGATATCTCAAAAAGTTGTGGATGAGTTTTGTAGGTGCCAAGAACAAGCCGATTCGATTTTGGTGAAGGTTTGAATGCAGATCCGGCCTATCAGTGGGATACAAAACATAAACCGTTCAGCCTGGCGGAGGTCTGTGATATCAAGGTGGCCATCCGTTCTGTGGTCTTTGAAGATGTAAAAGGTCTCCATATCTCTGAGGCAATAGTGAGCCTTTGAGCTGGTACAATGGCTATATGGCAACCCTGGAGTTTGATGGTGTGTCCACCGATTTGTGACGGAGCATTTCTCCAGAAGGAGGCCACTCAAAGCCTGGTTTTGGCTTAATGGTTAGGTGGCTGGCTTAAAATCCTCAGGTCTTCAGTTCAAGCCCCTGTCGGGCCATTCAATTAATAGCAGGTGGGGTTGACTCAGCCTGTCATCTTTCTGAGGTTGGCAAAATGACAACCAGTGTACTGGTAACAGGGGCATTGCATCAGTGGCACAGCGGCACCCCCAGCCAACGATGCCACTCGCAGCCTTGTGCTGCAGATGAAGGAGGAGGAGGAGGAGGAAGAAACCACTCAACCTTGGGATGAAATTATTTAATTCAACAAATGTCCCGCAGTTTTTATCAACAGAACCACTCTCGAGAGTGCGAGCTTCCTTTCGGAGTAGAAAGGCAGCTTTGACGGTTGACCAGGGTTGAGTCATGCTGCAGACGAGGAGACACGCATTTGGTTGGGATGCCAACACGCATTGACTTCCTCTTTTTGAAAGGCAATATGTGGGATCTTTTATTTTTGGAATAAAGTGGAGATGGCGCAGCTGGCTTAACATCTCCTGTGATAGGATAGTGTACATTGTGCTGCAATGCCCTGCCTCGGGAGCATCAGAAAGATTGTTCATGGTTGGAAACTGTTCCATCAGGAATCAACTCCAGACAAGACAAGCCAGAGGTGACACTGTGATTTGGATGCAAAATAAATACAGTACGTATTTAAGTGTGGTGATGGTGGAGATCCGTCCTTTTAACATTGCATCGGGGCCTTCGCAAGCCAAGAACGCTTTTGTGGCTTAGATTAATCCGAGATATTTCGCCACTTTGGAGCAGGCTGTGGAAATTCTGATTGAGCAGGAATTGGAATCGAACCTACAGCAGTGAGAGAATTTGAAAAGTTAAACATTCTTTCAAGAGTAATTTTTAGACCCAGGAGTAAAAAAAATAAAAATACAAAAAATAGGTGAGTTTTGACAAAAAGTCGAAAGCTCGTACACGCGTCTCTGTTTTCTGGACTGAGAGGTCGTGTCTGCAAAGTGTGTTTCAAATAAACTGTGGATTAAGCAAATTAACCAGGTAGGATGAATTAATTATGAATGGGACTCGGATGATGAGCCACGTTGCCTTTTCTTCATCTTAAGTATCTTCTTTACACGACTGCATGTTATTGAACTGACACAGTGGAAGCAAAGTCCTGGCCATTGTCACAAAGCGTATGTGGGTGGCACAGTCGGGATCATTGGTGTTCGGGTTCAGGTTGTTTTGCTAATGGTGTGTACACATATCGACCAGCCTTCCAGCTTCCAGTGTAGATGAGATGAGTCACTGTCGCCGTTTCTTATTCAACCTTTGTCATGGGAGCTGAAAGTACTCTGAAATGAGAAATATGTAAACGAATATGGGGAAAATGGCCATTATATATACATATATCAGGGTGGTTTTCGTTTTGAAGAAACGCATTTCCGCACTTTACGCTAAAACCATATTTGCTTACGGTAGATATTATTTTAACACTCCAACTTCTAATGGGATAGTACTTTGGCAAGAGCTCTCACTTGGCTGCAATGTTCTTCCACGATGCAGCCATTCATGAGTTGTTGATATGAGATTGTGTAACCCAAGATGGCCAGAATGTTCTTTATCATCCATACTGTCATTCACCTAATTTAAACTGCTCAGCAGGTGTACACAGTTTTCCATTTTGGGTCATGCCAACAAATTCTGATATAATTTGGGGAAATTCATTCACCAGGTTTACAGTTTACCATGTTGGGATGTGATCCACTCATTCTGATAAATTTAGGGGAATTCATTCACCATTTGTACAGTTTATCATTTTAGAATGTCGTCTATATGTATATATATATATTAGTATGTGATAGCTTTATTTAGTTGTATATGTAATTATTAAGTACAGACTAATTCTATAAAATTGGATATAACTGTTACAATGCGTTGAATGAGAATTACCCCATTAAATTTTTTACTAGTATGATAGAGTTTGAATATATGGTAGTTATCGAACATTTGAGCATGTCTCGATTGACACCCACATATGCGTTACATGCCTTTAAAGTCATGTCATAATGTTCGATAAGTGCTTGTTCCAGATAGCTCACTTCATTGTTTTAAATGTTCAGAAATCGATTAGATGCCGTCGCGGATCGATTAATAGTTAGAGAGCGAACAATGGAGACGTCCCTCCCCCTCTTCTGCGAAGAGGAAGAAGAGCCCTGCCGTCCGTGATTCATGACGTCAACAACTCCCTCCCACCCGTGGTTGAGCGGGGGATGATCACGAGGGCATGAGTCACGCGGGCGCGCGGTGCGGGGGAGGGGGGCGGAGAAGGATAAAGAGGTGATCCTTTCTTTGTTCGTGCTGGAAGTGGGAGAGGCCTTGTGAAGGTTTTCTGCTGCGTCGTTCAGCAGGCCGTCAAGTCCTGCTTGGCTTGGTTAGGGTTGAGGCCTTCGGAAGCTTTTTGCTTCTGCAGAAGTGGTAGTTCAGCAGACCTTTGGGTCCTGCTTGACTCTGGTTAGGGTTGGAGGCTTTTGAAAGCTTTTTGGAGAGCTGCCTTGTTTGGAAGAGAGTTGAGCTGGTCGCTCAGCTCGAGCTGCGAGTGGTGGCTTCTTCTTCTTCTTGGTTCGTGGAGCTCTTTGTTCTCCATTTTGTTCCCGGCTTGGTGCGACTCATCGGCCTCTTCTTGGAGGTGGTTCCTCGGGAGCGCGCATCGACGGGAAGGATCGGCGCCTCGTCTCACCAGCACGTGTTGAGAAGCGCGGAGGATTCGCGAGAGCTCGGAAGGATCGCGGCTCATGGCGATTGGATCCAGCTCGCTCTCGCTGGAGCCCGGTCCAAACAACTTGAAGACCACACGAGGTGGAGAGGTTCGACATGATAGGCTCTGGGTTTCAGCTCACCTGTCCTCCGAGCTGCAGCTCGTTATTAAAGGCCTCAGCCACCATTACTTGGGTGTGTGTGTGTACGTACGTGTGTCCGCGGGCCCGTCTAATAAGAAGGAAATTGTTAAGTGCTTTGTGTGCTGTAAATCTTTGCCTTGCATTTCGTATAGTCGGAATAGTTCTGCTCTTACGTGCTTCCCTAGTTCCCCATTATTATTAATAAAT
>CM068968.1:36933520-36944008 GCA_035128595.1 Eptatretus atami
TTGAACACAAAGTCCAACCAGCGATAGCCAAGGATTCTCCGAAGAGACCTGGTGCCAAAGGAATTAAGTCTCTGTCTCAGATCCATTGTCAGAGTCCAAGTCTCGCATCCATAGAGCAAGACTGGAAGCACCAAGGACCTGAAGACTTGGACTTTGACACCCGGTTAGAATAGGTGTACCATATCCCTGTGTTGTAAGAGGCGACCAGGGTTGCGTCAGGAAGGGCATCCGGCGTAAAACATGTGCCAAATCACAATGCGGATCATATGAATGATCCGCTTGTGGCGACCCCCAACGGAGCAGCCGAAAGAAGAAGAATTATATTTATACTATATATCTTCTTCTTTGAATGGAGGATTTGAAATAGGAGTGTGGGGGATCTCTGTAAAGGTTTAGAATGACTTGCACCAAATTTGGTCGAATATCAGCCCGGCCTCACGATCTCCAATGAGGGGTTAATGATGAAAAGATGAAGTTTTATTACCTTTATAGATTTGAGGATTTATGGGCAGGGATTTGGAATCGGGGAAGG
This sequence comes from Eptatretus atami, assembly GCA_035128595.1. Taxonomy (NCBI): domain Eukaryota; kingdom Metazoa; phylum Chordata; class Myxini; order Myxiniformes; family Myxinidae; genus Eptatretus; species Eptatretus atami. Next base: position 36,934,053 of record CM068968.1, read on the forward strand.
GTATATATTTAACGGTTTTAATTGATCATGACCAAACTTTTCAAGTAAGTGTAGACCCCACGAGGAGTATACGAGCGGACGAGGCGGAGTAAAGGTTTTGGTAAGAGGGTAGGTGTTTGTTGACTTGAGAACAGTGGGTTGTAACACTAGGACCCCATACCACTTGACACTTGTTTGCTTGTGTTTTTTCATTGAAGATACTAGTTTTTCTTGCGTGAAAATGTAATCTGTGGAGTGTTGAGCAGCAGGATGGATCGGTGGTGAGTTTGCCTCGCGAGTTACGCCGCCACTGATGGTAGACCGAGGTTATGTTTTCACCCCTGCTTGTTTGTCTGTGAGGCAGGATATCTGAAAATGTTACGGATGGATTCGAACGAAACTTGGTGGACTGGTTTGATGAGTGAGAAGGAAGAATTGTTTAGATTTTGCTGAAGATCCGGATCTGGATCGAGATATGAGAATTTTTAAAGTGATTCTTCACCGTTGAGAGATTGGTACAAAAACGATGTGTAGCACGATATCTCAAAAAATGTGGATGAGTTTTGTAGGTGGCAAGAACAAGCCGATTCGATTTTGGTGAAGGTTTGAATGCAGATCCGGCCTATCAGTGGGATACAAAACATAAACCGTTCAGCCTGGCGGAGGTCTGTGATATCAAGGTGGCCATCCGTTCTGTGGTCTTTGAAGATGTAAAAGGTCTCCATATCTCTGAGGCAATAGTGAGCCTTTGAGCTGGTACAATGGCATATATGGCAACCCTGGAGTTTGATGGTGTGTCCACCGATTTGTGACGGAGCATTTCTCCAGAAGGAGGCCACTCAAAGCCTGGTTTTGCTTAATGGTTAGGTGGCTGGCTTAAAATCCTCAGGTCTTCAGTTCAAGCCCCTGTCGGGCCATTCAATTAATAGCAGGGGTTGACTCAGCCTGTCATCTTTCTGAGGTTGGCAAAATGACAACCAGTGTACTGGTAACAGGGGCATTGCATCAGTGGCACAGCGGCGCCCCCAGCCAACGATGCCACTCGCAGCCTTTGCTGCAGATGAAGGAGGAGGAGGAGGAGGAAGAAACCACTCAACCTTGGGATGAAATTATTTAATTCAACAAATGTCCCGCAGTTTTTACAACAGAACCACTCTCGAGAGTGCGAGCTTCCTTTCGGAGTAGAAAGGCAGCTTTGACGGTTGACCAGGGTTGAGTCATGCTGCAGACGAGGAGACACGCATTTGGTTGGGATGCCAACACGCATTGACTTCCTCTTTTGAAAGGCAATATTGTGGATCTTTTATTTTTGGAATAAAGTGGAGATGGCGCAGCTGCTTAACATCTCCTGTGATAGGATAGTGTACATTGTGCTGCAATGCCTGCCTCGCATCAGAAAATTGTTCATGGTTGGAAACTGTTCCATCAGGAATCAACTCCAGACAAGACAAGCCAGAGTGACACTGTGATTTGGATGCAAAATAAATACAGTACGTATTTAAGTGTGGTGATGGTGGAGATCCGTCCTTTTAACATTGCATCGGGGCCTTCGCAAGCCAAGAACGCTTTGTGGCTCAGATTAATCCGAGATATTTCGCCACTTTGGAGGCAGGCTGTGAAATTCTGATTGAGCAGGAATTGGAATCGAACCTACAGCAGTGAGAGAATTTGAAAAGTTAAACATTCTTTCAAGAGTAATTTTTAGACCCAGGAGTAAAAAAAAAAAAAAAAAAAATAGGTGAGTTTTGACAAAAAAGTCGAAAGCTCGTACACGCGTCTCTGTTTTCTGGATGAGAGGTCGTGTCTGCAAAGTGTGTTTCAAATAAACTGTGGATTAAGAAATTAACCAGGTAGGATGAATTAATTATGAATGGGACTCGGATGATGAGCCACGTTGCCTTTTCTTCATCTTAAGTATCTTCTTTACACGACTGCATGTTATTGAACTGACACAGTGGAAGCAAAGTCCTGGCCATTGTCACAAAGCGATGTGGGTGCACAGTCGGGATCATTGGTGTTCGGGTTCAGGTTGTTTTGCTAATGGTGTGTACACATATCGACCAGCCTTCCAGCTTCCAGTGTAGATGAGATGAGTCACTGTCCCGTTCTTATTCAACTTTGTCATGGGAGCTGAAAGTACTCTGAAATGAGAAATATGAACGAATATGGGGAAAATGGCCATTATATATACATATATCAGGGTGGTTTTCGTTTTGAAGAAACGCATTTCCGCACTTTACGCTAAAACCATATTTGCTTACGGTAGATATATTTTCACACTCCAACTTCTAATGGGATAGTACTTTGGCAAGAGCTCTCACTTGGCTGCAATGTTCTTCCACGATGCAGCCATTCATGAGTTGTTGATTGAGATTGTGTAACCCAAGATGGCCAGAATGTTCTTTATCATCCATACTGTCATTCACCTAATTTAAACTGCTCAGCAGTGTACACAGTTTTCCATTTTGGGTCATTGCCAACAAATTCTGATATAATTGGGGAAATTCATTCACCAGGTTTACAGTTTACCATGTTGGGATGTGATCCACTCATTCTGATAAATTTAGGGGAATTCATTCACCATTTGTACAGTTTATCATTTTAGAATGTCGTCTATATGTTATATAATATATATATGTATATATATAATATATATATACATATATATGTATATATATGTTGTTACGAATTTGGAATTCGATTGCACACAACATACAGGTTTCTTTATCAGCGATGTCGATAAGTGCTTGTTCCAAGATAACTCACCTTCCATTGTTTAAATGTTCAGAAATCGATTAGATGCGCTGCGGATCGATTTAATAGTTAGAGAGCGAACAATGGAGACGTCCCTCCCCCTCTTCTGCGAAGAGGAAGAAGAGCCCTGCCGTCCCGTGATTCATGACGTCAACAACTCCCTCCCACCGTGTTGAGGGGGATGGATCACGAGGGCATGAGTCACGCGGGCGCGGGTGCGGGGAGGGGGGCGGAGAAGGATAAAGAGGTGATCCTTTCTTTGTTCGTGCTGGAAGTGGAGAGCCTTGTGAAGGTTTTCTGCTGCGTCGTTCAGGCAGCCGTCAAGTCCTGCTTGGCTTGGGTTAGGGTGAGGCCTTCGGAAGCTTTTTGCTTCTGCAGAAGTGGTAGTTCAGCAGACCTTTGGGTCCTGCTTGACTCTGGTTAGGGTTGGAGGCTTTTGAAAGCTTTTTGGAGAGCTGCCTTGTTTGGAAGAGAGTTGAGCTGGTCGCTCAGCTCGAGCTGCGAGTGGTGGCTTCTTCTTCTTTCTTGGTTCGTGGAGCTCTTTGTTCTCCATTTTGGTTCCCGGCTTGGTGCGACTCATCGGCCTCTTCTTGGAGGTGGTTCCTCGGGAAGCGCGCGCATCGACGGGAAGGATCGGCGCCTGTCTCACCAGCACGTGTTGAGAAGCGCGGGAGGATTCGCGAGAGCTCGGAAGGATCGCGGCTCATGGCGATTGATCCAGCTCGCTCTCGCTGGAGCCCGGGTCCAACAACTTGAAGACCACACGAGGTGGAGAGGTTCGAGATAGGCTCTGGTTTCAGCTCACCTGTCCTCCGAGCTGCAGCTCGTTATTAAAGGCCTCAGCCACCATTACTTGGGTGTGTGTGTGTACGTACGTGTGTCCGCGGGCCCGTCTAATAAGAAGGAAATTGTTAAGTGCTTTGTGTGCTGTAAATCTTTGCCTTGCATTTCGTATAGTCGGAATAGTTCTGCTCTTACGTGCTTCCCTAGTTCCCATTATTATTAATAAATACCCTAATTGTTAAATGTTTTCAGCTCGTCGCGTCGATTCTTTCATTGACTGAGCATTTCATGTTTTGGGAGTTAGAAAGCCTGGTTTGCCGTAAAAGGGGGACATTTGGACCGACGTTCTCGGCGATTAAGCCGCTCGGAATCGCGCACGGGACAGGCTCGCCTCGGCGGTTTGTTCCGTACGAGTTCCGTCGAGGGTGGAATACCCCGGTAGTTGGATCACGTGGTATTTAGGTACATTGAAGATTGGCAATCGACCCTACCCCACGTGATCTGCCCATTGGCGTATTTCTGTTCTTGTACAAGGACCCGTCACTCGGACTTATCCGCACGGCGATCTATATTCCGGGCGATGGTCGGGCCGACTCGACTTGCGGCTCCGTCAGAGCGGTCGGTTGGCGGCCGAGACCCCGGCACCGTAACAATATGTATACAGTATATTTTACACAATGTCGAGGCTCGTATGAGAGCTAACACACAGAACTACAACAAGGGAGCAGGAGACAAGAGGGATGGGAGAGGGAAGGAAAACAGTGGGGAACAGACACGAGGAGATCTGTGGAAGGAGAGGGATGGGTGGGTACACAGGTTAAACAAGATGACACGACAGGGGCTTTCAGGTCCTTTACTACAGGGACTTTCAGGAAGGAAACCAGGCAATTGAAGAGGTGGGTTTGGGGTGGATTAACGGGGGTAGAAAAAAGGTTTGGTGGATGGGGGAATATATGTGTTGTGTGCCGGGTTCGGTGGCGAGGACGACCGCGGAGATGGAGCAGTCGGGCCGTCTCCCACCGACACCGGAATTGAAGGTCGTCACCCCGGATAACTCCGGAGTCGACGGGTCGCTAAAAGGACGTGGTCGCCAATATTTTGACGCGTGAGGTAGGGTCCACTTGTCTAATTCCAATTTACCTAAGTACCCATGCCGTCTAACTACGGGGAAGCCACACCCTCGGCCGACTTTGTCCGAACCGAGTCGCTGTTACCGACTGGATCCGGCGTAACCGAGCGGAAATTACCAAATCCGCGCCGGACCAAATGAACAATTTACGGCACAAAACGGCCTCCCTAACTCTCAAGCCCGCACCGTGCTGGGTCAATGGCAGAAACGACAGGCAACGAGCTGGTACATTTAACAGGGGTTTATTTACAATAGGGAGGGAGACACAGAGTAGACTTAGTCATGAATATACAGACAATGTACAATGAGCAATCAACACTGATACAATTTCTACTTATAGGACGGCGCCACCACAGACACACACACACCAAAAGAAATGGACCCGGATTCTTTATTTCGACCCTCCAGCCAAGGGATAGACAGGCTGGAGGTCAGAGTTTGGTCGGTACCTGGCCGCCTCGTGTGGTTTGGCCTGCAATGGCAGGTGTGAAACTCGGGGTCGTCGGCGAGCCCAGACACGGTATAGCGGGGTCATGCGCGGGGCCAGGGTCGCTCCTCACAGAGGGCCATCGGAGATTCCCGGCTCGGACTCCGAATTATTGCTCGACAAAATGAGAGATGGAAGTCAACGGCTGAGAATAGTCAGAGGACCAGCTTTGAGACACGGCAACGACGCACACCAAGAGCAATGGCGACCCCTTTCTTCTCGACAATTCCAACCCAACTCCAGCGAGCACTCAGGGGAGCCCGGCTATTCTTATCCCTCCCCGGACGGGGTGGGGTGATCGGTCCTCTGAGGTAATCTTTGCCCTGATTGGACAGGGTTTCGTGGGGTGATATCTGTCCCCCTCTGATTGGACAGGGGAAAACCCTGCCTTTCTGGGGCAGAGTCGAGACTCTGAGGTAAGGAACCTCTGCCCACGTCCGTGGCGAACGCACGTGGGCAATGGCATCGATGGTGCGAAGAAGTGAAGGATTGATTTGTTGGCGTTGGGTATTGCAAAATCTAACCAGAAAGAAACTTCGCAGGCACACATGTAATTCCCTTTAGACATAGGGAGAATCTAACTATACACATACTTATTGAAATAACTAAGCTTCGGGACTGCTGTCTGTTTGTGTGCAAATGGCTTCCAGATTCATAACATATGAGAGTTGGGTGAACAGCTGTTTTGATGAAGAGAGTGTGGGAGTTTGTTCCAAAGGCAGGAAAAAAGAAGAATGAAAGAGTGAAAGTGAGCAGTGATTCTTGATTTTTGTAGTTTTACCAGAAGGGGTTGCTGGTGGACCTTGAGCACCCTGCTGAAATAATGGGGTGACAGATACAGACAGACAGGTGGGTGGGGGGGGCAGGCCAAAGAGGAAATGGTAGAAGACAGAAAGACCATGACCTGTCTGCGATGAGAGAGTGAGAACCCAAAGACTCAGCCAGGTCAGGAGATACCAGGTCAGGTCAGGTATGGGAGCATGCGCCAGAGCAGCGTGTCGCTGGGTCCATTTCCGCCGGTACTCCAGGGGCCTCCGTCTGGCCATCGCCCAGGCAAATGCCTGGCCCATCCCATCTCCTTTAGATGCCGATCACCTGCTGCAAGCACGAGGCACGTGGTCGGCCCATTGGCCTCCTCCACTCAGGAGACTCCCTCGCTGAGAGAATCTGGTGAGCAGGATCAGCGTCAGGAAAACGAGCACATGTCCAACAGCCGCAGCTGACGCTCACGGACTATGCAGGTAACAAATCTCATTTGAGTCACTCTCAGCAACCGCTGTTGAACACAAAGTCCAACCAGCGATAGCCAAGGATCTTCCGAAGAGACCTGGTGCCAAAGGAATTAAGTCTCTGTCTCAGATCCATTGTCAGAGTCCAAGTCTCGCATCCATAGAGCAAGACTGGAAGCACCAAGGACCTGAAGACTTGGACTTTCGCCTCCCGCACAGGTACCGGCAGCACCACACCCATTATCCAGGGAATCCATGACTCCCCAGGCCCGACCAGACGTCTATTGACCTCTGACTCACAGCCAACAGAGACATGAATATCACTGCCAAGGTAAGTGAATCTAACCACAAACAGGCACAGACAGGACAGCTGCATCCAAGATGTCATTGAAAGCCTGGATCTTAGTTTTGACCCAGGAAACCCCTAATCCCAGTGGCTCCGACTCCTCATTCAGCACCTCGAGGGCCCCAAAAGATATCTAAAGTCTCCGCAAAGATGACTGCATCATCTGCAAAATAAGGTTAGAGATCTTGACATTCCCAAACGATGCACGCAGCTTGATCTCTCTGACATCCTCCCTAGAATCCAGTCAATACAAGTGTTGAAAAGTGTGGGGCCAGTACACACCCCTGACGAAGTCCAGTACACGTAGTCAACTAAGCAGAACTGGAATAAGTCAGAGATACTACCACCACATCTCACAGCACTCTCAGTACCAGAGTAGAGTTCAGATATCAGATCGATCAGCTTTGGTGGCCCCCACGAAGACCTAGAATCCTCCAGAGGGCATCCCGATTCACTGAATTGAACGCTTTACAGAGATCAACATAGGCTGCAAGCAGCCCCTGCCGAAACTCTCATCTGCGTTCAGTGAGGACTCGAAGAGCAAGTATACGGTCAATCGTTGACCTCTTTGGTGTAAAGAGGGATCGCTCTGGACGCTGATGCTCAAGCAGATGGAGGCGAACCCTATCAAGAATTATCCGAGCAAAGACCTTGTCCGGCACTGAGAGCAGCGTCACCCTCGGTAGTTGTTGCAGTCTAGGCGATCACCCTTCCCTTTCCAGAGAGGGACAACAAGGCCCTCTTCCATCAGTTGGGATGATGCCTGTGTTCCAGGCAGAGCACAAAACTGCATGCAACGACACGAGTGCAGCATTTCCACCAGCCTTGAGAAGTTCAGCATGGATGCCACAGATCCCTGGAGCTTTACCCCATTTCAACCGGTTCACCGCAGCCTGTGTTTCCACAAGCGAAGGTGAACCACGGTTGATTGGAGGTCAGCAACAGGGATTGTACACCCCTGACGTCCAACTCGACAGCTGTGGATCAGCCTGGTACAACCGCTCAAAGTAACCGGCCCAGCGGGCCTTCACTTCGGACTCCTCTGTCAAGAGCCAACCACCCTCTGCTCTCACTGCAGTGCTCCGAGGGATGGGCTTGGATGAACGCAATGCGTGAATTCCCCTGTAAGCAGGACGAGAATCACTTGACCACAGGTGATGCTCTACCCCTCACAGATTCCTCGCACATCGGCCTCTTGTCCACCCTTAGTGCCCGTACAGTATAACGCCTCAGCTCCCTGAACAGCTCAGCTCTGCCATTCAGCCTGGCCTGTGATTCGGTCAATGGTGTCCAGTGTCCCTTGAGAGACAAAATTCTTCTTTGCCCTACGTGTGAGTTCCAAGACATCCACTGGCAACATCAAGGATGGTGGTCTTAAAGGCTCTCCACAACTCTTCAGGACCTCCCAAAGCACCCAGACCACCCAAATCTCACTCAGCTTGTTCGCAAACTCCTCAGCTACCCTCTCATCCTTGAGCTTGCCAACATCCAGCCTCGGCTGGATGGTACCATTCTCCTGGATTTAAGGTGCAACTTCAGAGTTGCTACAACTAGCCGGTGGTCAGTATTGAGGAACTGAGCACTCCGATAGACCTGCAGTTCTGGATCATCCTCCAGCAACCATCAACGAGACATGGTCAATCTCCTTTGCCACACCACCAGCATTGGAATACCAAGCCCAGGAATGAGCTTATGGGCGCTGAAACCATGAACCGGCCACCCTAAGTGCATGACTTCTTGCAAAGTCAAGGAACTTAGTGCTATTCTGGTTCATAGTTCCAGACCCATGGGACCAACACACGTCTCATAACCATCCTATCAGTTTCAGTCGATGCATTGAAATCCCCAAGACTAGAAGTGTATCTCATCTGGGGCACTGATCAACCACAGTCTCGAGGTGGCGTAGAATGCATCCTTCACAGTGAGATCACTCGCCTCAGTCGGAGCATAAACAGAGACCAGAGAAATAACACCTAAGGGTGAGAATCCTTTGTCTCATAATACGCTCGTTGACCAGTGTTACCTCAATTATCATTGGAGTCAGCTTATTGGACACAGCTACAGCAACTCCTTGGCATGGTAACTATCAGAGCAACAACAATGGTAGGTGTAACCACCCGCCATGATCTCTCCGCAATCCGGTCTCCGAACCTCAGAGAGTGCTGGATACCATGTCCAAACAGCTCAGATGATAACAGAGACAGGTGATCATCCTCTCTTGGGGATAGGACATTCCAGGCACCCACCCGAAGGGACTGCCTCAAGTTAACCCAAGAGGACCGCCGTCTGGTGGACGACACCTCAGCACCACTCTGACACACTCTCCGCAATCTGACCCAGGGATGTTACCCCGTGGTTTCCCTCCTTTCATCAAAGATCGGGGGTCCGAAGGCTTTGCCCCAATCCCGTCACCTGGTGAGCTGCCTGCGAAGGGAAGCTGCACAGGAGGTACTCCCACGGAGTGGGTTTTCAGATTTTGCGTTTTTGTGTTTTGCGGAATGAAGGGTTTTACGGTGGCCGGAGTGCAAATCCTGCCACCAACCTCCTAATAAAAAGTAACCCAACTGCAGGAGGACCTCCGCAGACACAGTTGGGCACTAGATATGGATGGCCGTTGGCTCACAAGGATCTCCTCCGCCCTTGACAGGTTTTGTTTTTAATCCTGCTGGGTGTCCATATCCAAACACCCTCCTCACCAAAAAACCTGTGGGGGGAGACGGTTTAGTCGCGACAACCCGACCATGGAACAGGTTAGTACAGGTTTACATGATACTGTAGCAAGTCACAGATCTAATCGGCCTGGCCTGACTGATTCTAAATGCCTTGGTTTCCACAGTGTGAAGCCAAGAAAGTGAGAGGCAGGAGCACCAGCCAGAGGGGAGAGCAGTACTCCATTAGGCTGCAGACAAAGCTTTGTATGTGGTCAGGAGCTCAGGTGTGCCAAGGAAGGACTTTCCACGACGGAGGATTCCCAGTCGGTACTGCCTTTGGAGGCCAGCTTGGACATGTGGCTTTCCCAGGAAAGATTATGCAGATTGTGAAACCAGAAGCTTGAATGAAAGGACTTCTTCAACAGGATTGTTGAGAAAGTAGATTGTGGGGTGGGGGGGGGGGTGTGTTTGGTTCCAGATGGTCCTCCAGAGATATCGTGTGAGTGAGATTTGTCAGGATTGAAAGACATGTTCCACGTGTTGGACCAGCTTTTGATTTTCTCCAGATCTGCAGAGATTGAAGAAGCTGCTGCATGCA
>CM068968.1:36955840-36970297 GCA_035128595.1 Eptatretus atami
CCCCATCCAAAACCACGATCTTTTCTACCCCCGTTAATCCACCTCAAACCCACCTCCTTCAAATTCCCTGCTTCTCTTCCTGAAAGTCCCTGTCGTGTCCATCTTGTTTACCTTGCGTACCCCGCCTCATCCCTCTCCCTTCAACAGATCTCCTCATGTCTGTTCCCCACTGCTTTGCGCTTCCCTCTCCTGCTTCCTTTGTTATATGTTCTGTGTATTAGATCTTATACGAGCCTCGACAATGTATACAAAAAAAAGAGGTTTTCTTGATTTAGCTGCAGATGTGATGTGGAACCCCCAGGAGGTGAACCTGTCTCACCAACTATTAACCCTTTCTTTCCCAAAGTGTGAAACTTGTCCTTTTGCGGGGTACGTGGACCCTCTGTGGTTGCGTACTGATCTTTGTTGTGAATCATGAGTGGTGATGATGCAAACTGATGTCGTATCAGTCAGTTTCAAACTCTTGCCTCCTTCATTTTTCTATTTTAAGTAATAGCGTTTCAGTTAAAGTCCATCTGCATGCATGAGAAAGAGAGTCACACGACATTGTTCAATTTCTCAGGAAGCTACTTGCCCAATGGTTGAAAAAAAAAGAGGTTGAAAAATGATGATGGTCTTGAGGGACAATTCTCCTTTCTTCCATGCTAAAAAAAAATTACGATATGAGATTGAACTCTTGGGCAATAGGATGATGCTCGCAAGATGGCCTCGAGGTATGCACACTCGCCTCTGAGTTGTCTAGCCTGGGTTCGATTCCCGACCCAGCTATACACTGTCATCCCAGTGTTTCACAGGCAGGGTGATTCATCAATGTGTTTGCTGTCCCTTCGATGGACGTTAAGCTGGTTGTCCCATGTGGCAGCATTAGTTGGTGGACGTTAAATATCCCACAGTGTCCTTCGTGAAGAGTCGGTGAGCTATCGCCGGCACCCTGAACAAATTACAAATTCCTGCCCAAACCTACACAAGGGGCACTGCATCAGCGGCACAGCTGCATTCCCAGCAATGATGCAACCAGCAGCCACAGGCTGCACACAAAATTTAATGAACTACTGTTATTACTTTAACGGTCCAATTATTCCCACCTTGTGCGGTTGGCCGAGGAACGTCTTTAACCAAAGTCTTTCACGAACTGGCTGGCCAAGCTTGACGTTCGACTGGAGGTGATTTGGACAGTTGTTTTTAATTCGTTTCGGGTCTCAGCTATAACTCGCTTACTCTTTGCGAAAGGCTTCATGCTATCTTTAACATCTACCAATGACCGGGTCATCTGACTCGACGTCCTTACTGAGGATGGCGCACACGCTAATGTGTCTCCCTGCCAATGAAACACCAGGGTGGTCGTTTATAGTTGGGTCGAGATTCGAACCCAGGCCTGACAGCTCATTAAGACGAGTCCTGACACTTCTCTTCTATGCTACCAGCCCACTGAACTTGTAGAACAGATATTTTCCAGTAGAAAATGACTTTTATTTAATTATCTCACTATATTTGGACTAAAAGTAAATATAAAAACTTTAAAATTCCATATGAAGCTCAGAATTTTGCTTTTGCAAGCAAAACCTTTTCTCAATGAGAACATTTTCTCAATGGTATTCGAACCCAAGTGATATATTTTTAAAAGCTCGAGTCCTTTTTGGCAACGAGTGCCATTTGTAAAGCTGTGAAATCAAATTTAGCTCAACTGAGTAATTCACTGCTTCCTCTGAGTGTGACTAAGTCAACAACTGAAAGCCAATATAAAGTATTAATTATTATCGAATGGGGTTGCTGATTTCCTCAAGATGAAGTTTTGGGATATCGTTGGCATAGCTTTGTATATCGTGTAAATATTTTGTGTGTTCGTGCGTTATTCTTTCACGGCCGAACCGTAGTGCCGAGAGGCCCTAACGTTTGGGTGTAAGTATTTCAGAATCTGGGCAAGGTTTGAAATTACCACACGTTGGCCTTGATGTCCGTTTTGAGGTGACCAAAGGCCGCTATAAAGGGTATATTGGGATGTGTGGTCAGGCAGTGCTGCCGTCAGCCTGTGGGCAAAAGGTAACCACCATGAAGCCAATAACCCCTTTGACGGTGGTGAAGATTTATGTTCCAACAGGACAATAACCCCAAGCATCCAGGCAAAGCAACATTGGAATGGCTTGAGAACAAGAACGTGAAAGTCCTTGAGTGGCCCAGCCAAAGGCCAGACTTGAACCTCATTGAGAATCTGTGGAAAGACTTGAAGATTGCTGTTCACCGACACTCTCCATCCAACTTGACAGAGCTTGAACACATCTGAAAGGAAGAATGGGAGAAAATCCCCAAATCCAGATGTGCAAAGCTGATACAGACATACCCAAGAAGACTCGAAGCTGTAATCGCTGCCAAAGGCGCTTCTACAAAGTGTTGACTCAGGGGGTTGAATACTAAATTGACACGAGACATTTCAGATTTTGATTTTTAATAAATTTGTAGAAATTTCTAAAAACATGTTTTCACTTTGTTATTGTGGGGGATTTTGTGTAAATTAGTGAGACAAAATTTTAAATGGTGCGTCGTCCTTCCGTCCGTCCACAAACACTTGCAACTTCTTCCCTGAAACCATGCACACAATTTCGATGAAACTTGACCACAACATTTATCACCCATGATGTACCAAAGTTTGTTCATGGCATTGAAAAAAAAAAAAATTCCACATGTATTTACTTTCTTCTCCGTTACACATTTTGTGGGTCATCCACGCCTACGAGTGGTTCCCTGGTTTTCTTATCCAGCCACAACCAGGTGTGCGCCCAGGGGTATTGCCCCTATTTTTAGTCCACCACTTGATGAAGTCGCCAGTGGCATTATGTTTTTGGGTTGTCCGTCTGTCCGTACGTACGTCCATCCATGCTAGTTTTCTCTGTTTTCTCTGCAACCACTTATCCGACCACGAAATTTTCATCATAAGTTGTGACTACTCATGTAGAATATTTTAATGATAATTATGTCATCGGTCACGTGGTGTGACAGCCATGTTGGAAAAAAAGGAAAAACTTTGGATCTCCATCTCCGAAACCACTCCGAGGAAAAAAATTGAAACTTGGCACATGTAAAGTATTCCCCATGGAAAAGAAGTGCGGTTTAAAAGTTTTTTTTAATGATGTCATAGGTGGCTTCGTTACGACGTCCTAATTGCATATGTCGAACAATTTATCCAATCAGTATGAACATTTTTGAGGGTCATCTCGGGCTAAATTGATGTCATCGGTCGCATGCTTTGGCAGTCGCATTGTTTTTAACATAAAACCCTTCAAAAATCTTCTTCGAAATGGCTGAACAGATCGAGGCGAAACTTTACAGGAAAATCGCCTGTCCATGAGGAACAAAAAGTTCTCCACCTATGACGTCATAGGTCACATGGTTTGGCAGCCATATTTGATTTACCATAAAATCTTTAAAAATCACCTTCTCCAGAATGGTTGGACAGATTGAGGTGAAACTTCATACACGTATTCCCCAAGTCTTGGGAATACCAGGGTGTTCATGAATAATTAATATGTCGCATCGTCTGGCAGCCATATTGGATTGAACGAAGATTTAAAAAAAATAAAAAAATTCTTGAATCGCTTCATCAATCGATGTGAAACGTCATAATTATGATCGAGTAGTCATGGGGAATAGAAATGTTTTAAATTTCAACCTGATCGGACGCATGGTCTGGCAGCCAGAATTATTTAATATTTTGAATCTGGGTTTAGGGATTTTAATCAAACTTGGTACAAATATGTATAATGATGTAATCATGTGGATGGAGGCATATGTGGCGACGTCGTGACATCGAAGGGTGCCCTTTCAGTGTTTGTATATTTTTATACAGGGTGTCTCAGAATTATGTTACCCCATTGTGTGTTGTGTATTTTACCCAGAAACTATCATCGATGTCTGTCATTCCATTTCTCATTGCTTTTCAAAATGCCTAGACGTTGCTGGTGGTCAATTTGAACATTGCTTGCGGTCACTTCAGGGGTGCCGAGAGGGGGGTAACTACCCCGGGGCCTGGACCCAAATAGGGGCCCGTAATTATTTCTTCAGTTTTTGTTTCATATAATGATTGTTTGTGATGATAAAACACAAGGGCAGGTTCATTTTGTGACTCCCTCCCAACCACTCAGGGCGATTTCCACCTCGGCATGCCATTGCCATGGACAGTGACACCCTCCCTCGTAAAATATACGACTGTGGAAACAAGTTACATGATCACAATCGCCGTAATGACGTAAATGAACACAGGAGTGTTGTGTTGGCCACACCCTATCCGGATTAAGTATAGAAAGAGAGATTGGGGGATAAGGGAGAAGGAGGGGGGGAATATATAGTGATAATGTTTTTATTTTTAGAGGGTTGGAGGGATACGAGTGAAAGGGGAAAGGAAGTTGAAACGCCATAGGAATCGGGGGAGCTCGAGGGAAAAATGGGGAGCGTGATGCCATTTTTTGTTTACGTAATGTCATGCCTTTTATTTATTTATTATTTTGTGTGTATTTATTTATTCCTATCTTTGAATTATTTACTTTTGTAGACCATGCAGCAAGTGTTGTGTGCAAACTTTAAAAAAAAAAAAATCGTTTTACTAAGGTGCTATTGATGTGGAAGGCAGTTTTGCATGTTTATTTTGGTGGGAAAGTGTAACTGTGAGTGGAAGAGATGTAGAGTGGGTTAAGTCAGTGCGAAATGGATGAACAGTATCCCCTTTGAGGCCTGCCTTTTAAAAATGTCCCTTAAGCTCCAATCTTCAGCTCTTTTTTACTTGCTGCGGTGAATGAGCTCGATTGCGGAACCGCCACGTTTTCCCCTCAATTTGAATTTGTTACACCATGTTGATTACATGAAGTGCTTCCTTGTAAGTTCAGGAAAACGTCCAGAGCATGTTTCAATCCAATTACATGCTAGCAAGGGGGATATCTGTTTATCACGAATGCACGATGGGGGCAGGGTGGTGCAGGTGGAGAGGGTTGCGTTTATTTGCTCAATTAAAATAATTTAAGACGAAGAGTGAGGATCGGGGTAAACGGGAGGGATGCAGAGAGTAGAGGTATCCCAGATCCCAAGTCAAAATTGATTTTTTTTTTTCTTTCTCCTATGAATAGATTCATAAAAGTTTTTAAAGCATTGCCAAGTGAACGCATGGCCACAGACTGATGCGGTATTTTGCTTTTTCCGACAGGACCCAAGGAGCAAGCATCGGTTCAGAGTTCACTCGTATGGCAGTCCAACATTCTGTGACCACTGTGGTTCTTTGCTGTATGGTCTTCTGCACCAGGGCATGAAGTGTGAAAGTATGTTTTTGGGGAGAGTTACAGGACATATATCAAGGTCATCATGGGTGTAGACTGTGCCAACGGTGTGCAATTAGGGGTTTTTTTTAAGGTTTTTTTTTTAAGCATACTGTAACAAAGGTGTGTGACTGTGTGATTAAAGTTGAAATGATCTGGGTACACAGCATCGAGTTGAAGACAAAGGTGTGGGATATAGTTTGATGGTGTTGGGCCGTAGTTGTGAATGTTGTTAAAGGGTGAAAGGTTCAGGATGGTGGTCATATCAAGGATCAATATTATGGGGCAAGGATCAAAAAAATAAACCAAGGAATTTATGTCAATGTCAGCAATTAAGGCTCAAGGTCAAGGTGGTGGGTTGAGCATTGATGGTCCAGTATTACATTTAAGAATGGAATGATTGATGATCTTCCTTGTGCTGTCATGTACATAAGGCTGCCGAGGCAGTTTTATTAGCTAGGGGGCACAAATCCTGGTCGGGTCACCACTCAGACACTGGATACTCGACTGGCTCACTATTCCCAGCAAGCATTGCTCATTTTGCCAACCTCGGAAGGATGATATGCTGAGTCAACCCATCTGGTGTTATTTTGGAACTGCTGGGACTTGAACTCAGGACGTTAAGATCCTAAACCAACCGCCTTAACCATTAAGCCACCACCAAGCTTATAATTAAATCATAGTCGAGTATAAAAGTCAAAGCTCGGGGTTCGAGTTTTGAAATCCTAGTCGAATGTCTGTGGGTAGGTGCAAGGCTGCATATTTCATTAATTGTTTAACAGGTTGATATCACTGAGATGGGAATTTCTTTTTTTCAATGTCTTACCATGACAATCGATCGATGCCGCCCCCAGGCTGTGAGATGAATGCCCACAAGCGCTGTGTTGCTCACGTGCCAAACCTCTGTGGCATCGACCACACGGAGCGGCGTGGGCGCATATATCTGCAGATCGACATTTTAAACATGGAGCAGTTGGTTGTTACAGGTGGATGTCGCACAAATCCAAGTCGGCTGCAATCTCATCTGTAGCTCATCCTTGTGTTGGAATCGTAAAGTCATCTATGCGGAGCAATCCTGCATAGAGATGGTTGTTCTACCAAACACACTTGTAAGGTTCCTGCTGTGAGTGATGAGATGTGAGTCACTGATAGATGCCTGTGTGGGATGCTGTGTTCGACGGCTAATGACAAACCAAGAGTAGCATGATTGTTCAGTTGGCAGTGCCTCGGATTATTTCTGAGCTCTCTGGCTCTTGTTTGATCCTGGGCAGAGTCAAACCACCTTTTGGTAAAATGTCCTACATGTATGCTACCTGCTGTTCCATCTGCTGTCATACACCGATAAAGTCTGAATTAATTCCATTATCATCCGGGAAATATAAATATTACGTACAAATTGGGTCAGGTGGTTGTGGGAGAATGCGGGCAGGAGAATGGGGGGGGGGGGGGGGGTAGAGGTTAATACAAGGAAGAGACCTCCAGATGAATTGCAGGCAATAGCGCAGAGTGGATGACTACACAAAACTACCCAAACCAAGATACCTGTTGTGGACAAACTCGCAAGAGCTAGTTAAGAATTGTGTTGACGTTCTTCTCCTGCACAGTTTGGCGATGGCCTAAAGATGGTGATGTCACAAACCGGTATTGTGAGTAAGACTCACCTGCTTGCCATGTCATCCACAGTCCGTGAAGCCAAGAACCTTATCCCCATGGACCCCAACGGCCTCTCAGATCCATACGTGAAGCTCAAGTTGGTCCCAGATCCGAAGAATGAAAGCAAACAGAAGACCAAGACCTTAAAAGCGACACTCAACCCTTACTGGAATGAGACCTTCACCTTGTGAGTCTTTGCTGGTCTTGAACGTATCGAGTGAACATGAAAATACCATTGTTCTATTGTGGTTAAGAATGTAGACAGCAAGGAATGAACTATAAATTTTGACCGGAAATGGCCCTCTAATGAAGCGAAAAAGACTCAGGTGTCGGTTCGATCGTCGATATCCTTTCGTTTCTGCTCGGTGCTGCATTTCCCAAAGGCGGTGTGATGTATCACTCCGGGCGTATTGCCAATTAGAAACCCATCTGTAGTTTTGTATTTTGATTCTGGCCGTGCCAAATGGTTTGTAAACCACACGAGTCTAGTCCAATTGCACAATTCAAAATGGGACAATCTTTCAGGAGCATGGTTTGCATG
Source organism: Eptatretus atami (assembly GCA_035128595.1). NCBI lineage: Eukaryota > Metazoa > Chordata > Myxini > Myxiniformes > Myxinidae > Eptatretus > Eptatretus atami. The sequence continues at coordinate 36,963,332 of CM068968.1, forward strand.
AATGTTGCAATGAGGAAGCCTTGGACCTTGATCTGTCACTTCAATCATAAGCACTGGAGAGTGGCTGATTGGAACCTTTTTACAGATCACGCATGCATGCGAGGAGGGTTTCCAGACTATAAAGTGGAAATAGGAATTTGAGGAGGAGAAATGAAGAGATCCAAGGAAGAGATTGTGAAAAAAAAACACACAGGAACAATTAGAGGAGGAAGGGAAGATGTATACGATGCATGACGAGGGGAATTATTCTGCCATATTTCGTACCTAATAGCTAGATGACCCCTGAGGATGTATTCTCTTTGGTTGGTTGGTCGTGCTCAATCTCTTCGTTTATTTTGCTTCTCCGTTTCCCTTCCTAGCAAACTGCGAGGGTCAGACCGAGATCGAAGGTTATCTGTGGAGGTGTGGGATTGGGACCTGACATCACGCAACGACTTCATGGGGGCACTCTCTTTCGGCATCTCTGAGCTCGTCAAGATCCCAGCCAACGGCTGGTAGGACACCGCTCTTCACTCGATGCTCATCAGAGCCAGAACAACTGTCGTGGTTACAAATTCAGCCTCGAGTGTAACCTTTTGTGTGACTGCAGGTATAAATTGCTAAGCCAAGAGGAAGGAGAATATTACAATGTCCCCATCTCTTCCGAGCTCCCTGAAGCTGATGCTGAGCTGAGGACGAGGCTGGAGGTGAGAAGTTTAAGGTTTTAAAATGTTCGATTAAAATTTCAAGGGATAGGTTTCCTGCTTGTTGGTGTACTGCATTTGTTAAAAAAATAAATGGAGGCCCCTACTCTTGACAGTTTTGGACTGTTCACGACGAGTCGATAAACCGTTCTAGGCGAGAACCAACCCTGGACGGGTCGTCACTCCGACGCAGAATACTCTGCTAAAGGCGATGACTAGCCTCATCTTCTAGAAAGACACCACGGGATCTTTAACGTCCACCTTCCCCCAACGATCAGTACTGGCATGGTCCTCTGTTCATACGAGGGACAGTGCAGGCATTGATTGTGAAACACCAGGATGACGGTTTCTAGCTGGACTGAGATACGAACCCAGGCTAGGCAACTCAAAGGTGAGTGCGCATACCTCTAGAAGTCTACGCTGTCCTACCAGCCAACATTATTGAAGGAATTTCAAATGTTCAGGTTTACATGTCTGGACCTTGAGCTCCATCTCGTGGACATCCTTGTGTGGACGGGTGGAGGAGATGACTTTGTGCTGAAAGAAAACCATTTCCTCAGGGCAGTACCAGAGACTCTTTTCACGAGTTGTTGCCTCCAAAAGGATAATAATTTAGGAGTTTGTCAGTTTTACTCATGTGAAGAAAATGTGTTTTTAAAATTTTTAATTTTTTTAATGTGTCGAAGTGTTTGCATATCTCTAACACACAGGCACGTACCTTTTTTTTCCTTCACTTATAAATCCGTTTTCTGTGGCTTATAATTCCATTTTGTATAAAGCATGTTGTGTAGCATTTCATGACGAGCAAAACCATTGTAAGAATAACTGTAATCACATTCGATGTGAGCGTGATGATGCTTTCATTTGGTATCGATTCTCAGAGAGAGGAGTTGCTTGTTTCCTTTAGGGTTCCCATGGCAATGCATCTCCATGGTGTCTCTAAATATTCCAGAGGCAGGAACTGTGGGTTTACCATTGCCTTGGCTGTGCCAAAATGCAGAGGGGGGATGTGGTGGGTGATGTGTAAATGGGGAAAGTGTGGTCACCAGTTTAACAGTTTGACAGAGGGGGTTGCCAGAACTGTGGCCATTAAGAGGAAGAGATCACAGATGAGAAGCAAGAAAATTTGTGTGATAATACGAGCACAGTTTGAAACTCTCCACAAGAAACATCACCAAAGCAGAGACTATTCCAGTGGAACTCTTTTACCTCCCCACCCGCATCCTTCTCTTGTAGCAGCGGATGATCCTGACCCGTCCCCCAAGAGCATCCCAAGAGGACGTGGAAGGAGACGATACAGCCCCAGTGGATGAAAATCGTTTGTCGCTGGATGATCTTACCTTCCTTGCTATGCTGGGCAAGGGGAGTTTTGGAAAGGTCAGTGTTAAGGGCAAGCAGTCAAAGTTGGGGAAAAGTGAGAATTGAGAAACGATTCAATGATCCATCAATATTGCACGCCTTTTCCATTTACCACCTGTCTTCTTGATCAACCGACCGTGCAACCAGGGGTGTTGTGCTGCCGGAGCGCACCAGAGTGGCTCTCGGGCACCTCAATCCATCCGAGGTGAAGCTGCTGCAGTTTTTAGAAAAAACAACCCATTAATCGATAAATTAATCAATTTAATCATTTTCAACCGATCATTTGTCAACATTATTTCTTCATCTACTTCTTGGTTGCAATTTTTCTCCATTTTTAGATTTAAAAAATGTACCATATTCAGAATGTAGGCTTCTATATTGCATGAGAAACGATTTACGACTTTCCACGACGCATTTGTGACTTTGTTTTGACAGCACTGATAAGACCCTCACAATTACCATCTCTCATTAAACCGACATCCCTCACTCAATCTTCCTTCTTCCTTCATCCTTCCCTCATCCAAGGGAAGCTGACAGCGTGTGATCATTTCACAGCCACGTGTGTGTTTGAAAGCACACACGTTTCCCAAGCGCACACACCACCCTTCCTTCTCCGTTTCATACTTGTTTTCTGTGAATGGCATGACCAGGGGTGTGTTCAGTTGGCAAGCGGCTTGCTATCGCTTTCCAAGCCAATCGTTCCATATCAACCACTTTGCAAGCCACTCGCCGAGCCATTCAGCAAGTGGAGCAAACGAACGACTTTCCGAACAATCCTCTTGAGGAAGTACGGTCACTCATTCTCCTCGGTCTCACTATCAGCCATGATCTTTCTTGGGCAAACCACATTTCAAATTTGGCCTCCAAAGCCATTCGCCGTCTGGGTATCCTCCGTGGTACGAAGTCCTTCCTTGGCACACCTGAACTCCTATCCGCCTACAATGCCTTCATTCGCAGATTGATGAAATACTGCTCTCTCCTCTGGGTTGGCTTCACTGCCTCACACCTTGCTCAGCTTGACACCATGGAAACCAAGTCCTTTAAGATCATTGGAATCTCCCGTGCTGAGGCTGAGTCTATGGACCTATCACTTTTCCATCTCAGACAGGTCGGTGGTCTCTCTGTCTTCCACTGCCTCCTCTCTGGCCTTATATCCTCTGCTGTTTCTGTGCTTTGTCCCCCCAGGCTTCTGTAGGGTGCAACCAGTCCACCATCAACCCCCTTCTGGTGAAGCTACCTAAATTTAGGATTACTTCTCACCTCCACTTATTTGCTTCCTCTTTTTTTTTCGACCTGTGAACCAACTTCCACATTCTCTTCAATCTCCTTCTTCTCCCTGGTCTTCAAGACGGCTGTTCATCACCATCTCAAATCATCCCCATGAGGGTAGAAAAGATCAAAACCATGATCTTTTCTACCCTCGTTAACCCCACACCCTACCCACCCCAAGTCTTCTTCCAAACTTCCAGTATTTACCTCCCTGCGAGTTTCCTTCTGTATGCACCTTGTTCTTTCCAGCCCCCCTCCCCATTCCTCCTACCTACTGATGTCCCCTCACACAATCTCCCATCTCAACCGCAGTCTCCTCTCTTTCTCCTACGTTGCTCCTTCATCATATCCACTCTTGCCATTCTCTCTTCCACCATCCGTACCAAGTGTCCAGCCCGTCTCAACTGGCACTTCACCAATCTCCACGTCAAGCTCATCTGCACACCAATCTCCTCCCTCAGTTCATCAATTCTCCTTCTATCCACCCTCTTTACTCCCACAATCCTCCTGACCCAGTTGTTCTTGCAAACCTGTAACCTTTGTTGTTGTCTCTGTCAGTGCCACAGTAGTCTCTAGACTGTAAAGGTAGGTCAGCATTACACACAACATCAGAACCTTCCCTTTCAATTTCTTGATATCTTTCTGTCTACCATTACTCCCTCCACCCTCCTCCACACATTCGCACCCACCTGAATCCTCCGCACATCTGCCTCGGAGTTACCATCCCAGTCCCAGATGCTGAAATCTATTTCCTTGTCTGAACTACTTCCCCTCTAACCTGATATCCATTTCTTTTCTCTGCTGCCTGACTCGCATCACCTCATTCTTCTCCATACTTATTCTTGGCCCATGCTTCTGAAATGCCTCCTTCCACTCCCCCAGTACTTCCTGCATCTCCCGCCAACTCTTCACCACAACAGCCAGATCGTCCACATACAGCATCCTCCCCATATTACCCTTCAAGCTCACCTTCCTGCTTACCAGCTCCATCACCATGATAAACATGAATTGGCTGAGAGATCTTCCCTACTTCAAACCGATGTTCACGCTGAACTCCTCAGACATCTCAGGACAAACTAAAACTCTTCCCTTCATTCCCTTGTACATCCCTTCCACTAACCTAACTTCTGGTTCTGGAACTCCCATCCATATCATTGTTGCCATCACCATATCTCTTGGGACAATGTCGTAGGCCTTCTCCAGGTCCACAAATCCCAATGCCATTTCACCTTGCACCTCCAACCTCTTCTCCACTAGCTATCTCAGTGTGAACATCCCATCCGTCATCCCCTACTCTTTTTGAACCCCTGCTGCTCTTTCTCCGATCTCCACACTCTTCCTTATCATCCCATCCAGAATCTTCTCCAGCACCTTCATGACATGGCTCGGGAGTGTAATGCCCCTGTACTTCCCCGGATCTTGAACATCACCCTTCCTCTTCAATATCAGCACAAATAACTCCTGTCCATCCAATACTCTGGCATTGAACCCTCTCTCATACATAAATTCAACAGCATCTTCGTTCAACTGACTAAGACTTCTCCTGCTGCAACATCATCTCTGTACACACCTCATCAATGCCTGGCACTCTTCCCTTCTTCATCCTCTTCAATGCCATCCACACTTCCTCCTCTGTGATTTCCACCAACTCCACTTTCGCCTCGACATAACATGCTAGCTACAGCTCGCCGTTGCTTTGTTCCCGGTTCAACTCGTCTTTGAAATATCTTTCCCACACCTTCAGTACTCTCCCCCCCCCCCACCAACCCCGCCTTTTATGTCCTTACCATCCTCATCCCTGTCACAAGCCAATTTATATATCATCTTCCTACGACAATCCTCTTCCAACTTGTTATACACCTCCTCTTCCATATTATTCCTCACCTTATCCACAGTTCTCCTTGCTGCTTTCTTCTTCTGCCCATACAGGTGCAGCAACCCCACATCAGGCTGCCTCCTCTATCCTTGACCTTCTCTATCCTCTTCTAAACGTCCTTTTCACCAACTGCCTACACTACCTCCTCCGTCCACCATACCTGGTTTCTATCCCTCGACAATGTACCCTTTCCTGACATCCTTCCACACAAAACTTCTGCATTTCCCCTAAACGCCTCTCCATGCTTCTTCCACTCCTCCTCCTCCAAACCCTCCGCTTCTTCGCGAAGTTGCTCATACCTAGCGCTCATCCTCTCCTTGTAGAGTATTCTATGATGACATTTCCCCCACACTTCCCCCACTTCATAATCACCTGACCCCTGTGCTCTTAACCTCCTTCCTTTTCTTAATCCATATCACAAACACCACAGGCGTGTGCTGGATGGCAACATGCTCTCCCATCACTGCCTTACAATCCTTAACCCTCCTTAACTGTCACCTCCTTACTACCACCAAATCCAGTTCTGTTCTATGTTGTCCACTCCTATAGGTAATCTTGTGGCTTTCCCGCTCTTGAAAGAATGAACCAGCTATGGCCATCCCATTCCTTGCCACCAATTCCACCAGCTCTTGGTCCTCTCTATTCCTCGTTTCCCACCCAATTTACCAACACATTCCTCTTCTCCTGGCTATGCTACTCCCACGTGCGCGTTAAAGTCCCCCGCAATGCACAGCATCATATCCAGCTCAACCATTCCCATCATCCTCTCCAGTGCGTCCCTAAATTCCTGCTTCTCTACCCTAGTCCCTCCCGTTTGTGGCACATACACTGATTAGCCAAAACATTATGATCACTGACAGGTGAAGTGAATAACATTGATTATCTTGTTACAATGGCACCTGTCAGGGGTGGGATATATTCGCAGCAATGTGAACAGTCAGTTCTTTGAGTTGATGTGTTGGATGCAGGATAAATGGGCAGGAGTAAAGACCTGAGCGACTTTGACAAGGGCCAAAATGTTATGGCCAGATGACTGGGTCAGAGCATCTCTGAAACGGCAAGGCCTGTGGGGTGCTCCCGGTCAGCAGTGGTGAGTACATACCGACAGTGGTCCGAGGAGGGACAAACCACAAACGGCGACAGGGTGTTGGGTGCCAAGGCTCATCGATGCGCGAGGGCAACGATGGCTATCCCGTCTGGTCCGAACGACAGGTCTACTGTGGCACAAGTCACAGAAAATTTTAATGGTGGTCACGGGAGGAATGTGTCACAATCCACAGTGCATTGCACCTGCTGCGTATGGGGCTGCGTAGCCACAGACCGGTCAGAGTGCCCATGATGACCCTGTCCACCATAGAAAGCGCCTACAATGGGCACGCGAGTCGGAACTGGACCTTGGACAGTGGAAGAAGGTCGCCTGGTCCGATGAGTCCCGTTTTCTTTTAGATCACGTGGATGGCCGTGTACTGTGTGCCGTTTACCTGGGGAAGTGATGGCACCAGGATGCACTGTGAAGACGACAAGCCGGTGGAGGGAGTGTGATGCTCTGGGCAATGTTCTGCTGGGAAACCCTGGGTCGGCCATTCATGTGGACGTCAATTTGACACGTGTCACCTCCCTAAACATCATTGCAGACCAGGTACATCCCTTCATGGCAATGGTATTCCTTGATGGCAGTCTCCTCTTTCAGCAGGATAATGCGCCCTGCCACACTGCACACATTGTTCAGGAATGGTTTGAGGAACACGATGAAGTGTTCACGGTGTTGCCCTGGCCTCC
>CM068968.1:37007701-37019479 GCA_035128595.1 Eptatretus atami
GGTATATATACCAGTTCTTTTTCATATGTATATCATATCTCATATCTATCATATAGATTGTGGACCAGGTTATATACAGATAGCGCTGGTTGTTCCTCAACGGCAGAGGCTGGGTTGGTCTTTTTCTTGGCACTTTTCCCCTTGTCCTTGATTGATCCCTTCTTTGGAGGTATGGTGATGTGTCTGGTCTGAGCTGCTGGTGAAATGTGATGATGTGTGTGGCAAACACCTATACTCCGATAATCTATGCGTAGCCGCACGGTGGACGCACGGTCGACGCAGACTGCCACGGAGGCCGTACGTAGGACGCACGGCGGGCGTAGGGGAACCGTGCGTCGACCCTGCGTTGCCCGCAGGTAGTCACACAGACCGCAAGGCCACCGTACGGTGAACACAGGATGCCTTAGGACTACTCTACGGCGACCGTGGAAATAGTGCGGCCGCCGTAATTTTTTGGGGGTTGGCAAAATTCATTTTTCATTGATAAGAGCCTACGGCAGCCGCACGAATAACGCAAGCCCACCGTACGCCTACGTATGGTCGACGTGGAACACATCTACATCATGGCTACGGCTTGTCGAATTGCTACGGCCAACCTAGAAATGAAAAAAGTTATAACTCCGCGCTTAAATTCCACGGAGACCCTACGGCCTGTAAAAGATAGCCATTCGGCGTAGGGCCACCCTGAGGCCACCTCAGAAACTCTGCGGCCGCACGTTTTTATCAATTCAGGGGGGGGGGGTACGGCCGCCGTATCCTCGCCGTAGAGCAAATGTGACTCGTGCTTAAAAGGAGAAGCGTCCATCCTTCTGTGTGTTATGCTTCATTCAAAATGGTTCCTGCTGTCGTGGAATAATAAAAATGGTACCGTGGAAAGCGAATACAAATTAATCAATTTACTTTGAACAAAAATTAATGTCCATCTAATCTCAAAGGTATCTGCTTGAAATGCCCTCTTTCTGGGATTGAAGAAGAAGAAGAAGCGGTAATGGGAGCTTTATGCAGTGGTTCCAATGGAAGGAGAACCCAAAATATATGAGAGCATGTTGAAAAGTAATGCCTACTATTCTTTTTCTCCAGAACAGGTAAATATATTTGAATGACCCAAAGTGCAGTATGCACCTTAGTTCTTCCTGCCAATGGGTGCAAAGTTTTGGGATTCTGACAGATGCTTCAGTGCTACCTTAGTCATGGTGGTAGAGGGCAGCACGACGCTGTCAGTGCTGTGAAGCGCTGGAGGTGTGAGTTTGGATGAGATGACTGGAGATGAGAGTTGGGTGCACCATTATGATCCTGAGAGTAAGAGACGTCAATGGAGTACTGCCACAAAGGATCACCAGCCCCGAATTGTTTCTGTCAGATTTTCTTCTCTTCCCCAAACTTCAGGAACACTTTTGGGGTGAACATTTTTCTTCCGACGATGATGTCAAGGCCGCTGTGAAGTGCTGGTTAAGTCAGCAGGACGTACAGTTTTACATGATGGCATTACAAAACTGGTTGCACCATGGAAGGATATTGAGAAATAAGGATGCACCATGGTAGAATAAGAACTGATGTTACCATCTGTCTTTGTTTCATTTGGATATCTTTACCTGTTTTTGAGAAAATGCATAGGAGGCATTACCTTTCATCATGCCCTCGTATATAGTAATATTTCTCGAAGCAATACAGAAGAAAAATATATAGAAGTACTCAGAAGAAACACATGAACAACAACAATTTAATTCACAGAAAATTTTAATTTACAGAATGTAGGAATGAAGGGCCCGAGTCATGGACTCGGACTTCAATCGTCATCTTGCTCCACTCAGAACGTAAATGTTATGGTACGAAAGAGACGCATTCAAAACCTGTTATGCTTTGTAACTTTTTTATGCCTCCTCCGACGAAGTCGCCGGAGGCCTTGTGTTTTTGGGTTGGCCGTCCGTCCGTCTGTGCCTCCGTGATAGGTTTTCGTTGCCATGATAACTGAAGAACGGCTGAAGGGATCGAAGTCAAATTTGGTACAAGTATGTATAATGATGTAAAGATGAACTGATTACATTGTGGGGTCAAGAGGTCAAAGGTCAGAGGTCATGTTCGGTGAAAATTCCGTTGCCGCCCTAACTTGTTAACCAGTGATGGGATTTTGACCAAACTTGGGATAACTATACCCGATGATGAAAAGATTAACTGATTAGATTTTGGCATCAAGAGGTCAAAGGTCAGAGGTCATGTCATATAGAAATGTGATACTTGAGAACAGCTTAAAGGATTTTAATCAAACTTGATTCAAGTATTATATTGATGTAATAATGTGGGCAGAGGTATATCGGTCGACGTCGCGACGTCGAATTATGTCTAGTTACCTTTTAATTTTGCTCTGCATGAGGCAAAGGGAAAAGTTTTATGGTTTATTTATGAGCAAGGAGGGGGCGAGAGTTTAATCTCCCTTAGAATATTTATGAAGCCGTATATTGAATCTGTGGGTTGATCAGAAGAATATTGGAAATCATAATTTTTTCAAGAATACTTTTTGCCAGTTATCAAACACCCTATAGGAGATTGCAGGGACAGCCAAGAGGTATGCACAAGTGCAATGAGCTGTCCAGCTTGGGTTCAAATCTAGGCCCAGCGACAAACTGTCATCCTGGTATTTCACAGATTGGGCGAGGCATCAACATGTGTGCCGCCTTTCGGACGTTGAACTTGGGGAACTGTCTGTCAGCACTGGTCATCAATGGACGTTTGACTCAAGGCGTCTTACTCGAAGAGTAGGCGAGTTATCGCCGGTGCCCGAGAATAAATTAAAATTCCTGTTTATAAGCTCTTCAACAAAAAAAAGTAAAACAAAAATCTGAAGCAATGTGGAATCTCTTTTGGATTGTAATATTGTGCACATTTGTTTCTTTTGCCTTCAACGAAATTGTTATTTTTGTGAATCAACCGGAGGTTCTTGGGAATGATGACTGACGGCATCAGGATCATCAGGACGGCTTTTTTTTTTTACATATCGGCCATAAACATTGAAAGTATTAATGAGGCAAATTATGATTGCTTCACTTCATATCTTCTCTCTTTCACTTCTGTAAGAGAATCGTTCATAAAATTCTGTGAAAAAATATTTATTGACAAATGAGCATTGTACCTCTACTACTACAGTTATGGCACCAATTATTCCTACCTTCTTTTGGGGTCTACTAGTAAAGGTTTTTGTCCCAAGTCTTTCACGAATTGGCTAGCCAGGCTTGACATTCATGTGAATGTGGCAGCAATTTGTACCATAATTTGTTCAGAGTGCCAGCATTGACTCACCTCCTCTACGCTAAATACATCAAGGTATCTTTAATGTCCAGCACAACGTGCTGGCAGACTGTAGACGGTTCCTCCGGCTTGATGTCCATATGATGGATAACACATACATTGATGCCTTGCCCTGCCTGCAAGACACCAGGATGGAATTTTATAGCTGAGTAGACATTTGAACCCAGGATGGACAGCTGAGAGCCGAGTGTGCATACCTCTAGGTCTAGCCCCATGTTCTTATTGCACGGCCCGTGAGCCACTGGCGGCCCCTGGTGCCTAAAGTGCGGCCCTTGACGTGTGGCCAATGATACACAAGGTGAAAACAGCCCATCTTAATCTGCCATAAACGCTATCAAATTGACCAAAAGGTTTCAAATGAGTATTATAATGCAAAGCATAAGAGTAACATTACTATATCAGGATATAGTTGCAGTAAACAAACAATTACGCTTGCAGCCCAGTTATATGCTTGCAGCCCAGCCCTATATATGCACAGTCAGCTGAGTTATTACTATATACGAGGGCATACAGTTTCTGATTTTTGACTGACCCTATTTTTTTTTCTCGCAGGCAGGGCGAGGCATCAATGTGTGTGCTGTCCTCGGATGGAGATTAAACTGGGAGTTACATCTGCCAGCATTAGTTGTTGGATGTTAAAGATTCCATGGTGTCCTTCGCAAAGTGTAGGAGAGCAATTGCCAGCATCCTGAACAAATTACAAATTCCTTCCCTGACCTACAGAGGGTGTTGCATCAGTGGCATAGCTCGGCGAATGATGCTATTCACAGCCATGTGCGGCATACAAAAGAAGAGTAGTGGCTCCAGATGGATGGATGAGCGGACTGACATCACCCAAAATATACGTGCCCAGTTGGGTTGACGTTCTGTTGAGGGCTAAATATTTGGGTCTGGACAAAAAAAAAAAATAGGGTCAGTCAAAAATCAGAAACTATTTTTACTCAGCTGACTGTACATAACCATATAGGGCTGGCAGGATAGCCTAGACCAATGATCTTCACTATTGTTTTAGGGGCCACTTTTGCCGATAAGACATCAGTGTGAGAGCCGCCACACACCCTGCAGGACTCAATAATGGCTGTTATGAGGCCCTGCCTCCACAAACTCTTCTCCGTTGTGGTTAACTAGGCTGCAAGCGTAATTGTTGTTTACTGCAACTATATCCTGATATAGTAATGTTACTCTTATGCTTTGCATATATACTCATTTGAAACCTTTTGGTCAATTTGATAGCGTTTATGGCGGATTAAGATGGGCTGTTTTCACCTTTGTGTATCATTGGCCGCACGTCAAGGGCCGCACTTTAGGCCACCAGGGGCCGCCAGTGGCTCACGGGCCGTGCAATGGAAGAACATGGGGCTAGACCTAGAGGTATGCACACTCGGCTCTCAGCTGTCCATCCTGGGTTCAAATGTCTACTCAGCTATAAAATTCCATCCTGGTGTCTTGCAGGCAGGGCAAGGCATCAATGTATGTGTTATCCATCATATGCACATCAAGCCGGAGGACCGTCTACAGTCTGCCAGCACGTGTTGCTGGACATTAAAGATACCTTGATGTATTTAGGCGTAGAGGAGGTGAGTCAATGCTGGCACTCTGAACAAATCATGGTACAAATTGCTGCCACATTCACCTGAATGTCAAGCTGGCTAACCAATTCGTGAAAGATTTGGACAAAAATCTTTACTAGTAGACCCAAAGAAGGTAGGAACTAATGGTGCCATAACTGTAGTAGTAGATGTACACTGCTCATTTGTCAATAAATATTTTTTCACAGATTTTTATGAACGATTCTCTTACAGAAGTGAAAGACAGAAGATATGAAGTGAAGCAATCATAATTTGCCTCATTAATACTTTCAATGTTTATAGCCGATATATTAAAAAACAGAGAAGCTGTCCTGATGATCCTGATGCCAACAGTCATCATTCCCAAGAACCTCTGGTTGAATCACAATTTCGTAGAAGAACGCAAAAGAAACAAATGTGCACAATATTACAATCCATAAGAGATTCCACCTTGCTTCAGATTTTTGTTTTACTTTGTTTTTTTTGTTAAAGAACTTATAAACAGAATTTTAATTTATTCTCGGGCACCGGAGGATAACTCGCCTACTCTTCGTATAAGACGCCTTGAGTCAAACGTCCATTGATGACCAGTGCTGACAGACAGTTCCCCAAGTTCAACATCCGAGAGGCAGCACACACACTGATGTCTCACCCAATCTGTGAAATAACAGGATGACAGTTTGTTGTTGAATTTTTGTAAAAAGTAGAGTCCTTCCTTGGCACACCTGAATTATCCACCTACAAGGTCTTCATCTGCAGTTTGATGAAGTATTGCTCTACCCTCTGGGCTGGTGCCCCTACCTCACATCTTACTCAGCTTGATACCGTGGAAACCAAACCCTTCAAGATCATTGGAATTTGCCACGATGAAGCTGATTCTCTGAGCCTATCTCTTTCTCATCACAGACAGGTCGGTGGTCTCAGTCTTTTCCCACCTCCTTTCTGATCTTTGCACCCTTTGATCTTTCTGTGCTTTGTCCCCCTCTGGCTTCCGCAGGGCACACATGGTTCACCATCAACCCCCTTTCTGGTGAACCTCCCAACATCCAGAATCACTGTTCACCTCCATTCATTGACTCTTCTTTTCCCCCCACCAGTGGAACCAACTTCCACATTCTCTTCTATCTCATTTTCCCTCTAGGTTTTCAAGACAGCTGTTCCCCACCATCTCAGATCTCAGATGTTCCCCACCACCTCACCATCCCACCATTACACCCCCCCCCTCTCCAAAGTCCACCTCTTTCCAAATTTCCCATCTTTCCTTCCTGAGAGTTTGCTTCTGTATCCACCTTGTCCACTCCATGCATCCTCCCCTACCTCTCATTCTTCTCCACATCCCTTACTTGTCCAAGTCTTCCTCTATTTTGTCCCTTAGCCCTACAATTGATGTTTCCCACCTCTTTTTGCTGTTCCTTTTGCTCTGAGGCATCGTGATCCATTCTATGAGTACATTCTCGCTCTTCCACGAGCCTCTACTTTGTATGCAATTTTTATTTATTTATTTATTTGCACTGCCATCTCCACTCACAACACAAACTTTGAATTGTTTATTTATTTATATACACATTACCATTTACTGCCACCGACGTACCACCCTTTATTTATTTTACATTCCTTTTACCATTCTACTACCTACATACCACCTTTAATTAGTTATATACTTTTTACTGTTCCGCTACCTACATTCTAACTTTGAATTATTTATTTATATATTCTTTCCCATCTCCACGACCAACACATTTGTTTGTTTGTTTGGTTATATATTTATTTGCTCATTTATTTAAACGTAAAGTCTCCAGGCATGGTTGAGGGATGTGTTGAGGTGTGGTTGGGGGCTGTGTCCTCTGATGACTTGCATCCTTGTTGTTTTATGCAATGAACTGGTCCCCATTGTGACCATCATGCTTGCATTGTCCAAGGTTGAACCCCTAATTCTTATATGTTTTGATTCCTCAATTTTATTCATCCTTTTGTTCTTTCAACAGGTTTTATGCTGCTGAGATTGCTATCGGTTTATTTTACCTGCACAACAAGGGTATCGTGTACAGGTACGGAAATCATATTAGTCAGTTCCACCATCCTCTTGCCTTACCCAAAGTACTGTGCTAAACCAGCTCATTTTCACTTGCTCACCTCGTAACATTACCTTTTCATGTGGCAGGGACCTGAAACTGGATAATGTGATGCTCGATTCGGAAGGTCACATAAAGATTGCGGATTTCGGGATGTCCAAGGAAGGCATGCTGGAGGGAGTAACCACCCGCACGTTTTGCGGCACACCTGACTACATTGCGCCTGAGGTCTGCCTTGTCGATTTTATGTTTTTTAATAACCCGAGACAAAGTATCTTTTCTTCCAGATCGTTCATGGGTTTTGGCCTTTCATCTGTTTAATCAAATTGTATGGAGAGAATCGAGCAAACGGAAACGAGATGAATGCAACAGGAGGATCGAAGTGCCCTCTTTGTGGGTACCTTGGGAAATTGGTCATTTTTGTCTTTATGCACAACTACGGTACTTTACTCTTCTAAAGTCAAATATTTATCCCACATCCTCTACAATGTTTTAGGGGCTACAGTCACCTTGTAGGGACATAAATTACAATGTAAAATGCCATTTGCTTTACTCACGTGCTGCTTATTAGGCCTTGGGGGCAAATTTGGCTGATAAGCGCAGAAGGTACACGTTCCACGTTCCAAGGTTAATGGACACATGGCAGAGCAATAATCCTGTGACCAAAATCACTGGTTTAGCTCTTCAAATAGAGGGTCCATCTTATGCCATTAAAGCTCATAAAAAGCTCTGGACTAACACGGAAAGGAAACTTCCACCTTACCAACCCAGCTTGCTTGGTTAATTCAGTGAAGGCCTGTGTGCATAACTGAGGCTAAAAGCTTGCACATAAATCAATCTGACATGCGGCGTTTTGCATCATTCGTATCTGGGTAATTAACATTGGGTCATCAATTAATCAAATGCCTTTTGTACAACCCAAAACTGCCACAGTGGAAGTCAATGGATTGTGGAATGGAGGAGGTTGTGTGCAAAGTGTGGTTGAGGAATGCAGAGGTGTGAGGGAATGGGAGAGGGGGGGTTTGTGGATAGTTTTGTTTGTGTGCGAGAGACTGAATGGAGAGTGTAAATATAATGGTAGTCGCCAGTTTTCATAGCAGAGTGCATTGTGAGATTTTTTTTTTTGTATTGGCATAGTTTGAGGCTCATGGGAAAGCTTCTACAGGCCGTGTTTGGTAGATGTTACTTCCGCTGTGAGAACGAGGCTGTATAATGCTGCTGCCATTATGGGAGACAAAGAAAGGTGTTTACAATGAGAAGTACAAACGAACTCCTGTAATTTCAAAGTGAAAATGCCATGCTTTTGTGCCGTCGTAGGGTTCTTAATCATGCTAATCGAGAAAAGGATAGATCGTTTAATCACGTCCCAGGAATTATAACAAATCAAGGAACTTAAACTGAGGAATACGGGACTTTTGAAATGACGCAATCTGCCCCCAGAATGCTCGGTACACATGCGCAGAAACTCCTAGCAATAGGAGTCATCAGGGCAGCCAAATTGTGTGTGTGTGTGTGTGTGTGTGAGTTGTGAGAGCAAGATAAGGATTGTTACCTAAAATGGCTCGCAAAGCTTCGAAAGAAGCTAAAATAATTGAAATGTTCCAGAGAGAAAGGAGTGTGCTTTTGCAACAAAAGAGTTTGAGAACTTTTTGAACTCACCCAAAAAGCTGATATCTTGCTGCCCAGCACTGCAAACTCCTGAGATGTGAATTAATGGAACGTGTGTCGTGTTGGTGTGTGTGTGTGTGTCACTGCATTAGACTGAGCGGTAGACAAAGCATTTTCAGGAGGTAATAAAGTACAACCTTAAACCTTTTTTCAGCCATTTTTTCCCTGCTGAGCAGGGGTTAGCTTTTTGCAGGCTCCATGTAATCATGGTTCCCTTCTTGAGACAATGTTTTTATGGCTGGATGCCCTTCCTGACACCAACCCTGGTCGCCTCTTACGACACACAGGGATATGATACACCTATTCTAACCGGGGCATACACCGGGACCAGTACACTGGTACTCATTTCGCTGACCTCGGAAGGATGACAGGCTGAGTCAACCCCCTGGTGTTAATTCAGTGGCAAACGGGGCTCGAACTCAGGACCCGAACTCCCAAGCCAGCCGAGGTAATAAAGTATACACTAAAATTTATCAAAAAAGAGCAAACTGGTCTATAAAGGAAAATCAATGTTCATGTCGTTTTTCAAAAAATTAAACTTTAAGAAAGTATTCGATTTCTCCTAAACAACAGTTTCTTTACATATAGCAACAAGATACTCCAGCAGACAGTGGGGGATACCCATGGGTTCAGATCCGACCCCTTTCTTTGTAAATTTATTCCTGCACATTTACAAGTCTGATTTGGTCCAGAACGTGTGCAGGAATGAACCAACACCTGCACGAAGGTGTGCAAACATCTTTAGATTCGTTGATGATTTACTAGCAATTAATGATGGGTTTGTATTTGATCAGCTGCATGATGATATGTTTAAAAAATAACTCCAATTAAAAAAGGAAAACCAAACTCACACTTGATTTTCTTTTTTAGATTTACAAATCGATATGGATGATATTAAATTTCACACCAAATTATTTAATAAACGAGATGCTTTTCCATTCCACATTGAACAAACGCCTTTCTTAGACAGAAACATTCCTAAGAAGTTATCCTGTGGTAAAGTTACAGGTGAAATCATTTGGACTGTGAGAACAACCACACACAGCACTGAACTTGTCAATAGATTAAAACAACTAATCAGCAGACTATGCCAACGCAGCACTGAACTTGTCAATACATTAAAACAACTAGTCAGATGTTCACAAACACAGCACTGAGTTTATCAATACATTAAAACAACTAGTCAGACATATGCTAACACAGCACTGAACTTTCATCCTCCTGCACAGGTACATGACCAGCAAGATGAAGGCGGAATTCCCTCACAATAGCAGAAATGCAAGGCAAAGAACCATACAGATCTCTATTACTGATATGGTCTTATCAAGAAATGTTCAGAACTTTTCGAAGCAATCGGGTGTAGGTACCATCCAGTGATTTCTCCAATGTTTGGGTCAAGGTCCAGGATTTGCACCAGCAGAGAAGGATCAACTCAACCTTAGTTTTGAAGACCCTTTGCTTACTGTCTGCGAATTGCAGATCTCCAAACTTTATGGAGGGCGTGGATTGCTGCCTAAGCCTGAGATTTTCTGCATTCTAAGTCACGCTGCGTGTTGGCATAGGAGCTGAGGTATGTAAAGTCATTCACTCTCTCTATCGGACTTCCGGCAACAGTAAGTAGAGCACATTCAGCAGAAGGATCAACGTGCATATTCTTAGTCTTTTCAGCATTGAGTACGAGCCCAATAGACCGAGCAGCAGCTTCAACCTTGTGAAGTAGAAGTTCAACTTCACTTAACATGTCTGAAAGGACCGCTATGTCATCAGCAAAGTCGAGGTCAGAAATGTGCTGGGTTGTATGTCTGCGACTTCTACGCCGGGAGAGAGTTAAACCATCCCAGTCTTCAATCACAGTTCTTAGGGCATATTCCAAGGCAATGGTAAACAGGTAAGGAGCGAGTGGGTCACCTTGAAGAACTCCATTGTCGATTTGAAAAGTCACAGTCTCTCCTTCATGAGTTGATACCACTGCAGAGGTATCATCATACATAACTTGTACAGCCTTCACAATCGACTCAGGGATGTCATATGCATGTAGGATTTGGAAAACATACGAACCGTGTTTCCCCATTGTCTCGGGTCGCTCACCTGCATTTGATTTTTCATTCGTTTATTTTCAAAATTTTTTCATTTATTTATATTTTTATTTACGGATGCTTTCCAATGGTTCTGTGATTTTCCCGGTGTATCGGCTTCAATGTCTATCGGCTCACAAAATTTCAGCTTTCTACGTCACCCGGAAGGTTCCGATCTTTCATATCAGTCAGTCAGTCAGTGAATCAGTGGTTAGAAAGAGCTTTATGTACACGGTGTGTCAATAGGTTAACCGCTTCAAATGACATTTGTATTTTTAGTCATTACCTTAATTTTTTTTGGTTTTGCATGAGTGAACAATGATCTTTGGAGAAGTCATTCAAGCATAACCAAAATATTATTTTGGAAAAATGACGTTTTCTACGGAGCAAAGAGTAAACATTGTCAAGTGGTATTTTGAGACCAAATCAATTGCTTCCGTCCAGACGAGGTTCTGTCCTGAGTATGGAGTGCATCCCAGAAACAAGCCAAGCAAGCCAGCCATTTGGGAAAAAGTTCAAAAGTGAAGGGACGATTCTCAACATTGACAAGGGAAGGTCCGTCGCCCAAGAAGTGTACGGTGTGAAGGAAACATGGAACGAGTTTGTGAGTCAGTCATGCAAAGTCCGAAGAAATAGCATCGACAAAGATTGACTGAACTGGGTGTCACTCCCAGCAGTATCAGACGAATAATGAAACAAGATTTAAACCTCTTTCCTTACAACAACACAACAGCCCATAAATTGACCGATGGGGATAAAGCAGCACGAGTCACGATGTGTGAGATACTGCAGCAGAAGATGGAGGAAAACCCAAACTGGATTTGTAATGTGTGGTTCAGTGACGAGGGACACTTTCATGTCAATGGTGCTGTCTATTCACACAACAACATTTTCTGGGGAAGTCAGCACCCAGATGAGGTTGAAGAGAAGTCGCTTAAGGGTCGGAAAGTCATGGCTTTTGTGGCTGTCAGCTACAGTGGTGTGTTTGGGCCATATTGGTTTGAAGACAAAAACAGAAGAATGGTTACCATCAATCAAGAACGATACCGGTCGATTGTCAATGCATTTTACGAAGACTTGAAGCAATCGATG
>CM068968.1:37070236-37081401 GCA_035128595.1 Eptatretus atami
TGTACCGCTGCACATGACACCCCATGATAAATGGCCACGTGCTTGATGGTGGACACCGCGCACTCAGACGTGGCTATGCTGTATGGCGCAGCCACGCGCCCTGACCGTGTACCAATGGCGACCCTGCACGCACTGTACGGTGCATGCTCGAGGTGGGCGACCTGGCGCTGACCCATGTGTCAATGCGGACTCGCCGAGCCTGCTTTCATTTATTATCATCGTACAGACGGCACAAATAACTACACATTTTTGGCGAGTTGCGCAGGGTTACAATAACATCTTACTGTCGGTCATCGCTCACCACAACTAGCATCAAATGTCTCCCAGGATGGCAGTCATCCTCCCACCCTCAGACTCGATGCAGCTGTCTACCAGGCCAGAGGCATGCCTTGCACCGCGTATCGCTCAGGACCACTGTTGCACCACGGACAGGCAACTATAGGACCAGCGCCCAATCCGCGGGATGCCGGGGCATGGCACGTGAGTTCAGTTGCAGCGAATAATAATCACGGAGTTGTGCAAGGCGATTATATAGTACACGGAGTTCGAGTGCAAAGCAGACTATCAATAATCACGGGTTCGAGGTGGCAAGGCGATTCATATCACGGGGTTCGGTGCAAGGCGATTCATTCATCGGTTCGGTGCAGGTCGATTCGTGTCACGGGGTCGGAGCGAGGACTATTCAGCTTGGAACCATCTGGCCGGGGAAGTAAAGTGAGCCGCTTCCGGGTCATGCAGCCGGCCCGTGGCAAGCGGGGCCCAATCAGAGCTGCCCGATTTCAGGATGAAGACACATCGCTTCGTCCGTCACCCCTCGCACCACGGGTGTACTATAATAACGATGGTCGCAGAAGCCACAAGTGTGTCGTTCCTGTCGTCGTTCACTGCTCGTCGTTCCTTCGTGTCGTTCCTGCTCGTATTCCTTGTGTGTCTTTCCTGCCCATCGTTCCTGCCCGTCGTTCCGCACATCATTCCTGTTGGTCGTTCATGTCTGCTGGGATGATAAACCTTCCCATTGTGCCTGTTTGGCTCCACCTTCTTTACAATTCGCCTGCGGGACTCTGCATTCTCACCCACCTCGCCCCCTTCGCCACTGCTTCGCTTCGATTCTCTGAGGCCCCCGTTATGCCGCCCCCCGGGCTTCTGAGCCCCCCGCCTCTCATCACCCATTGCTTCTGACTCCACCCAAAGTCCCTCCCTTCACGCCCGATGGTTCACTTCTCGTTTCTGACCGAGCTAGCTCACAAGTGCCGGACGAAGCAAGAGTACTCGATGCTCCACCTTGTCGGGATGTACGCCCAGCAAGCTCCCCCTGTTCCTCGCTTAAAATACGTATTTGTTGGCGTCGGTCAACGTGAAAGGTTATTCGAGAACCGTTAGCCTCATCGTCCTCTAGCTTTTTCTCTTCATTTACTCCTCCTCATCGGGTTTTGGTGGTGATGCTGTTGTGTCTGTGCTAGATAGTGTTGTGTGTTGTGTGATTCTGGTGTCGTGTGGTCCCTGCATCTTCTTGTCCGCGCTTAATAACGATATGTACAAGAACTTATTATTGGAAAACTCTGCTCAAATGTTCTGCTTTTGTAAGTCTTGTATATTGCCCGCACCTCTCACATTTTCTTCCCTTATTTCCTGCTACACGACCGCGAACATATACCACAAATCTCATTCACTTTGCCATGCGTATCTTCCTCGCCCTCGTCTTTTAATAAATCCCTTTGTAGAATGTTCCCAGCTCGTTCTTGTCTTTTCTTCATTGAATCCCAGCACTGTCTACTATCCTTTCCTTCGCCTGCGTAAGCTAATCCAGTCCTCCCTATCTTTCATTCACTCCTGACCGTTTGACGACAATTATTCCCAGCTCTTCTTGCTCTTTCTTCTCGTCCATTGTACTCCCAGCAAATTTTCATATACCTCTCGTCTATTATCCTAATCGAGCCGGGACTTTTATTCACAATATCCCCTTCCTTTTCGCCGTATTGTCCATTGGCCTGTGTCCAGGCCTCGCTGCCATCTGATCCGGTAAATGTATCCGTTTGGACAAGCGACCAGGAGGGCATGTCCACCGGTAATATAGGTCACATATTCATTAGGAACCCATTACCATAGACGAGGACCCTAGGTCAGATGATTTGAGTCATTGCATCCAGTTAGTGACCTTGCAAGTCTTACGCTCAGTATTACGTCAGTTAGCGACACCACCGCATCACAGGAATTATCCACTGTGCACGGCCTACAATTGCCGTCGTTCCTCAGTCTGGTGGGAACCCGAGATACTTCCCCCGTCTGATCGGTCTTCTCACCCAACCTCGCAACAAAAAAATGCTTTATACATTTTTTATACTATAGATATAGAATATATACAGTACATATATTACATTATACATACAATATATACATATACATAAATATAACATATATATACATTAATTAGCCTAGTGTGCGTAGTGGTAGGCGGTCGCGCTTGGATCCAAAAGGTCCTCGTTCAAGCCCGTTGGGCCGCTCTTAGAATTAATACACACCAGGAGTGGACTCAGCCTGTTCATTCCTTCCAGGTCTGGCGAAGTGCGAGTACCAGTTACTGGCCGGTGTATGCCCGCGGTTCATAGGATGTACACGTATCCCTGTGTACGCAAGACGCGCACCAGGTTGCGTCCAGGAAGGGGCTATCGGCGCCAAAAACCTGTGCCCAAATCATTAGTGCGGATCCCTAACGGATGTTTCCGCTTGCGACCCCTCACCGAGCAGTCACGAAAGAAAGAAAAGAATATCACATACACATATATTATACATACTTATGCTATATATATTAGTATATGATTATATATTTGAACTTTTTAGATGTTCAGTTAACACTTTTATGCGACCATAATACACAATTTGGTTAAGGCTCCATGAGTTAGCATAGAGATCTTACCTGACAGTTTTAAGACAAACGATGACGGAGTTGTTGCAAAGTGTTGCACAGCAGGAGCAAGAGAAATTGTCCAACACCTGATCCTTCCTCACCATGGCAATGCAGTGCATCCGAAAAAACTTGTCTTTAAAGCGAAAGTGAAAACTCCTTGAATTTGTACTCCAAGAATAGCAGTTAAACAATCTCTGTTCGAGTCGAAGGTGTGAAAAGGAAAAAATGAAATTTGTGCAATCCTTTTCCTTTCGAGACAAACTTGTCTATAAAAGAACTATCCTTGAATATTAAAAAAGTTTTTCTTCGTAAATGCACTAACATTCCTCCAATTGCAAGCAAACACACATGAGCAAAACTCAACAGGGTATAAACTCTTAATCAAACACGAGGCCATGGGAAATTTCACATTTAAGTATCAACATTCAACTTGGATTGTTCACCATTGCGACCAACAGAGAGCAAAACATAAGTTCCTTCAGGCATCCTAGAGGGCGACTCTAAAGTACGGACCTCCCATGTGAACAGAAAAGTATGCTTCCCTCATCTATGGTTACCTACTGATACGTAGAGATCTTGTGATATCATGGAGCGCAGAACTTCCTGTGTATTGTGTCGGGCACAGAAGCAACTAGAGCAAATGCGCTGTGCTTGCTCGTTGGATTACTAACTAATTATTCCTAAACTGTACCCGGTTAAGTAAAGAGCACCTTGTTGCTGTGCTCCAAGCCTCTATAACATTTTTTGAGAACTGCACGATTGTTGTGCATTACGCCGTGAGCAAGACCAACAGCAATTGTTCGCGAATACAATTTGCAGCTGGATGTGGATTCTCCCGATAAAGCGCAGAGGTGTTCACATTGAAAAGATGTTGCGA
Organism: Eptatretus atami; assembly: GCA_035128595.1. NCBI lineage: Eukaryota > Metazoa > Chordata > Myxini > Myxiniformes > Myxinidae > Eptatretus > Eptatretus atami. Next base: position 37,074,019 of record CM068968.1, read on the forward strand.
GAGCAAAACAGAAAGTTATGTTTGTTTATTTAATTAAAAAGTATGCCTGCAACAGAAAGCTTGTTGAGAAAGACCTTCAAGGAATAAGGCAGAACAAAAGGCTTTCTCTAACATACACATAATATTATATATAAAACAATATATATATATATACTATATAAACATATTGTACTATAAATATAATAAATATATAATAAATAATGTATTTCTACAAAGCTATAACTATATATTATTAATATATATGTATATATATAAAATTATATATAATTATAGTATATAAATTATAGATATATATCTAAACATACTATAATATATAAATATAAATATTGTTATATAATTAGTAATATATAATATAATATATAAATAATATATATATATAAATAATATAATACTATAATTAAATATATAACTATCTATCTATGATACGAGAAAGAGAGGTCAACACAGGGTGCTGGGGCCAATTAAGCCGTAGATACAAGGAAAGTTCTTTGACCGAGTAGTTGAATGTCAGACGGTTTTGAATGCATTAATTTGTATCTCAATATTGCAAAGGCACATCGACGAGTAAATACAAAAGAACCACAATTTTTTTGCTAGCCGAGGAAGCTATGAGGATGCTCGTTCCTGTATATGTGTTGAGGATGTTGCCTGCAAGATTTCGGCTGGATCACCCACAAAGGAAGCAGAGGGCTTCACTCTCGTCTGTAATAATAGCCAGAGTGACTCAGAAGTCACCTAGAAGAGTGTGAACGATTACAATATCTTATTGTTCGCTTATTATGGTATATACAGGAGTCTGGGAATCATTTTTTTCAATTCGTCAGGACGGACAACATTGCGCGTGATCCATATTATCCAGATGGTACACTAATTTGCTCTAACCCGTATATTGACTGCCACAATGCCTGTAGATATCTTACAATTCCTCATTCTCTGGTCTACCTGCTCGGCATCTATGACCAGAAACACCAAGACATACAATTGCATTTTTGCGTTCAGTTGTTTCTGTGTTCAGTGTGACAATGACGGTGTGTTGGCTGATTTAGAATAACGAAGAGAATAATCGAGGTATTGAGGAATTCTGGTTGGAAGAAATTGCATACAAAGTCGGAAAAAAATTATTTCGAAACACATTCAGCACAAGCAATCTATCATTCTATACTTGGATAACACCTTGACCATGCTGAGCAAAACGAACCATCAAGGAAATTCGTGAAATAACGCTCCCAGGGTACTTTACCTGCATATTGAGAAAGGAGGGATAAATAAAACACATCATCCTGATCACAGCCTAGCCAGTTTGATTGAACGAGTGTAATCCATATCATGTTCTGCTTTTCCTTTATACTCTTCAAACACCCTTCCATGCAAATCTGATTAAAAGCTCTCGAGTGCAGTCAAGAATTGATAATTTTTAATCTATCATACTCGTATATTACAAAAAACTCTTCATCTTGTACTGATGTATGTTCCAGAAAACAGCCAAACGCATACGCACGAAGTCGCAATAAAATTAGGCCACCTTTTACTCACCAATTCGCCTGGCGTAGTGTAAGTATCAAGTTTCGTTAAAATCCGGGCAACCGAACAGAATTATTTAGAAAATACAATGTCCTGATTCAGTCAAGCTACTCTTATCAGCGAGAATATTGATTCAATGCAAGACAACCTCAGCGTTAGTAATACACATGAGACATATAACTTTTATGTTTTCTTGAAATGATTTTTTATCACACCACTGTCCACAACGGAGTAACCCAACGGTCATAGCGTCAATACTCTAGTATATACTAAAACTTCATCTTTTATGTATTGAGTATGTATGTTATGTATGTAGTATGTATGTTCTCCGAATATACAGCCAAAACGGTAACACGAAGCGCAAAAATTTTAGGGCCACATTACTCACCCATTCTCCATAGCGTGTGTATATCATTTCATTCAAATCGGGCGCCAGACAAAGAAAAAAATTATTAAAAATCAATTTCCCGATTCAGTCAACTACTCTTCAGGGCATTAATATTGATCAATGCAAACAACCTCAGCGTAATGTTTGCTGGAGCATTATCCTTTCTTTTTTTGAAATGATTTTTTTTATCAACCGCTTGTCACAACTGGAACTTAACGGTCTCACGAGGTCCTAGTCTATCCACTTAAAAATGATGAACACACCATAACACCTCGCATTTGTTAAATCAAACAGCGAACCATGACAGAAAATAACAAAAATCAAAATCTCTCCTCCGAAATGACTGTCTCCAGGTGCAACAAAGAAAATCCTCGGATCTCCAGAGTCTCTCTGTCCTGAACACTTTTCCCAAACATTTTCATTAAAAACTCTACAATTTAATTCCACCTTAACGATTAAGAAGCGGCTTAGACATAAGTTTGTACAATTTGTCACCCGATTACTGTTCGGGTAATTAAGACTAAAAGTAAACATCAAGAAATAGTGATTTGAAATGTTGCAAAAATTAATTTGGGATTCCACTATTGCAATTGCGGCCATTTTCCTCTTACATCATGCACTGCTTTCCTGTTTCATGTCTCCGCAATTGAAGCTGAATCATGGCCTATCACTTCCCAGCGCAGGAGTCGGTGTCTTTCTGTATTCTACACCCTCCTTTCTGTTCTTGCATCCTCCCCCCCCCCCCCCCCCCCCCCGCCCCACTGCTGTTTCCATGATTTCCCCACACCCCCAATATTTCTGCAGGGCGCCTGTGGTCCACCAATCAACCCATTCTCGTGTGAAACTACAAAATAAATCATGCCCACCTCCACTCATTGTAACACCCCTGACTGTCCAACTCAACAGCTGTGGATCCGCTGTTACAACCGCTCAACTAACCGCCAGGGGATTTACTTCGGACTTCTCAGGTCAAGGCTAGCACCCTCTGGCTCTAAACAACAGTACACCTAGGATGGCCTTGATGAACCAATGCGTGGAATTCCCCGATAAGTCAGCCTGAGAATCACTTACCACAGACGATGCTCTACCCCCTCACAGAATTCCCGCACCATATGCCTCCTTGTCCACCGTTCATGCACGTACAGTTTTACGCTCAGCTCCACTGAACAGCTCAGCTCTGCCATTCAGCCTGGCCCTGTGACTCTTGCAATGTATCCAGTGATCCCTTGAGAGACAAAATACTTCTTTGCCCTCCGGTGAGTTCCAAGACATCTTACCAGCAACATTCAAGGACGGTGGTTCTTGAGGACACTCCACAACTCTTCAGGATCTCCACAAGCACCCAAACCCCCCCAAATCTCCACTCAGCCTGTTCGCAACACTCCTCAGCTACCCTCTCATCCATTGAGCTGCGAACTCATAGCCTAGTTGGGATCGGTACCATTCTCCTGGAGTTAAGCTGCACTTCGCAGTTGCTACAACAAGAGCTTCTGGTCGTATTGATAACTTAGCACTCGGTCGACCCTGCATTTCTGGATCACCTCCCAATGGACCCAGTCAACCGAGCACCGATAGTGCAATCTCTGTTGACACACCGACCAGCGTTGGAATACCATGTCCAATGATGAGCTTGTGGGCTGAAACCAATGTAACCAGCCACCCTAAGGTCCAGACTTCTTGCAAAGTCAAGGAAACTTTGTGCTATTGTGGTTCAACAGTACCAAACCATAGGACCAACACACAGATCTCATAACCATCCTATCCAGTCCAGTCGGTGCATTGAAATCCCCAAAGACTAGAAGTGTATCTCACCTGGCACTGATCAACCACAGACGCGAGCATGCAGAAGAATGTGTCCTTCAGGTGGAGATCACTCACCTCAGTTTGAGAGCAAAAACAAGACCAGGAAATAGACCAAAGGAGTGATGAATTCTTTGTCTTCATATACGCTCGTTTGACCAGTGTTATACTCAATTTATCCATGGAGTCACTTATTGGCCACAGCTACAGCAACTGCTTGACATCTGGTAACCATCACAGCGACCAGACCAATAGTAGCTTACCCACCCGCCATATCATCGCCGCAACATCCGGTCTCCAACCTCAGAGACTGCTCCAATACCATGTCCAAACGATTGAGCTCAGATAATAACAGAGAACAATGATCTTCCTTTCTCGGGATAGACATTCCGATGGCACCCACCCGAAGGGACCACATCGTTTTAATACTGGACACCGCCGTTCTGGCTGGACTACACCTCAGCACCACCCCGATACACTCTTTCCGAATGTGACCCGGCGGAAATGTTACCCCCGTCGTTTCCCTCCTATCATCAAAGATTGGGGCCCAAAGGCTTTGCCCTCAACTCCCCGTCATCCGTGAGCTCCCTGCGAAGCGAAGCTGCACAAGAGGTACTCCACGGATGGGTTTTCAGATTTTTCATGCTTTGAGAATTTTTGCAGAATGAAGTCTTTATGGTGGCCGGAGTGCAAATCCTGCTACCAACCTCCGAATAAGAAGTAACCAACTGCCAGAGGACGTCCAACAGACACATTGGCCACAAATATCTGGAGTTGCGAAACCAGCCATGTTAACAGTTAGTACAGCTCTTACATGTACCGTAGCATCACAGATCTAAATCTGCACACTGACCTGACCTTTATGATTCCCCCATGACAATATCATAATTTTGACGCTTCATGTCGATTGATTGAAGCAGTTCAATGAGAAGAGTAATAAAAAAGTTATATATAGTATAATATATAAATATATAACATTTCAAGCAAGGGCTTTCTGATCATGTGCGATCAAGTTTTCCTTGATCTGGAAAGCCTTCTTGAGAAATAGATTTTTAAAATGTATATCAAAAAATCATAGTATACCAAACATGTGACTATATGATTGTAGTGGAGGAATTTCTTTGCCACATGGAGAGGATCATACCTGTTAAAATTTCATCATCTGTTCAGCCTTGCCGGAGAAGATTCTTGAAGTTTTATGTAAAAAACACAATCGGCTGCTCAAAACCACATAACAACAAGTCATCCAATTATTTCCACGCATTACACAATTTAGCTCGAATTACCCTCAAAAATTTTCATACTATCGAATGAAAGCGTTCGATGTATGCAATTTGTGTCACAACAAGCCACTTATGACATCATCGGACAGACGTACGCCTACGGACTGAACAAGACAACAAGAAAACATATTAGCTTCCAGTTGGAAACTTTTCCACAGGGAAGAGGACATTAAAAAAATAACACAAGGTCCAGAACAAAACAAAAACAATCGGCTCGAACACAACAACACAGGGTACACAAATACACACTACTTTGATGAAAAACCAGTGTTTATAGCATATAAAAGATATGGAACCAACACTTTTCTCAGAAGTTGAACAAAAGTTTACATTGAACCTGAATTATTCAAATCTCACTAAAACACACAATCCTACTTCTTCCACGTAGCAGATATATAATATATAATAATATATTATAATATACTATATCATATATATATATTATATATATATTATATATATATTATATATATACTATATTATTTATATATATAATATGCCCTGTTTGCGCAGCTTGTTAGGCAGCTGCTTGGATCCAAAAGGTCCTGAGTTTCAAGCCCCGTGACACACTGAATTAATACCCAGGAGGCTTGACTCAGCCTGTCATCCTTCACGAGGTCGGCAAAGTGAGTACCAGTGTACTGCTCGGTGTATGCCCCGTTAGAATATGGCTTACCATATCCCTTGTTCCGCTAAGAGGCCGACCAGGGTTGCCCAGGAAGGCATCTCCAGCAGTGAAAACCGCTGCCAACTCACTATCGGATCATAATCGATGAATCCGCCCTGGCGACCCCTAAACGGATCAGCCGAAAGAAGAAGACAGAGAAGACTACCTAATATATATAACTAATATATATATAATATATATATACTATATATATCTGTACATATTATCACATTATATGTTTATATATGTATATAGATATAATACATATCTTGTGTGTATATAATTAAATATATATGTATATATATAATATAGATCGTAGACATATAATATACTATAGATATATATTCGTTACGGTTGTAGGAATTCACAGAGAGCACCATATAGTCCCTTAGATCAGTTATGCGATAAGTCTTTCAGACGAAAACATCGCTCACATCAACCATCTCCATCAACCAACAACCACAACCACCTTCTCCACAACCGCATTTCAAACCACCACAACCACTCTCAACAACCACACCACTACTTCAAACCACAACCACCTCTCCACAAAGCCGCCAAAATCCCCACAGACAACGGACACCACATCGAATAACATCTCTGCCACCAACGCAGATGGTTACTCGACAATAAAGACGGAAACAACGGTAAAAAAAACCGTGCTCAGGAGGGAAAACTAGACCACCACACTTCTAGGATGTTTACCCCCGCTGCCGTGGGGAGGGGCAGGTGGCCTGGGCTATAAAGGGTCGCGTAAACGTCCGAGTGTTGGCAGTTTGAAGGTCTGGGATCGAGTCGAGCTACACTCTGGGAGTTACGGTTGGGAGTGCAGTGAGAGTCTGTCAGCCTCTCGTTGGTCGAGTGAGGGTGTCGGGTTGGAGAAAAGGAGGTCGCCAGCAGTAAGGAAGAGTGGGAGGAGAGGGAAGAGAGTTGTGTCCGAGTTTGTGGCAGTGTGTGAGCCACTGTAAGAGCTGGAAAGATTGGAGCCCACAGCGCAGCCAAGCCGCGCGGCCTGCCCGACCGTGCCTAAAACCGTGGTCGCTGGGAGGGGACGTCGGAGGGGTTCGCCCTAGCAGTCACCTACGAGGGGTGAAGGTAACCAGCCAGGCCTCTCGAGCCTTTGCGGTCTAACAGCTCCGTGCACATAAAGACCCAAGACTCCAGTCTAGCCCCCTTGACTTTGATGGGTTTTTCCTTGTTTCTTTGCATGAACCATTGTGGCGCCGTCTACTAAGTAGTAAAAACTGTCTAATCGATTGTTGTTAGAACAGGTGGTAGTCTCCCGTTCATCGTATTGCCTTGTATAATCTGCATTTCTGTTTTCCCTTGTTTAATGCCAATACGTGCATGCCTTGCATGACGTGCCTTTATTATAAATAAAGCCTTGTGAAGTAAACCGTTCGTTGCGTACTTTCCCTCCATTGAACTGCCGAATCTGCATTGAAAAAATATGCGTTTTAACATAGCGATAAAGTGATCCGGTCCAACGGGGCTGCACGATAACATTACCCCGCTCGTTATCCCCAAAAACGAAGCGAGCTGCTTAAGCGGCTCGTTTCAAGCGGGCCCCGTTGAGGTACAGTCTCTCGGTAGTTTGCCCGCACGATTAATTAGGTATATCGACAATTCGTCGATTGTCCCTGTAGCGCGCGGCTAGAGTGTTGACTAGGCTGTGGTGTGCTCAAAACACACCCATAGCGGGATTCCGGCGTTTGATCCGGAAG
>CM068968.1:37127779-37140208 GCA_035128595.1 Eptatretus atami
ATGAAAACCAGAAAAAGAACAGGGCCTAGAACGCTACCTTGAGGAACTCCAGCCTGGACAGGAAGAGGGGGGGTGAAAGAACTCCATTTAGGGCCACACGTTGACTGCGACAGGAGAGGAAGTCTGCGAATCATGAGTGAAGATAGCCTTGGATACCATAGGAAGAGAGTTCGGTGAGCAGGGCAGGGTGCCAGACCATGTCAAAAGCATGCGATATGTCCAGGGATATGGCTCCTGACTTCATGTCCGGCATTGAGGACCTCCATATCCATATGTGTTGGAAGAGCAGAAGCCAGCAATATCCAGGGTCAGAGTGACACTGCGTCTTCTGCAAACCAAGATTGAATGCATCGGAAACTAAAACCGTCCATTGGAAGAAGCGGAGAGGATTTAATGTCATGAAGCATTGAGCGATTCCTTAACCTTGCTAGATGATTGCGAGAGCAAGGCACTGGAGAGTCTTGTAGTTCAGGCGATCAGTCTTCATTAGACACGCTCTTTTTATTGCAGACGGCAGATAGCATGTTTCGCACTGACTCTTCACAACCAGCAGATGGCAAAATGACACTTTGAGCAAAATACGCGAGAGTGCAATAGACACGACGACGAGTGGAGCGAACAGCAGCAAAAGCAGGTTTTTCGGACACGTGGGCTGATGCCATCTTGACCGGTTTCAGAATATGAGTCAAGGTTTGACAGCAAGCTCTCCACCTTGTCAGGAGAAAAAGACACAGAGTCCAGGGACTGTTAGGTGCAACTGGGTAAGGTGGGTACAGAAAGCGATGGGTTTCTGACACAAGATTTTGATGCAAACACCGAGTTTAGGCATTCAGCCTTTTCACGTGCGGCATCAGTAGTGCGGTCATTTGAAGTAAGGTAGGGGATGGAGGGGGAACATACACCAGAAATAGATTTGATTACCACCCACCTAAGATTTGGAGGAGGGAGAATTTGAAGTTCAGACTTGAGCTTGGAAAGATGTTGTTTTCGGCTCTCCTGAGTAGAAACACACTTGTTCCCAGCTTTATGGAAGAAACTGAGATTACCCTCAGTTGGGTTTGCTTTCCATGAGGCAAAGCAAGTTGTTCAGGACAACTGCCTCGCCTCAAGCTTCAGTGAACCATGGGTGGAGAAGTAGGACAACTGAAGATGAGAGGGATAAATCTGTGCATGAGGGAGAGAAAGTTTCTTTGAAAGAATTCCCAGGATGAGTTGATGTTGGAGAAAGTTGCGATGGGAGACCAGTCTCAAAGTTTGATGGTTGCTTGGAGACCCTGCCAGTCGGCTTGAGTGAAATGCCAGACTCGACGGTGCTGAGGTGTTCTCTGATAACAGCCAGAGAGATGCCCACTTTGACAAACGTCAGAATAAACCGATTGGAGCAGAGAAGAACAGCAGATCTTTTCAGGAAATTTGTCAAAATCAGATCCTGAAGAGATGGAGTACCATTGGTTGAGATCCGGTTCGGGAAATTGACCGATTGAGTGAGTCGCAGAAATCTTTTGAAGCGGATAGAAAAAAAAGTTCAGCAGGAATAGGATGTGTGATCAGGGCAGGGAAGGCAGTATTGGCATATACAGTTCAATTCTGAGTTTCTTCTTTGGTCAATTTTGATTTTCGTTTAATTTTTGGTCCTTTTGCTTGCTATCAATATACATTTGACTGGAGAACTAATCCAATGAACTTTCAATTTAATATTAATGGAGTGATTGTTTTCCCAGTTTTTTGTTACCTTGGACACCGAAGGTGGACAGAGGTTGTTTTCACCCATGTTTCTTTGTCTGTAAGCAGGATATCTCAAAACATTATGGACGGATTCGGACAAAACTTGGTGGACAGGTTGGTTGTGTGACAAGGACGAATTGATTAGATGTTGGTGAAAATGCGGATACGAGAAATTTTAACCTTTAGGTGATTCTTCACCATTAAGCGATAGGGCCAAGACGATATATAACATGATATCTCAACCATTTTTTTTTTTGTATGCATTGTTGAAGACCAAGATAGAGGCAGACTTGGACAAATAACGGGCATGGGGAGGAATGGGGGGCAGGAGAGGATGCATGACGTGGACAAGATGGATGCAGAAGGAAACTCTGAGGAGGGGGAAAAATGGATATTTGGAAGGAGGAGGGATTGGGGTGGGGGAAAGGGGGTTAACGAGGGTAGAAAAGAACATGGTTTTGGATTGGGGATGATCTGAGATGGTGGTGAATAGCTGTCTTGAAGACCTGGATGGAAAAATGAGATTGAAGAGAATGCAGAAGTTGGTTTCAAACGAATGAGTGAAGGTGATCAGTGATCCTGGATTAAGGTAGTTTCACCAGAAGGGGGTTGATGGCGGACCCTGTGTTCCCTGCAGAAACCTGGGGGGACAAAGCACTGAAAGAGCAAAGGGTGCAACACCAGAAAGTAGGCAGTCAAAGACAGAGACACCACCACCGACTTGTCTGAGATGGTATAGTGATTGACTCAGACTCAGTCAGCTTAATTGTAGGAAAATCAAATAATCTTGAAGGCCTTGGTTTCCACGGTGTCAAGCTGAGCAAGATGTGAGGCGGGGGAGCCAGCTGAGAGAGGAGAGTGGTACTCCATCAAGCTGCGGAATTATGGACGTATTCGGACAGAACTTGGTAGATGAGTTGGGTCGGTGACACGGCATCAAAGCCTGCTTTGTTGACCACATAAGACGTATTCCTTGTGCTTTTACACTTGCTGAAATAAAGTTCTTAAATTACCTTGTCTTTTCTTGAGATCCTGCAGGGAAGAGTGAGACAGAACAGCCTCTTGAAGGTGGCTCCTTGGAATAAAAGAGTTGGTATAAGCAGTTAGCCTAGATTTTGGAAGCCCAACAAGGAGAGGGTTACTGAAGAACGTGCACACCCTGGAGTTGCTTGGAAGTGTTGGAGGACTGAGAGAGCAGACAGCATTATTGGAGAATATACGGGAGAAAACAGAGAAATCACCGACCTGCCTGCGATGTGACAGCAACAGACCTTGTACTTTGGTTTAATCATGGGAGATTCAAATGATTTTGAGCGATTTATATTTTGCAATCCAGAAAAGGCAGATATTATGCTGGAGCGCCAACCCATAGTGGAGTGCAGTACTCCATTGAGCGATCAACGAAGGCCTTGTAGACTGAATAGATCAGATTTTCCAAAGAAAGACTTGGATCGACGGAGAATGCCCAGTCTGCAGCTGGTTTTGGAGGCCAGCTTTACTATTTGTGGTCAGCCCAGAAAAAGTCATCATGGTTGATGGTGAGGCATAGAAGTTCAAAAGACTGAACCTCTTCCAGTGGATGGCCGAGGAATTATGTGGGTTCATTTGTCAATGATTCCAGAGCTATAGGGTAAGATGGTGATATTTGGCAGTAATGAAGGACATGCTCCCTTTATCATATTACTCATTCTTTCTAGGATGACCAACACCTAAAATGTGGTATAACTCAAAGGGTCTGTCATTGGCCCACATCTGTTCTTCTTCTTTAACGGCCACTATTAACCCACCTTTTCTTGTGGAGTCATCCGGGGGAAGCTTGGCTTGGCCCAGGTCTTTCACAAACCGGCTAGCCAGGCTTGATATTCCACTAGTCAGGGCAGGAATTTGGAATTTGGCCATGGTTCTGGCGATTGCTCACCTACTCTTCACAAAGGACACCATCAGATTTTTAATGTCCACCAACGAATGCTGGCAGACGGGCTTCTCGTTTAACGTCCATCCGAGGGACGGTACACACAATTGATGAATCACCCTGCCTGTGAAACACCGGGGCTGACAGTTTATAGCTGGATCTAGAATCGAACCCAGGTTAGACAGCTTACTAGCTTAGAGATCAGTGTGCATATCTTTAGGCCATCCTGCCAGCCCTAGTGGCCCATAGCTGCTCACATATTATAACTGTGGTATTTGGGAAATCACCAGTCAACATTCCATTCACTCTCATATACTGTATGTGGATGATATTCAGTTATATGCAATTTTTGACCTGACCAGACCTGGTGACGCTGCTTTTACTCACTTTCTTCTCTCTAAATGCCTCGATGACATGCAGGCAGCCAGGCATGGCTTGAAGTTGAAGCTGCCTTCTCGTAAAACCGCATCCTTCGTAGCTTCTTCACCTAACCACTTTCAAGACCTTTGTACCTTAATTAGAGTTTCAGCTTCTGAAGGTCAGGAAATCTCTCATTCCCCTACCATGCAAAATTTAGGAGTGGTTTCATCATGGCATGAGGATGTCTGATTAGCTCACACAGTTGTGTCGCTCTTAATTGGCAGATCTGTAATGTTAATCCCATCAGTAAGTATATATGAATGGCGATATTGTCATTATGTTGTTCGTGCACTCATGAACTCGAGACTGCATCGTGGTAGTTCTTTACTTTGTAGACTCACTAAACAGCATTTGTATCGATTACAGAAAGTGCAGAACAATTTTGCTCGTCTGATCGTTCAGCAACCTAAATGGTCCCAAATAACTCCTATGTTAATCAAATTACACTGACTCCCAGTTACAGAGAGAGTACAGGTCAGGTCAGGTATCGGAGCATGCACCAGAACAGCGCGTCACTGTGTCCATTTTCCGCCGGTACTCCAGGGGCCTCCATCTGGCCATCCCCCAGGCAGATTGCCTGGCCCATCCCCATCTCCTTGAGATGCCGATCAACCTGCTGCAACCACGAGGAACATGGTCGGCCCATTAGCCTCCTCCACTCATGAGACTCCCTCGCTGAGAGAATCTTGGTGAGCAGGATCAGCGTCAGGAAAACGAGCCACATGTCCATACAGCCGCAACTGAAGCTCACGGACTGGGCAGGTAACAAATCTCATTTGAGTCTCTCTCAGCAACCGCTCGATGGACACAAAGTCGGCAGCGATAGCCAAGGATTCTCCGAAGAGACCTGGTACCAAAGGAATTAAGTCTCCGCTCAGATCCTTGGTCAGAGTCCAAGTCTCGCATCCATAGAGCATGACTGGAAGCGCCAAGGACCTGAAGACTCGGACTTTTGTCCTCCCACACAGGTACCGACAGTGCCACACCCCATTATCCAGTGAATCCATTACTCCCCAGGCCCGACCCAGACATCTATTGACCTCTGACACTCAGCCAGCAGAGACATGAATATCACTGCCAAGGTAAGTGAATCTCTCCACGACCTCAACATCCTCACCACAAACAGAGAGAGTACAATCTAGAATAATTCTTTAAACTTCGAAGTTCTTGCCATCGTATCTTCCAGCATACGTCTCATCACGTTTTGCACAACATCGGATATCTTACTCACTTTGTTCTATAACAGCTCCTTCCATTGTTCATAAATTCCATGCAGTGCCTTCTGAAAGTATTCAAACCCCTCGACTTTTGTCACATTTTGTTTTTTACAGCCTGAATTTAAAATGAATTAAATTTAAATTTGTTGTCACCAATCCACACAAAATACCCCATAATCCATCTATCCATCCATACATCCATTGGGAGCATATTTATGTCGAGCGTTGGTGCTGTCTAAGCAGTCTCCTTGGCTATTGGGCACAATCCTGGACGGGTCGCCACTCCGACACAGTGTACCAGCATGCTGGCACTCATTTTGCCGACCTCAGAAGGATGACAGGCAGTCAACCCCACCTGGTAATAATTCAACAGCCGAGTGGAATTTGAACTCAGGATCCAAGGATCCCAAACCCACCACCCTAACCATGACGCCAACACCAGGCATACTCCATAATGACAAAGTGAAAACATGTTTTTATAATTTTTTACCAATTAATTAAAAATGAAAAGCTGAAATGTTTTACATCAATAAGTATTTCTACAAGGGATACCAATAATCAAGCCCAATCTGCAAACAGTATGATATAGTTGAGTAAGGTGAGGATAGATGGGCCGGTTTCAATTTACATTAAATCAAAAACTCTTTCTCCTTCATGTTCTTCTGTATTTATAATATGGTGAGTCTCATTCAATCCCATTTATCATAGCGATTAAACACAAGCTATATTCAATGCTGTTATGGATCTGGGGTTCGAGTTTCTCCCGAACACCCGGTCCTGAGGCCACCGAGCACGGAAAACTTTGCATGCCAAAGGGTTGCTAAGCAACCACGAGCGCCAATTGGTAGTGCCATTCCGGCATGGTTACACTACTTTGCGTGTTAACTTAAGTGTGGACGGCCGCACCAAGGGTGGTCTCATGCCCTCGATGCATACTCGAGTTAACTCACAGGATCAGGTGCAGCCGAGCGGAGCTGCGAGTACGTACCGGCTGGTAAGAGCAAATTACTTGGGACAGAACTTCCTGGCTATACTGCATGCGGACTTTGCTGGACCAATAGGGGGGGGGGGAACGCTACGAGCTAGGTCTATTTATAACAATAAATGAAGCAAAAAGGACATGCAAATATTCACAAAGAACAACAAAAGACAGTGCAGAGCTTATACTGATATAAAGAACTTCTACAATGTTAACTTGTACTAAGACAGGTGCCATCAGAAACATAACCCGAGGAAAGTTAGAGAGAAAAGAATGATGAGAATAGATGTGTTTGCGACCTCTATTGTACCTGGCGTGGCTGACGGACCAACACTTCCCACTCGCTTAGGAGGGGGAGGAAAAAAACTGAGAATGTCTAGGTGCATGGTTGGAGGAGGTACAAAATGAGGGGTGCAATGAAATGCAGATGAGGTGCAGAGAAGAAAAATAGAAAGAGGTGAGTGTGTGGTCAGTTTGAAAAGAACGTTTGTCGGGACGTGGCCTCATCGATTGCTCTTTTGTGTCCACAGCAGATGAGATGGCAAACAAAGAAGAAGAACGTGTGAGAAAACAGCCGAATAATTAAGTGTAAGGAAGTTTGTAAGTGTAACTGCTAATGGTCTGATAACTGTGATCGGTCTGGCGCTTGGTGTGTTCACCCACCCAGCGTTCTGCTCTGCCTGCTCCATTCCCCAAGCTCCGTCCTCCTGTTCAGCTCCGCCTTCCACCCTGTATTGCCGACTAATCAAAAAGGGCCTCTTGTCTCCCACCCCTCGCAGGGTATTTTATAGTTGTTTAGTGAGGGAGGAGCCTAAAAGTGGATCAGGACAGGCGGCAGGTGTTTCTGAGTGTCCCCATTGGTGCATGGATGCTTCCCCTTGTTTTGGCGCCGCCCACGCGAGGACTCCAGTCCGGAAATGGTCTCATTCACTTCACCTCGCCACGCGACTCATCTCCAACTTTAACATGGGGGTGAGAGTATCTCGTGGTGCTCTCCGGACACAAACATGCTGGTACAGCAAATGGGGGCAGTAATTGAGCGGCGCGCAAGGGCTATCTATGTGAGATTAAATATTCTAGCGCATACTTGTGCTTCAAACGACACGCCAGAACATCCCAATGCAGTGCTATGTGGAGTGCATTGTTCCTAGATATCTCCACCGGGCAGGTGGATGTCTGTGGTGTTAACTGTGGTTGTGGGGTTCATAGTGGTGGTGTGGCGGTGAGTTATGGAGTGGTGGTTGAGGGGAGGAAAAGCACGGGGTAACTTTCCCTGGGTCGGGTTGCGGTGGTGTGTGTCGGGGTGGTGCTGAGGTGTCATCCACCAGACGGCGTCTCATCAGGTTAAGCTAACCTTAACCCTATCACTAACCCTAACCCTACCCTTCGGGTGGATGCCTGGAATGTCGTTTCCCTAAGAGAGAATGATCACCTCCCTCTGCTCTCATCTGAGCTCCAGCATTTGGACATCGCTATTGCAGCACTCTGAGGTTCGGATACCGGATAGTGGTGAGATCATGGTGGATGGTTGCACCTACTACTCATCTGGTTGCTCTGATGGTTGCCATTCCCAAGGGGTTGCTGTAGCCGTGTCCAATAAGCTGACTCCCATGATAATTGAGGTAACACCGGTCAATGAGTGTATTATGAGACAAAGGATTCCTCACTTCTTGAGTGTCATTTCCCTGGTCTCTGTATATGCTCCGACCTGAGGCGAGTGATCCCACTGTGAAGGAGGCATCCTATGACGCGCTCAGAGTCTGTGGTTGATCGGTGCCCCAGGCGAGATATTCTTCTGGTCTTGGGGGATTTCAATGCATCGACTGGTACTGATAAGGATGGTTAGGAGAAATGTCTTGGCCCTCATGCATCTGGAACTGTGAACCAGAATCGCACCGAGTTGTTTGATTTTGCAAGAAGTCGTGGACTTAGGGTGACTGGCTCATGGTTTCAGCACTCACAGGCTCATCGCTGGTCTTGGTATTCCAACGCTGGTGGTGTGGCAAAGGAGACTGACCACGTGCTCGGTGATGAGCACTGGAGGATGATTCAGAACTGCAGGGTCTACCGGAGTGCTCACTTCCTCAATACCAACCACAAGCTTGTTGTAGCAACTATGAAGTTGCAGCTTAAATCTAGGAGAGTGGTACCATCCCAACCTCGGCTGGACATTTGCAAGCTCAAGGATGAGAGGGTAGCTGAGGAATTTGAGAACAGGCTAAGTGTGGATTTGGGGGGTGTGGGTGTTTTAAGGAATCCTGAGGAGTTGTGGAGTGCCTTCAAGACTACCATCCTTGATGTTGCTGGTGGAAGTCTTGGAACCCACAGTCAGGTGAAGAGGAACTTTGTCTTCCAAAAGAAACTGGATACCATTGAACAGAGTCGCAGGGCCAGGCTTAGTGGCAGAGCTGAGCTGTTCAGGGAGGTGAGGGGTAAAACTGTACTTGTGCTGAGGGCGGACAAGGAGGCCGATGTGCAAGGAATCTGTGATGGGGTAGAGCACCACCTGTGGTCAAGTGATTCTCATCCTGCTTACAGCAGAGTTTGTGCAGAGCCTTCCTCCAAGCCCGTCCCTTGGTGTACTGCAGTTAGATCGGAAGGTAGTGGGATCTTGACAGAGGAGTCTGAAGTGAAGGCCTGCTGGGCCGGTTACTTTGAGCGGTTGTACCAGGCTGGCCCACCAGCTGTTGATTCGGACATCAGGGGTGTAACTGTCCCTATTGCTGACCCACCAATCAACTGTGAACTACCTTCATTTGTGGTAACACAGGTTGAGGTGAATCAGTTGAAAGGAGTTAAAGCTCCTGGGATCTGTGGCATCCATGGTGAACTTTTCAAGGCTGGTGGAAATACTGTACTCGTGTTGTTGCATGCAGTTCTGTGCTGTCTGGAACACAGGCGTCATCCTAACTGACTGGAAGGGGGGGCCTTGTTGTCCCTCTCAAAAAAGGGAAGGGTGATCGCCAAGACTACAACACTTACCAAGGGGTGACGCTCCTCTCAGTGCCGGGCAAGGTCTTTGCTCGGATAATTCTTCATTGGGTTCACAGCCATCTGCTTGAGCAACAGCTCCCAGAGCAGTCAGGCTTTACACCAAAGAGGTCAACAATTGATTGTATCCTTGCTCTTCGGGTCCTCACCGAACGCAGATGAAAGTTTCGGCAGGGGCTGCTTGCAGCCGATATTGATCTCTGTAAAGCGTTCAATTCAGTGAAGCAGGATGCCCTCTGGAGGATTCTTGGTCTTCGTGGGGTGCCACCAAAACTGATAAATCTGATTTCTGAACTATACTCTGGAACTGAGAGTACTGTGAGGTGTGGTGGTTCCATCTTCAACTTATTTACAGTTGTTACTGGAGTTTGTCAGGGGTGTGCACTGCCCCCCGCATTTTTCAGCACTTGTATGGACTGGATTCTGGGGAGGATGATAGAGAGATCAAGCTGCAGTGCATCATTTAGGAATGTCAAGATCTCTGACTTTTATTTCACAGATGATTCAGTCACCTTTGCGGGGACACTGGAAAGCCTTATGGGGGCCCTCGAGGCACTGAATGAGGAGTCGGAGCTGCTGGGATTAGGATTTCCTGGGCCATAACTACGATCCAGGCTTTCAATGACATCTTAGATGTTGCTACCTTGTCTGTATCTGTTTGTGGTGAGGATGTTGAGGTCACAGAGAGATTCACTTACCTTGGCAGTGATATTCATGTCTCCGCATGTTGTGAGCCAGAGGTCAATAGACATGTGGGTCGGGCCTGGGGAGTCATGGATTCACTGGATTATGGGGTGTGGCGCTGTCGGTACCTATGCAGGACGACGAAAGTCCGAGTGTTTAAGTCCTTGGTGCTTCCTAGCTTGCTTTATGGATGTGAGACTAGGACTCTGACCCAGGGATCTGAGACGGAGACGATGGAGACTTTACTCCTTCAGTGTCAGGTCTCTTCGAAGAATCCTTGGCTGTTCCTGAGAGAGACACAGATGAGATTTGTTGCCTGTATAGCCCGTGAGCATCAGCTGTGGCTGTATGGACATGACTCATTTTCCTGACGCTGATCCTGCTCACCAGATTCTCTTAGCGAGGGAGCCTCGTGAATGGAAGAGACCAACGGGCCGACCACGTGCTTCGTGCGTGCAGCAGGTTGATCAGCATCTCAAGGACATGGGGATGGGCCAGGCATCTTCCTGGGGATTGACCAGGCGGAGGTCCTTGGAGTTCCGTTGGAAAGTGGATGCAGTGACGTGCTGCTCTGCTGCATGCTCCCCTACCTAACCTGACCTGTTGAGGGGTCGTAGCAGTGAGGTAAGGCAAAGTGGTTGGGACATTGTAAGGGTTGTGGGAGGTGAATGGTGAAGGTAAACGAGCTTTAACTGATGTCGGAATTTTTATAAAGGCGTAGTGGTTGTAGGAATGTTGAGGCGTTGTGGTCCGAGTCTGGAGAAGCTCTGAGGTGAGCTTCTGTTTGGTAATAGCATGAGGTTTGAACGTGGAATGGCGTTTGTATGCAAATGAGCTACCTGTTGCTGTGGCCTGCATGCTTGCATGATGGAGAATGTCGTGTGTGAAGTAAAATAAGTTAAGGATAAAAAGTAAAGAATGGAAAATATGACCTGCCTTAAAGCCCTGGCAACGCATTTTGTCCCATAAACCCACTAAACATAAGGGAAGGGCGATCTAAAACGAATGCTAATGAAATAACCGTCTCGGGACTGCGATGTGTTGTGTGCCAGAACCTAGTCCGAGGAGGTGGCGTTGGATTCGCAGAACCACAACAATACTTTTTTTTATTTTCTTTTTAACATTTCCATTTAATTCATATTGCCCTATCAAACAGCATTTCCGCTTATACACCACCTTTTAAAGCACCACAAAGCAGGTTGCTCTACTTCAAGGAGGAACAAAAAAGCAGATGATATTCAATAATTTATTTGCATGATTTTTAAAGGGTAAAATTTAATTTTTATTTATTTTCTCAGGAAGCGACGGATCTTACATTCCAGTTATCATTGTTATTATTATTATGAACACCGGGTTATGAAGCAGCACAGATCGGCAGGTCTCAGGTCTTAGGCCTGCGTATTAGTCCGTGGCCCAGTGCAATTGGAATGATCTCAGGTATATAACCAAGATGTATTGTTGCGAATTTGGAAATCGATCACACTCAACATTCAGGTCCTTTAGCTCAGTTATCTGGGTAAGTATGTGTTCTATAGATAGCTCGCCTTCCATTATTTAATGGATAAATCTATGTAAATGCGCTGTGATTTATTTTAATAGTTAGGGTTCAATCAGAACAACAACACAGGAGAACGACCCCCCTCTGCAAAGAAGAAGAAGAACCCTCCCGTCACGAGATTCAACAGCGGAAACAGGAATGACGGTTGGGGCGGTTTCGGCAGAAAGCGAGGTAAACAGCCCCCACCCGCGGCTGCGGGGGGCAGTGCACGAGGGCGAATGAGTCACGCCGGAAGCGAGGCGGGGCTGAGAGGGATAAGAAGGGGACCCTCTGCTTGGCTCGAGAGATTAGAGGGGGTTGTTCTGGTGCTGGTTCGGTTTTTGCTCTGTTTCGTGGTTTGGTTCGGCTGGCTCTTCTTGGTTCGTGGAGCTCTTCGTGGTCTCTGCTTGGTTCCCGGCTTGGTGCGACTCCTTGGCCTCATCTTGGTCAGTGGTTCTTCGGGGAAGCGAGGCATCTTCGGGAAAGATCGGCACCTCGTCTCACCAGCACGTGTTCCGGAGCGCGAGGGGATCCGCCGGAGCTCGGAGAGGATCGCGGCTCGCGGTGGTTGGAACCAGCTCGCCCTCGCTGGTGCCCGGTCCGAACAGCTGGAAGACCACACGAGGTGGAAAGGTCCCAGATAGACCCTGGGCTTCAGCTCATCTGTCCCTCCGAGCTGAAGTCCGCATTAAAGGCATCAGCCACCATTTCTTGGGTGTGTGTGTGTGCGTATGTGTGTCCGTGGGCCCGTCTAACAAGTAGAAAACTGTTAAGTGCTTTGTGTGCTGTATATAATTGCATTGCATTTCTTATATTCGGTATAGTTCTGCTTTATGTGCTCCTCTCATTTCCCCATTGCAGTATAAATAAACCCCAATTGTTAAATGTTTTCAGCTCGTCCGCGTTCCTTTGTCCATTGACTGAGCATGTCATGTGTGAGGGATTAGTTGGCCATTGCTGTGGT
>CM068968.1:37160063-37170815 GCA_035128595.1 Eptatretus atami
AAGTGCTTTCTTTTTTCGCCAATATGTTACATAACATTTCTTATTCGAGATAACTCTGCTCTTTGTGTGCTTCCCTTCCGACCCCAATTGATAAATAAATCCCCTCTTTGTGGAATGTCGTGCCAGCTCGTCTCTTGTCCTTTCTATCAGTTGGTTGCCGCCCTGCAAACACGGAATTAGGGGACAGGCCTGCATTGGTTTGCCGTTAATCGCTGCAATGGCCGGCAGGGTTCTCGGACCCTCCGCAGCATCTGAGGTTCGACATTCGATCCGTCGTTATCGTGCTAACGGCCCGGATCACGCAGATCCGTCGAGGGTGTGAATTCCATCAGACGCGGGCGTATGTTTGACAGACATGGCGTAATTAGGTAGATATTGAACATTGGTTAATGAGTGCCCGTACTCCCACGTGGTCGACCTCCTCCTATATCGTGCTCATCTTCGGTCCCGAAAGGGAACCCGTGACCTGTTTCGCGAATTATCTGAAGGTCACGACTAAATTCGGGGTGTTCAGGTGGAAGCCGACTCTACTGCTCCCCCTAGCGCGTCCTGATGCTCACCACCGGAGACCCCCGCCCCACAAAAATTTACCTTAATGATGATGGACTATTTTTGTGATATATATATTATGCTGAAATAAGACATTTTCATATTTTTCTCATTAGAGATGTCATCTAATGTTAAAATGATAATTTGGTTTAATTTTCTGTGCTATAATTGTGCAGAACAAATGCTTAATTTGTGCTTCTCGTCCATTTGGTCAAAAGTTATGAAAATTTCTGTCTTTCGATAATTGGGCATTGTCAAAATCCGAGATTGCAGCCAAATAGACCCCAATACCAACCTAATTTCTTGCGTTAACATCTAAAAATGTTAAATGGACACCTTAAGGATTCTAAAAAAAAGTATGTTTGCATAAGTACTCAGGGGGTGTGCTTGGGCCTATCTACTGCCCACTATGGAGTATAGCCTGGAATAAATTGCATTAAATCAGACTTTTTCCACCTTTATTTTCACATTGGTAACTCCCAACTTCCAAATGTAATCAAATTCTACAAATTTCAGAAAATTAATTAAAAATACAAAACGATATACATGGTTGGATAAGTGTCCACCCCCCCCCCCCCCCCCCTGAGCAAATACTTGATGGAGCACCATTGACAGCAATTTCAGCTGAGTCTGTTGGGATATGTATCACAACTTTGCACACAATGGTTGGGAATGCATATTTGCCCATTCTTCTGAACAAAATTGTTCAGGCTCAGTCAAGTTGTGTGGGGGAGCAGTTGATGGGCAGCAATCTTCAAGTCATGCACAGATTTTCATTGGATTTCGGTCAGGACTGACTGGGCCATCAAGACATTGATCTTTTGTTCCTTAGCCACTCCCAGTGTAGCTTTGGCTGTGTGCTTCGGGTCGTTGTCATGCTGAAAGGTGAACTTCCATCCAATTTCAGCCTTTTGTAGAGGGCAGGCAGGTTTTCCTCAAAGATATTTCTGTATTTTGCTCCATCATTTCCCTTCTTTCCTGACAAGTGCCCCCCAGTCCCTGCTGATGAGAACATCCCCATGACATGATGCTTGCCACCAACCATGCTGCACAGTTGGGATGGTGTTTGTGGGTAATGTGCGTGTTGGGTTTACGCCAAACGTAACGTTTGCATTTAGGTGAAAAAGTTCCATCTTTGTTTCGTATAGACCAGAAACCTTTTGCCCCATGGCTTCAGAATCTCCAGCAGTGGTTTTTGCACAACTCAAACGGAAACTCAGGTGGGCTTTTTGAGTAATAGGCTGTCCTTCTTGCCACCCTAACCAAACCGGTGGTGGACTTTTGGCGAAGAGGGAAAAGGTTGTTTTGGAGGAGACTGGTGTCGGGCGAGAGGGGGAAGAAAGAGAAAGGTTGTTTGGGAAGAGACAGGTGTGGGGCAGGGAGGGAAAGGAGAAGAAAGTTGTTTGGAGGAGACAGGTGTGGGTCGGGGAGAGAAAGAGAAAGGTGTTTGGAGGAGATCAGAGTGTGGGTGGGGAGAGAAAGAGAAAAGTATAGTTTGGAGGAGAATGGTGTGGGCAGGAGGGTAGAAAGGGAAAAGGTTGTTTTGAGGAACAGGTGTGGCGGGGAGGGGAGAGAAGGGAAAAGGGTTGTTGGGAGGAGACGGTGTGGCGGAGCCGGAAGAAAGGGAAAAGGTTGTTTTGGAGGAGACAGGTGTGGTGGAGAGAAAGGAAAAGTTGTTTGGAGAAGACAGGTGTGGGTGGGAGAGGAAAGAGAAAAGGTAGTTTGGATGGAGAAGGTAATGTGGGCAGAAGGTAGAGAAGGGAAAAGGTTGTTGAGGAGACAGGTGTGGTGAGAGTGAGAGAAAGGAAAAAGGTATTTGGAGGAGACAGGTGTGCGGGAGGGGAGAGAAGGGAAAGGTTGTTTGAAGAGACAGTGTGCGGCGGGGAGGGGAGAGTAGGAAAATGGTGTTTTGGAGAGACAGGTCGTCGGGCGGGGAGGGGAGATGAGGGAAAATGGTGTTTGGAGGGATGACAAGGTTGGGCGGGTAGAGAGAAAAGGGAAAGGTTATTTGGAGGAGACAGGTTGTGGGCGGGAGGGGAGAGAAGGGAAAAGGTATTTCGAGAGGAGACAGTCGTAGGGCGCGGAGAGGGAGAGTAGAGGGAAAATGGTGGTTTGGAAAGACAGGTGTGGCAAGATGGGGAGATAGGAGAAATAGTTGTTTGGAGGAGACGCAGGTGTGGCAGGGAGGGGAGCAGTAGAGAGAATGGGTTGTTTGGAGGAGACAGGTGTGCGCGGGAGGGCGAGAGTAGGGACAAATGTTGTTTGGAGAGAGACAGGTTAAAGGACGTATTATACAAACTAACGTGGAAACAAAGGAGGCTGATAATTCCTGCCGTTCTTGCGTATGTATTTGTAGATAGACACCTTGGTTTTTGATGGGACCATGCAGCCTTGTACAAAACAACTCTTTTCCTTGTGCGATACTGTGCATCTTTTCATTGTCTTTATCTTTCTCCATCGGATGCACTCGTTTCTATGGTAACGGAATTTAATTGCGGCTTGCAAAGTGTCATTCTTCTTCTTTTCTCAATCTCTTATTTATCTTCTAGATAAATTCTTTATCTTTCAAATTATAAGCGCAGAAGGACCTTCTCGAGATTTTTGAAAGCTTTCTTTCAGCAAACAGAATGAAATCCGACGTATTGTTTCTCGTGGGACCGACCACACACAAACGGATCATTTTCTCTTTCCTCATCACACCACCATTCACGTCTTGACCACGGGCTGACCTGTGAAGAGGACTTGTCGGTCTTGATGGCTCCCTAACCACATTGCCCCCCAGTCAGTCAGCGGCGCTTGGTTTTCCGCAAAATTAGATTGTATCGGAATGAGGGAAAATTTATTTTTTAAAAACCTCTCTCGGAAAAAAAAAATAAAAAAGTGTTGTAATTGTATGAAGTATCTCACTCATCCTCGAACGCAATCAACTCACTTAACGGAAACACGTGGGGGGGGGAGGTGAGGACTACCTCGTCAACCGCCTCACCCCTTCTTCTTCTTCTTCTTCTTATTCTTCTTCTTAATATTCTTCTTCTTCATATTCTCCTCTTCATATTCTTCTTCTTCATATCTTCTTCTTTCATTCTTCCTCTTCATATTCTTCTTCTCATAGTCTTCCTCTTCATATTCTTCTTCTTCATATTTCCTCTTCCTCTGTCCAATGCAGTCCTCAGTGCTTGTCCTATACTAAGTCAGGGTGTTGCATCAAGGAGTATGCTCGCGTCTCATTGCTCGCCTTCACGTGGAGGATGGTCAGAGGCCTCATGATCCTTTTGAAAATACTAGCTATTGTGCGTGCTACCATGGGATGGACACATTCTAATTTCTGTCTTGAGGGTGGGTAGGACTGTCCGCGGTGGTCGGGGTGGGTAGGTTCGAGGCGTACGAACATTGTGTGAAATCTGGGAGGGGTCATGAGCGGTGACTCGAAGTGCTTTAAATATTTTAAATGTTGCATTTTACATCCATACGTCTTTTCGTATAGTCTACAAATTGTACGTTGGTCCAAGGCCCATTTCGACCAAAATAGCCGCAGGACGGGTGCTCTATGATGGCGCACCCGATGGCTCGGAGACAAGAAGTGTTTGCGATTATTTTTAGCCTTTTGTCTAGAAACCGGATCGCAAAAAATATAATCTGAAAACAGCTGAAACAACACATTTACAAATACATCAACACATATCCTGGTTACGTTGTCTTCGATTAATCACCGGCACACCACACTACACCCGACGCGCATCACGCCCTTTGTTCTTCGGGTGGTTGTCTGTCAGGAGCAGGTGAACGTTACACCGGGTCAGGAGCAGTGAACGTTACACCGAGTCAGTAGCAGGTGAAGTTACACCGGTCAGAGCAGGTGAACGTGTACACCGGTCAGGAAGCAGGTGACATTACCACCGGCGTCAGGAGCAGTCGTGAACGTATACACCGGTCAGAGAAGAGCAGGTGAACGTTACACCGGGTCAGGAGCAGGGTTGAAGTTACACCGCGGGTCAGGAGCAGGTGAACGTTACACCGGGTCAGGAGCAGAGTGAAGTTACACCGGGTCAGAGCAGCAGTCGTAACGGTTACACCGCGCAGCAGGTGACGTTTAACACGGGGTCAGGAACGGCAGTGTGAACGTTACACCGGGTCAGGAGCAGGTGAACGTTACACCGGTCAGGAGCAGGTGAACAGTTACACCGGGTCAGGAGCAGGTGAACGTTACACGAGTCAGGAGCAGGTGAACTTACACCGGTCAGAGCAGAACGTACACCGGTAGGAAGCAGGTAACGTTACACCGGGTCAGGAGCAGCGGTGAACGTACACCGGGTCAGGAGCAGGTGAACGTTACACCGGTCAGGAGCAGGACGTGACACCGGCAGCAGGAGCAAGGTGAAACGTTACACCGGGTCAGGGAGAGGTGAACTTTACACCGGCGTCAGGAGCAGGTGAGCGTTACACGGCGCAGTGAGCAGGTCAGGTGAACGTTACACCGGGTCAGGAGCAGGTGAACATTATCACACGGTCAGGAGCAGACAGGACAAGGTTACACCGGGTCAGGAGCAGGGAAGTTACACCGAGGGTCAGGAGGCAGGTGAACGTTACACCGGGTCAGAGCAGGTGAACGTTACACCGGGTCAGGAGCAGAACGTGAACGTTACACCGGGTCAGGAGTCAGGTGAACGTTACACCGAGTCAGGAGCAGGTGAACGTTATCACCTGGTCAGAGCAGGTGAAAGTTACACCGGGTCAGGCGCAAGTGAACGTTACCCGGCAGAGCAGGTGAATGTTACACCGGGCAGAGCAGGAGTCTTACACCGGGTAGAGCAGGTAACGTTACACCGGTCAGCGCAGGTGACGTTACACCGGTCAGAGCAGGTGAGTTTACCGGGTCACGAGCATGAAGGTACACCAGTCAGGAGCAGGTGAACGTTACACCGGGTCAGGAGCAGGTGAACGTTACACGCGTCAGGAGCAGGTGAACG
The DNA here is from genome assembly GCA_035128595.1 of Eptatretus atami. Lineage (NCBI taxonomy): Eukaryota > Metazoa > Chordata > Myxini > Myxiniformes > Myxinidae > Eptatretus > Eptatretus atami. Next base: position 37,165,580 of record CM068968.1, read on the forward strand.
TTACACGGGTCAAGCAGTGAAGCCAAATAGACTTTTCAGGAAATCGAAAGAGAGGGACAGTGTGGTCTTCACTACTTATCACCTGTTTACCGGTTACTGGTGGGGAGACAGAAAGTCGAAGCTTTTTGTCTGTCCTTACGTGACTCCTTTGATCGGCTGTATTCCCAGTGCATTGCACACAAACTCCAACATGGGACAATCGTTGGCTTCTGCATGGTGGCACACTTGAGCATCCGCCACAGAGTTTACCACCACCACCATCGCCTCGTCTCTCCGTGTAAAGACTTCAAGCTACCCCCCTTCCAAGTTACCTCCCGGTTCTTTGGCGCGTGTGCTCGCTTCGAAGGTAGGTGTGCTCGCACGCACGTGTGTGTTTGTGTGTGTGTGGTATGTGTGTGTGTGTGTGTGGTATCTGAAATCGATTTCAAGTTACCCGGGGGTAGCTTTAAATCGATTTCATCCTACCCCCTACGATTTCAGATTTACCCCCTCAAAACATTATTTATGTATGTTATTTACAAAAAATAGTAATTTAATTGATATTGAAAACTAATTAGGAAAAACCATTGACCACATGACAGCCTTTAAAGAGTTTGCAATGAATTTTGATTTTATTATGAATGATTTATTTAATATTGTTATTAATTTAATCAGTATTTCTCATACAGTTATATTTTTGCCATTTTTTTTATGAAATCCTTCTTCGATATAGTGATACAAATAGACATACTGGTATATCTTTTAACCAACTCAGACTATATTTACAATTATTGGTAACAATGCCAATAAAATCAATGTATAAAAAGGCAATGAAAAACAGCTTATTTTTAATTCACAATTTAGTTGTGGCGATTTCATTCTACCCCCTACGGATTTCAGATTACCCCCCTCAAAACATTTATTTATGTATGTTTATTTACAAAACAAATAGTAAATTTAATTGTATGAAAACTAATTATGGGAAAAACCATTGACCACATGAGCAGGCTTTAAGAGTTTGCCAATGAATTTTGATTTTATTATGAATGATTTTTTTTTAATATTGTTATTTTTTAAATCAGTATTTCCATACATTGATAGGTTTTTGCCATATTTTTATGAAATCCTTCTTCGATATAGTTGATACAAATAGACATACTGGTATATCTTTATAATCAACTCAGACTATATTTACAATTATGGTAACAACGCAATAAAATCAATGTATAAGAAAGGCAATGAAAACAGCTTGTTTTTAATTCACAATTTAGTTGTGGTGGTGGTGGTCGTATGGCAGCTTAGCTGCCGGGGTAGCTATCATTTGTTGAAGCACGACTGTGTCGCTGATGCAGTGCCCCTCTACCAGTACACACACTGGAACTGTTACTCATTTCGCCGACCTTGGAAGGATGACAGGCTGAGTCCAGGCTGAGTCAACCCCCCTGGTGTATTAATTCAGTGCCTGATGGGGCTTGAACTCAGGACCCTAGGATCCCAAGCCACCACCTTAACCACTGAGCCAACACCAGGCTCTATTCTCATACAGTTAGTTATAGTTTTTGCTATATATTTTTTTTATGATATCCTTCTTCGATATAGTTGATACAAATAGACATACTGGTATATTGTGTTTGTATATAATATGTCATGCACTTTGAACAAGTGTATGAGTGGTTTTAATACAATTAACATTTTTGTGACATTTTTTATGTTTCCAGACTTTGAGATGAGCTTTCAATCTTGCATGTTTTACGTGTTCTATTCAATAAACGTATCATGAGTTGTGGGCATAATCATTTATCATTTCAGCTAAATCAGGGAGAAGGGTAATGTCAAAGTGCGGGGGTAATATGAAATCGGGTTCAGGCTGCCCCCGGGGGTAACTTGAAATCGATTTCAGATTACCGGGAGGTAACTTGAAAACGGGGGTAGCTTGAAGTCTTTACACCGGGTACAAGTTTGGCGAGAGGTTCGAGGCCCCTCGTCGATGATCTGAGACGTGAGTGGATTCTCCATCGATGGGAACATGATGATGGTTGGGAATTCGAGTGGTTTGTGGTTATGAAGGCTGATGTGGTTTGAATCCATGATGATGGTTGGGAATGAGTGGTTTGTGGTTATGAAGGTCGATGTGTTTTGAATCCATGATGGTTAGGAATTCGAGTGGTTTGTGGTTATGAAGGCAGATGTGGTTTGAATCCATGGTGATGGTTGGGAATGAGTGGTTTGTGGTTATTAATGCCGATGTGGTTTGAATCCATGCCGATGGTTGGGAATTCGAGTGGTTTGTGGTTATGAAGGTTGATGTGGTTTGAATCCATGGTGATGGTTGGGAATGAGTCGTTTGTGGTTATTTATGCCGATGTGGTTTGAATCCATGCCGACGTGCACGCCATTACGAGTTAATAATGAGAGTGCGGGTGAGTGTTGGTTGGGTGTTTGTTCGAGGTGTGGGTTCGAGTGCACGGTGGTGGGTGTCCAAGACTCGGTGAGTGTCCAAGACTCGGTGAGTGTCCAAGACTCGGTGAGTGTCCAAGACTCGGTGAGTGTCGCGCGAACGGGGGGACGTTGCGGTGACGAGCGGCGATACGAAGGGCGGGGAAACACGAAGGAAGGGGGATTCCCGGCTTCAGATGTCGTACGGGCGGTTTGTGTTGGTACGTCGGTCCGATGTATAACGACGTTCACCTCAACGTTTGACGATATAATCTCGTCGCAACCTATTTGCAAGCACGTCGTCAAGGCCTCATTAAACCGTTAACGATGATCGGATGAAAGAGCCGCCTCACGGCAGAATCTCGCTTTCGAATCCCGCGGCCGAGAATCTGTTTGGCGCACCATGGCGGGGGGGTCTGCGTGGCGGACACGACAGTAGGCTCGGCTGGGTGCCGTCAGCCGTGTGCGTGCTGGACAGGACAGGCCGCCATGCCGTGGTTCGGCCGCCGCTCGTTGACGCTCCTGAGCAGCGCGCTCTCGGTGTGCGGGCTCGCCCTGCTCGGGGTCGCAGTCAGCACAGACTACTGGCTCTTCTCCGAGGAAACCTTCGCTCCGCTCGCCAATCGCTCCGTGTGGCTCCACGTGGCTGTACACTCGGGTCTTTGGCGCGTGTGCTCGCTCGAAGGTAAGGTGTGCTCGCACGCACGTGTGTGTTTGTGTGGTGTGGTGTGTGGTTATGTGTGGTGTGGTGTGTGGTTGTGTGTGTGTGTATGCGTGTGTGTGTGGTGTGTGTGGTGTGTGTGTATTGAGGCGGCAAACCACCCAGTATAACCCTTGCCGATAGATTTAATCTGCAGCACCGACTCTCTGAAGTGAAAGAACCGTCTGAACCAGATCGATGGTCGTCACGATCGGAGCCATCTCCACAAGTGGTAACCGGCACGATACCTTCCTGAGGTGCCGCAATGATCATCAGTCACCGGTTGACTGGTTCACATCACCGGGACGGTGGAAATGTGACAGAACGATCACAACGCAAGTTGTAAACCTATAACTTTCCCAGTGAATTGCGAACCAAGCGACTGATGTAAATTTCTGTGCAAATCTCTCGCGGAATTTATTATCGAAACCGTTTTACGCGAACGAACTCTTGTGGCGACCTTCGGTGCTGTACGAGGCTCAAAAAAGGTCCCAGGCGGTCATGCTTATAATCATCGGCTGTTTAAGTTCCTATTTTTATTCTTGCCTGACAATGACGTGTGACAGGAAGGATGCTATCCTTTTTTTCTTTTCTCCCCCCCCTCCCCATTTCTTCTCCCCCTTTTCTTTTCTCCCCCCCCTTTTCTCCCCCCCCTTTTCTCCCCCTTTCTCCCCCCCTTTTCTCCCCTCCTTTTCTCCCCTCCTTTTCTCCCCCCTTTTCTCCCCATGATACCCACATGTATAAACTGTGAATTGCCCATATTACTGTTTGCTCTTATTGAATGCTACCAAGGGAGATCCCGAGTTTACCACTTTTTTTGCGCTCTGATTGGGTGAAGTTGCAGAGAAAGATCAGATCTCTTGCGTCCTTTGGTCCATTGCAGGTGGGTTGCCGCATTCCTCTGGGCAGTGCTGTTTTATTATTAATGACGAGGTACCGCACACACACTACATCCACTACAACAGTACTCCACACACACACACACACACAACACACGCACACACACACACACACACACACACACACACATACACACACACACACACACACACACACACACACACACACACACACCTTGAGCTGACAAGCCCTGGGTTGGAATCCTGACCCAGATATGAACTGTTTCACGGCAGAGGTGGTTTCATCAATGTGTGTGCGGTCGTGTGTGTGTGTGTGTGTGTGTGCCGTCCATGTCCCTCGGATGGACGTTAAACTGGTTGTCCCATCTGCTGGCGTTAATTGGTGGACATTAAAGATCCCGTGGTGTCCTTCACGATGAGTAGGCGAGCTATCGCTGGCACCATGAAACAAATTGCCAAATCCCTGCCCTAACTATTTAGTCGAGCGTCAGGCCTGGCCAGTTCGAGAAAGACTCGTAAAAGACCAAAACTTCCCTTGGCCAACCCCACAAGAACGGGGCAATAATGTTGGCTATTAAAGAATGAAGAGGATTATTATTATAATTATTATTAATATTGTTCTCACCTCCGCCATCAAAGTTGGACGGAGGTCATGTTTTCACCCATCTGTCTGTCTGTCTGTCTGTGAGTAGGATATCCCAAAACGTTTTATGGATGGATTCCGACAAAATTTGGTGAACAGGTTGAGCATGTGACAATGATGAATTGATTGGATTTTGGTGAATATTCAGAAACTAGAAAAAAAAAATTTTTTTTAAGTGATTTCACTTTTGAGTGATGAGGCCAAAACTGATAGATATATAGCACGATGTCTCAAAAAGTTGTGGACGGATTTGGACGAAATTGCTGGATGAGTTGAGGAGGCGACAACAACAAGGTGATTCAATTTTGGTCACGATGTAGATCTGGCCTATTGGTGGGATAGACAATGTAAACTGTTCAGCCTGGCGGAGGTACGCGCCTTCCGAGTACCGTTGTAGTTTTATTACCTCCTCCACCCAAGGTGTAAGGAGATTACGTTTTCACTCCTTTCTGTTTGTTTGTTTGAAATTGGAGGGAGCCGAATCTGGATCATTCACTTCAAAATCTTCTCAATTCGTCCTTTGTCAGTACCACCCATCCCTCTCCATCAAATTTCATCTGAATGCCGTTCACAACTTTTTGAGATGTCCTGCACACAAGAGAAACAAACAGACAAACA
>CM068968.1:37171255-37186588 GCA_035128595.1 Eptatretus atami
CGAATTAATGTTGCTGCAAATTTCATCTTCTTCTTTCTCTAATCTTCTTATTCTTATCTTTAGTTAAGATCTTTATTTCAATTAAGCGCAGAGACCTTTGCAGATTTTGAGCATTCTTTCAGCAGAACAGAATTTAAATCGACGTATTGTTTCTCGTGTGACCGACCACACACAAACGGATCATTTTCTCTTTCCTCATCACACCACCATTCCGTCTTCGACCACGGGCTGACCCTGTGAAGAGGACTTTCGGTCTTGATGGCTCTCACCACATGCCCCCCAGTCAGTCAGCGGCCTGTTGGTTTTCCGCGAAAATGTAGATTTATGGAAATGAGGGAAAAATTATTTTTAAAAACCTCTCTCGGAAAAAAAAAAATATAAGTGTTTAATTGTTATGAAGTATCTCACTCATCTCGAACGCAATCACACTCACTACGGAACACGTGGGTGGGGAAGGGAGGGTGGGACCTTACCTCGTCAACCGCCTCACCCTCTTCTTCTTCTTTCTTCTTCTTCGTATTCTTCTTCTTAATATCTCTTCTTCTTCATTATTCTTCCTCTTACATATTTCTTCTTCAATATTCTTTTCTTCATTATTGTCTCTTCATATTCTCTTCTTCTATTTTCCTCTCATATTCTTCTTCTTCATATTCTTCCTCTTCCTTCCATGAGTTCCTCACGTGCTTGTCCTAACTAATTCAGGTATGCTGCGATCAAGGAGTTATGCTCGCGGTCTCAGTTGCTCGCCTTCACGTGGGGATGGTCAGGGCCTCATGATCCTTTTTGAAAATCTAGGGCTATTGTGCTTTACCATGGTATGACCACATTCTAAATTCTTCTTGAGGTGTGGGTTAGGGACTGTCCGCGTGGTCGAGGTAGGTAGGTTCGAGGCGTACGACATTTGTGTAATCGTGGAGGGGTCATGAGCGTGCTGAAGTTGCTTTTAAATATCTTAAATTGTTGCATTTTACACCATTAACGTCTTTTCAGTCTACAAATTTGTACGTTGGTACAAGGCCTTCGACCAATTAGCCGCAGACGGGGTGCTCTATGATGCGCACCCATGGCCGGACAAGGCAAGTGTTTGCGATTTATTTTTAGCTTTTGTAGAAACCCGGATTCGCAAAACATAATAATCTGAAAACAGCTGAACAACACATTTACAAATACAACACTAACACATCTGGTCGTTGGTCTATTAACCGGCACACCCACATTACACCGCCGCACAGCCCTTTTTGTGGTTTCTGTTCAGGAGCAGGAGTAGTTACACGGGTAGGAGAGGTAAACGTTACCCCGGCGTCAGGAGCAGTGAACGTACACCGGGTCAGAGCAGGTAACGTTTACCCGGGTCAGGAGCAGCGTGAAGTAACGGTTCAGGAGCAGATGAACGTTTAAACCGGGTCGGCAGCTACGTTACACGTGTCAGGAGCAGCTGAGTTGCTACACGGTCGGAAGCAGGTAAGTTCTACACGGGTCAGAGCAGTGTGACGTTAACACCGGGTCAGGAAGCAGGTGAACGTTACACGGCGTCGGCAGTTGAACGTACACCGGGTCAGGAGAGATGAACGTAACCGTCGGAGGCAGGGAACGTTCACGTGTGGAGAGCTGAGCTGACACCGGGTCAGAGCAGTCGGTGAACGTTACACCGGTCAGGAGAGGTGAATTTACACCGGGTCGGGAGCGGTGACGTATCACGGTAGGAGCAGTCGTTGACGTTACACGGGTCAGAGAGAACCCCAGATTAGCACAGACGCCACAGACCAGGAGGTACCAACCCCAGAAACAGCCCCAGGTGCCAGAAGCCCATCCACACAGCGCAAGTCAGGTGAAAAACACAGTACTTATCCTTAAAAAGAAACATCATTTTCACAACTAGAGATCCTCCCAGTTGTGCAATAATCTAATATGACGTTATACAACAAAGTTAAAAAGTATATGCTAATCCCCACTTCAAGCAGGTGTCATCAAAATTTTTGGACTCGCCATTATCAGACCCAAAAGAGCCCCTTTTCCCCCGGACGACAGCCAACACCAAAACATGCTCCTATTTATTTTATTTTTCTTCATGGCGTAGCACTCAGAAATCTTTGTCACTTTAGTTTTACACGTGTAACCTCTGAGGTTCATTTGAAAACCGGCAAACACTGTCTCGACTAGCAAACTAATTCTAGCTGATCTCGGAGAGGGTGATTAAAAATCAATTACACATCCAAAAAATATCATTCATTAATCATTTCATTACGAGCGTACCAACCTGTTAGCCGGTCCTATGCTAGAGGATGCTCATTTAGAACTAAAACCCAACTCCCTAGGACGTTACTCTCGCTCCCTGTATCTTATCTCAAATTTAATTCAACATACCCCTCGCATGTAAATCAAAAAACACTTCACCAGTCACTGGAAAATGTAGGCGGCGCCCCGACGGAAATACAGTTACTGCGATCATGCAATACCAACTCTAGTTAGAGGGTATTAAACCCCCCCACGGCTGACACGCTCATACACATTTCCAGGACAGAATTTGAGCCCTTTCCCTACACCCAAAACCCCCTGAAATAAAAACAACACCTTATCACATCAATTTGGTCAGCTGACCCATTAGGCAAGATTGTTTCTTTATTGGTCCAGAACTTAGTAATACCTAACATAGTCGACAAAACAAACAACAAAACACGCACCAGATTCCGTAACATTATAAATGCATCACCATGATAAATAACTTCTAATCTCCAACAAGTGCATGGAAAAATCATGCGTCTTACTTTGATCTGGTCCACCCATTAAAATAAAACCATTCACACTTATCTCGCGTCAGCAAAATAACCACCAAGTCACGAAAACAGAACACCTTGCATCTGCACCCACACTGCATAGAATAGAGAATGACCAATATTCAACTTATGGCTTTTACGAACCTTCTTCTGTCGACATTGCTCTTAATTCTGTCCTCTTGCCATTTTGAACAACAAGCCTGTCGCTGTATGCAACAGTTGTCAGACAACCCTTATGAAACTCTGCATCAACCACCTACAACACACTCACTTAAGTAATTGGCCAAAAAAAGAAGAAAAAACCCCTATCAAACCTCTCAATATTGGTGAATTGGGGCAAGTTCAATGCAGCTTTTGTTATACATCAGCTTTGTATATTAAAGTTCTTGAACAAAAACTATCACCAGCAACTTCATTATCCATCTACCTTTTATGTCTGCAATAACACAAAGAATAAATGACAGAAATATGAATCCAGCTTAAGCAATCATTCGAAAAGCCATAACCCTTCATTTATTCAGATTCATATGTTCTTGTCCATGGCTCTAATCCTTCCAACATAGCTGAGCATCAAGCAAACATACGCACCTTCCCGACCATTATAATGTTCCAGCCTTGTACTTTACAGGTATGAACCACCAACCTCCCAGACTCAGAGGAACACTCAAATCCATCTACACCACCAGGTTAAGATAGTCAGCTTCTTCCTTTCACACTGAGCCTGTGAAGCTGATGGTGCAGATTTCAGAACAAATAAGAAATAAAATGTGTCTTATTACTGGTTCGCATGCGATTTCCAAAATACAAAACACACATAACGAGCATTCGCTTCCACATGCGTTCACTTCAAGTTTTGTTGTGTTAATATTCTAGAGCATAATGTCATCCTGAGAAAATAGTTAAATAAAGCTCCATCAGAGCCCCAAATGAAACTAGTTGTTCAAATCTGGTTGTGTAGGGGAAACCCAAAGCTACTTGCAATGCAAGGCACCGTTGCCTGCCTATGCTATCACCCAATATATTTATGTACAAGTTTTTCATGCATTTTATGTCAAAGGGTTCACTATCACCTAAGTGCTGACCTTTATGGAAGAGCGTAAAAGCCCTTGGCACGAAAAGACAGAAAGATGTCCCCACACTCTCCAATTGCCCCTATGTTTGTAAACCCATCCTCCAACCTACATACTTTCCTTCAGTATCTGAGCATTTTAATTTAAATGCTTACCTACATCTGCCCAAAAGAGCCCTCTCAATGATGTTTGCGTATACCCTATAAACCCAGCTTCCGCCAAGGGCATCTTCACCTACCTTACCTAAATTTGACCATTTGGACACACGGCGTCTCTAGCTATATCTATCCCCACCTCTGCTAAAGTAGCATCTTGAGTAGATGTAAATCAAAATTGTCCTAGTATGCATGGATGGAATCAAACAAACATGATTGTGGTCCCTCCACCACCATGGAAAAAAGAAAGTTACTTTGGACACTTAACCTTCATACTGAGAAAAAAGGAAACTCCAATGCTGGTTGACCCTAAGGCACCAGCTTCTCCTTGCTCGCACAAGTGCGTAACATATCTCCATTAATGTTCTTGTGAGATTACATCATTGTTATACCTGTCCGCACGCAATCGACAACGGCCTTGAAAGACATACTATTCATTATTATTTTTCCAGATCAAGGCTCGCAGAACCTAGACAAATAGACAGATGCCACAAACAAAATAACAAAGAAGGGAACACATCATACAGCGCTAGTGTTACGAGACAAAATAGAGACGAGGACTTAACACAATAGGGAATGTGAAGAATGAGATTCAGAAATTGAAGTTGTTCCACATTGTAAAAAAAAAAAACGAATGGCAGTCGTGATATCTGATTTGGTTTCACCAATTGTTGTAACTGATTGCCCTCGAACTGGGGTGTACATGGAGGGTGCGGCGATGCAAGACAAAGGTTGCAAACCAAATAGAGTCGTACGAAGACGAACCACGACCCGTCTCGAAGGGAATGATAGTTCCAAACTCACTTCACGCGTAGACAGGTGAACTTTATCCCGGATCAGGATGATCTTAGATCTCCCAGGATGAAATTACAACGCCAGTCAGGATAGCATTATGAACGTTAACCGAGGTCGAGGAGCACTAACAAAACATGATTGATGTGAACTGTACACCGAGTCTGCTTTGGCTATTCATGAGCTAACATGAATTCTTCTATTTTCTTGGCGAACGTTAACGGATACATATCCAGGAAAAGTAGATGCTCTGCCTACATTCCGCGGTCTATGTGACATATTCAATGTAACGTACATTGTTACGAAGCCCGTTGTCAAAAGCTTTCTCTTTATAGGAGTCAAGGATAAACCTATCTACTACTACGGACTACAGTACTCCTGGCAAACTAAACTAAAAAAGAGCCCCACGGCAGATGACTACATAGAAGAAAACTTCTCATGGAGACTAAGAACTTTCACAATATCTTTGTAACATACCACTTATTCGGTCCAGCTGCTCGATGTAATTAAAGTGATATATCCGTATAATGTTTCAACGATCAGAATACATTATCACGTTAATACGGTTAGGCAGCACGAATAAGAGTGCAGTCGCTATAGTTCTTTAATCCGTTACACTTTGTCCAGGATTCAGAGTCTCAATATTGGTGTGGAATGACACCGTTACCTTGATCACGTATTTATGGGTTGTTCACCAGTCAGCAGTGTGAATTTGTACGTGTTCAGTGCAGTGTTGTGACTTACCGTGTTGGGTCAGGAGAGGTAACGTTACACGGTCAGGGCAGTACAATATTGGAGTGTTTTTTCACGGAATAAAGGAAGGAACTGTTGATAGCACTGCCTGACCCCTCCATGCTCTAATTCTTTTAATACTACCTTTAAGTTCAAGTCGCGTTTGTTACTGTTTACTGGGTGTTGAACAGAGCGACTTTTTGTCTGTCGTTCTGAACTCCTCGTTTGATGGGCTGAGTTCCCAGGGGATTTGCGGCCACAAACTTCCATGAACTGTCGGGACAAGATCGCGCACATACTGTCGTGGTGTATGCTACTCACATATCGCGAGCATGACACACTGTCGAGTTCCCCACCCACATTCGCCTCGATCTTCTCCCAGTGCACAAAGACATTCGAAACCTACCCTGGTCGCTGCTTCAATTCTAGTACCCTCCCAAAACACACGATCACACAATACTCAATGCGCTGATCTCACACTTTGACAGAAAATGGGCGTGTAGCACATGCAGCCCTGAGTTTATGTTTATAATGTAATATTAGCCCAGATCCCCATTAAATGCAGTTTTTATCTCATTGGTGTGCGTGTGGTCGAATGTGTATACTAAAACCTTACATATTTGTCCACGGAGTAGTGACACGACGGCCGTATGATTGTACAGTGGGACCGGACTAGTCTCTCTTTCCACTCTCATTTCATCCTACCCCTACTCTTATACAGATCCATTCCCTCAAAATTAAACAGTTTATTTAGTGAAGGTGTGTATATTTAGCCCATAAAAGTAAGGTAAGTGATAATATGAATGAGACTTTAATATTCTGAAAAGACTATAACCTTAGCGCACACCAAAAAAAGAATAAATAAGCTAAAACTGAGAGCAACTGAGACTCCTTTCAGTTCTAGCTAAGCAGCAGAAGAAAAAACTTGCAGAACGCGATTAGCTGAGATTTTATTATGAATGATTTTGGTGGGAAATGGCCTTGTTAGTTTGTATTATTAAGATCAGTCTTTCTATACGGTTATGATTTTTTGCCCATATTTTTATGAAATCCTTCTTCAATAGTTGATACCAAAATAGAATACTAGGTAATCTTTTAAGCCCAACTCAGACTTATTTACACTTCGGAGTAACATGCATAATAAGACCAATGTAATAAAAGCAATGAAACAGCTATTTTGAATTCAACATTCTGAGTCAGTGTCGGCTGATTCATCTTTACCCTACATTTCAGACTTACCCCTCCAAACGTTATTTAGTATGTTATATTCCAAAATAATACCTGTAATGTTTAAAAGTTATATTGAAACTAATTGGAAAAAACATTGAACACAGCGAAATGAACAGCTCCGTATAGACATAAGGAAACACGGTTTCAATTAGAATTTATGTTTATTATGAATGATTTTGGATATTCTTGCTAGTTAGTCATTAAATTTACAAAAATACAAGAACGATGTTCTTATACGTTTATAGAATTCTTTTGCATCCTTTTTATGAAATCTAGTCAAACTTCACCTCCTTCAAGCTATCATGTAGATCTACCCATGAGACGTGCCACTCGGTTATATCTTTGTATATCAGTGAACAGAGAACTATATTTACAATTATGTAACAAACGCAATAAATAAGTGTAGCAGAATGCAATGAAACAGCTTGTTTTAATTCACAATTTAGTTGTGTGTGGTGTGAGCAGCTTAGCTCCGGGTATTCATGTTGCAGCCGACTGTGTCTATGCAGTTTCCTCTACCAGTACACACACTGAATGTTAATCATTTCCGACCTGGGAGGATGAAGGTGATCCAGCTGAGTCAACCCCTGTGTATTATTCATGCCTGATGGCTTGAACCCAGACCCTGAGATCAGCCACCCTTTAGGGCCTGAGCAACCCAGCTTATATCATACAGTTGTATATTTTGCTATATATTTTTTTTATTGTATCTCGATAATTATAAAATAGGTTAACTGAACTGTCTTCTGCTATTATTTTTACTCTTATCTAGTTAAAGTGATCATGCGACCTTAGTGATCAAGTGTAGACGGATAGTTGATTTTAATCCATAACATTCTATCGTCTAGTTCTGATTTCCAGATCTGGAATTGGAGCTGTATTCATCTGTCATTTTTAGATTATTCTATCCAAAAATTCATGAGTTTCGTGGTTCTAATCATACTTCATACTTTCACTAGATCAGGAGAAGGGCTAATTCAATGCGGGGTATATGAAACTCGTCAGCTGCCCCGGGCCTCCGTCCCGGCCGTCCGGTAACGTGAAATCGATTTCAGATTACCGGGACGTAACTTGAACGGGCTTGAAGTCTTTACACCGGGTTACAAGTTGGCGAGAGTTCGAGCCCTCGTCGGCCGATTACAGCCTCCGGTAGTGATCTCCATCCAGATTCTGAACCATGATGTAATTTTGGGCGGATTCGATGGTTGTGTATTAAGGATATGTGGTTTAAATCCATTATGATGTGGAATGATGTTGGTGGTATGAAGTCGGAATGTGTTTTGAATCCATGATCTGGTGTAGAATTTCGATAAACAGCCAGGCCGACGCGTATACTACCTTAGTGTTGCGGTGGGGCTCTTAGAGCCAGATTGGTTGATCCGTCGGTGCATGTTGGGAAGACGGTGGTTTGTGTTAATCACACTTTAGACGAATGATTTGAACCATGCCCCGCGTACCACAGTGTGAATCGTCAGGTACGTCGGTGCTCGGTTTTGTGTTATTATCAATTATAGTCTGATGTGGGGTTGGATCATGGTGTGTTGGATAGAGTCGTTTGTGTCATATTTATGCCGATGTGTGCTGGGCAATTCCATCGCAGTGGCACGCCCATTACGAAGTTATAATAGAGTGCGGAGTTGAGGTTGGTTGGTTTTTGTCGAGTTGTCGTGTCGAGTCCTGTCTGTTGGTGTCCAAATCGGTGATGTCCAGAATCGGTGTTGTGCTCCCAGACTCGGTGAAGTCCAGGACTCGTGAGTGTTCGCGCACGGGGTACGTTGCGGGACGGCGCGATGACGAAGGCGGAAACAGTAAGGGATCCGACGATTACAGAAAGGGTCTAACGGCGGCTTTGACTAGCGCCACGTATTGGACATGTCGCTACGATGGTTTGACTTGAGACGCTCTCTCAATCGCTTTACATATAATTCTGTTCGACAACTATTCAAGCACTTCGTCAAGGCCTCATTAACCCTTAACGAGATGTATGAAGAGCGCCTCACGCGATCTCGCTTTCAATCCCCGCGGTGCCTCATCTAGCTGAGGCGACCCACATTGGGCGTGCCTGGTTCTGCGACTTTGCCTACTCACGACTCTCGCTCATGATGATACCATCACCACGTCAGCGTTGTGCTGCTGGACAGGACGCCTGCCGTGAGCTTCGCGCGCGTCGCTCTTGTACTCTGCCTCATCTGATCAGCGCGCATGTCTGCTTGTGTCGCGAGTTCTGTCCTGTCTCGAAGGTTATCCTTCGATTGTCTCCAAGTCCGCAGGACAACCTGGCGTCGTCTTCGCGGGAAATCACCTACGTTAAGAGAACGTCCGCTCGGCAAAATACGTCCGTGTGGACTCCACGTAGACATGGTAACATCGGGGTCTTATCTGCGGTGTGCCGCTCAATTGGTTCGCAGAAGTTTCCGCACGCTCGTTCGTGCTTCTTGTAGGGATAATCGTGAGCTGTAGGTTAGTGTTGTATGTGTGGATGTTGCACGTGATTAAATTTGCTCGTGTCGTCGCCTGTATTGGAGTATGACAAACTTGTGGAGTGGCGCTATTACCCGTGTTGTGGTGTATTAGATGGTGATGAGCCATGTAATGTATGTGTCAGGAACTCGAGCTCCGCCTGTGTTGGTGTATGCCGTTGTTGTGTATCTGACAAAACCAGCTAACTTGGCTCTATTCCCCAGCTAGTTGTGTTACAGGGTATTTGGTGGTGTATGCGGTGGTCGTTGTGTTTGGTGATATACCCCGAGTGTGTGCCTGTGTGTTGCTGTAGTCCTATGTGTCCATGAATGTGTGTTGTGCTGCTATTTCTAGCCGGTTCGTATAACCCCGAGACAGCGTTTTTGTTAATGTGGCTGTGTGTGCTCTAACTTGTAACAATTTGCGTCGAGAGTAGTTCGAAAACCCCAAAATGGTGTATTGATGCTGTACGTGTATGCTTGTGTATGTATCTGTGAGTATGACGCACGCGTTGCGTGTAATGTGAGGAGATTCCACGCTGATACCTGCTTGGTATATTGCGTCGGATAGTATCTGCTAGTGTTGTAGGTTTATAAGGATGTGCCTTTGTGATAGCTGTTGTTGTAAGTTGCATGGTGTGGTCTTGAGTGCTATGGGGTGGAGTCTAAGGTGTGCTTTGCCAGTCATAACATTCTTATGTTGTCTAGTGTGATGTGTTATCTGTGAATGCCTCCCTTTGGACTGTATGCGATGAACTCTCAACATGTCGCTATAGTTGTGGTATAAGTTGCTGTGTACAACTCCTGTGAAGACAAGTAGAGTGTATAGATGATATTTGCGTGAGGTGTGATCCTGGATGTATTATTGGGTACGTGATGTTTATCATTGTAGATGTGTCGGTGAGCTGTATGTATTATGAAGATGTTATGTATGCTCAGTGATCCTAATGTGTCCTTAGGCATGATGTGTGGTAGTGTTTTATCGTGTGTATGATGTGCTTGTGTTGTGTGTGTGTGCTATGTGGTGTGTGGTGGAGTGTTATGTGTATTGAATTCCTTTAAATGCATGTCCAGATATAATCGCCATCCCCATGTTTAGTGGATTTTAATAGTTTGCGTTTGTGAGGGTATGATGAATGATAGTATCTCTGTCTTTGTGTGTGGTGTGAGTTGGGAGCTTATTCTTTAGATCGATAGTCTGTGTTTTATGCTGTAATTGTGGTATTTGAGTGTTCGTTGTCTACGACCTCTGTGCGGTGATGTGCGCCCTCTTTTTTTGTTGTGTGTGTGTGTGTCCGCATGACTTTGTTGTTCATATCATGTGTTGTCGGATGGTCGGTATGGCCTATGCTCTGACTGTGTCGAGACACGGTCTGTCATGGAATGGTGCAGAATGTGTGTGTGTCTTGGGTATTTGAGCTGATGTGTGTGTGGATATTCTCGTATCTTCGTCTGGTGTGTGTGGTTGTGTATGTGAATCTCTGCCATGTTAACAAGAAGCGATACTTCGAATCGCTCTGTGTGTTGTCGTGTGGTTAGGTAAAATGATAGAGATGATTATTAAATTCCCTGTATGTGTTTGCCGTTTATAATAATTTAATGTGTATGCCACTGGAGTGTGTAGTGTGCTTTTAGTCTAATTTGCTTAGTGATTGGTGATATTGTGATGTTTGTGCAAATTGCTGTGTATTGTATACTCTGCTTGCGAGATTGAGTATGATGTATTCGTTAGTGTATGTGGTACTCGTGTGTGTGTGTCCGCTAATTAGAGTGTATGTTGTGTGTGTGTGTGGACAATGTATGATGGATCAATTATGAGTACCAAATATTATAATCAGGTGTTTGTCGTGTGTGGTGTATGCTCTTGGTGTCTGCCGCGCTGTAATAACCACTTCGTCACTCGATGTTGACTAGAGTAGTATATGATGATAGAATAGTTGCAGTGCTCATGCACGAAGCCGTTTTATAAAACACTCGGAAATAGCATGTAGTGTATAACACATAGTTACTAGGTGTGTGTGTGCCTCTGTGTGTGTCAAAGCCGACGACCAGACACAGGAGAAAGATAATTAATCACTTGCCGAATACAATAATCTACATACCTGCATCACGACTCTCTGAAGGTGCAAGACAGACACCGAAAACATTCAGCTCAACCAAAATCAGAAAATGGTCGTCACCGCGATCGAGCGTCCACAAAGTTTGACTCTACCCACTTGCAACCGATCCCCGCAATCTCTCCTCAGGGCCTCCGCAAAAGTGTTACACTCAGTCACCGGGGCAATCTTTGCACTCCCTATCAGCCCCCGCGATCCCATGAGCTCCAGTGACCGCCGACAATCACACGCAGGCTAATCAACCCTACACCACAACTCCTCCCATCTCCGCCCACTAATGCGCAAACCCTCCGATTCCCGCCACAACAAGATCGGGCAAAAATCTCCATCGCTACTCGATTACAGTACATTCTGTGCAAATCTGCTCGACTCGTAATTTATTCCTTCACTTCGACACAATATTAGTGCCCGAACCTCGGTGCAACTTTCTCGTTCCAATACACCGCTATCACTAAAGCGTCAGCGTCCACGATACACCGGTATCAATCTAGTGCTTCCGTTCCCATATTTCTCATAATTTACTTGCGCCCCCAATGGCGAATTTGTGACAGAACGGCCCACAAGCATACACTCCCTCTCTTGGCAATCTCCCTCCACAACACACCCGGCAATCCCCCACAGACACCCCCCCATCTCCGCCCCACAACACACCCGGCTAATCTTCTCTCGTCCCCCCACAAACACCGCAAATCGCCCCCACAATACACCCCAACATTCCTCCTCTCTACCATATACCCCACCCCGGCAATCTCTGCCCACACTCGCCCGCACTCCGGCCACAATCCACCCGCAATCTCCGCCCACAATACACCAGCAACCTCCTCCCACATTTTCCCCCCCCCCAACTTCTTCTCCTCCCCCCTCCCTATCTATACACCCCCCGCCACACTCTCCTCCTCACCCCTACCCCTTACACTCTCTCTGCCCCCCCCTCCCTCTCCTACCGCATGATCCCCCCGCGACACTGATTACTACCACTCGACAATTCGAATCTGCCCCATATACTGTTGTCTGTATTTCATCCCTTACAAGCGGCCCAGAAATCCGACGCGCTATACTCACTCTTGCTCGCGCTCATACCTTAAGTAGACACGTCTCGAAGAAGACACACGTCCCCCTTGAGCTCACTTTGGTCCACCTTCTGGCAGTATGTCCGCATGCTCTTGCCACACAGACATCGCTCTCTTTTATTAGCAATCTTGCCGGTCACGACAACTACACACAACCCTCTGAGGCTCACGCCTGTGTTGCAACTCCTGACCACCCATACTCATGATCTTCTCGCAGGCAATCGTCCTCATCACAATAGTTCCAGCTGGCTCGTGATGTCTCGGTGTGTCCTGTACAGTGGATGTGTCGCTCACCGCTGTGTGGCATTTGTGTGTGTGCACCCCACAATCCATCCGTAGTAGTTAGATAGTTCCGTCGCCCCACTCACACCTCGTGCCACCGCATGAATGACTAAACCTGATCATGCCATGCCTCACCAATAAGAGCTGGTCTGGAGATATACATTGCAGGTGCATTAATCAGTAACGTCCAATGAGTCCTTCTCATGAGTCAGGCGCCATCGCGAGGCACGATGAAACAAATATCCAAACTTCCTTGCTAACAACAGAACTAATAGTGTAGTCGAAGGCGTCAGGGCGCTCGCCAGCGCGAGAGAAAAGACTGCAATACGAAGCATTAAGTGACCGCCTGTCCAAGCTCAGCATGAATCGGGCAATCTGTTGACTCACTAAGCGAAGCACGAAAAAATCTATTGGACTAAGTAATTTTTTATATTCGCTCTCTCATCTCGGCATCAATAGTGGACGAGCTCAATGTACCATCACCCTCTGATCTCTGTTGTGTCTCGTACGTGGAGTCGGATATCCCAAACGTCATTCATGGTGAACGGTCATTCGATTCAACAAATTTTGCGAGAACCGAGAGCGTATTGACGCAGTCGTTGGACAGTATGAGATGAATGATGTGTGCCTTTGGTGAATTCAGAACTTCAGAAGCACAAAATACTTTTATATTCTTACTGGTATTTGCACTTTTGCCATGCGTCAGCCATACTGACTACAGAATCACTATGCGACGATCATGTGCTCATATAAAGTTTGTCAACGTGTGGACGAAATTGTCACGGTGAGCTGAGGAGGCACGTAGAACAACAAGGTGAATTCATTTTGTCACGATGTAGATTGCCTATTGTGCTGTATAGACAATGTAAACTGTTCAGTGCTGGGGTCACACGCTACAACGCACAACATACCCGTATGTAAGCATATACCCACCTCTTCCCAACGTTGTAAACGAACGTTTTACGACTTCGCTTGCTTGTATGAGGACTAAGACTTTTCGTTCGTTTTGCGTTCTCTTCCTTAGCCTCGCTCCACCTGCAAGACAATCTTCTAGAAAGGGACCCTTGTCGTGTCTGTGTAGATAGGAGTCAATCCGCACAATTGATGAAAAGCATTGCTGGCTTGCTCTGACAATGAGAACTCGAGATTAGCTTTCTTTGTTATCCAAATCTCTTGCCTCCTCCAATTCTGTTAAAAGAGTGATATTACTTCTCGAAGAATTGGCTTCCAAATTATATCACATTATTTGATCCCTCAAGCGCTGAACTGTTCTCCAATTAATTGTAGTCTTATATTCAGCATGTATAAGTATTTAAATATTGTCTCGATTCAACCTCTCACTTGGTGTTACCGATGTCCTTTGCGATTTGGTATTCGAAAAGTACTCTGACAGAAATGAGATTAGATTGTTGATGTAAGATCTCACCACTTCGGGCTCACCTCAATTATTATAAGAGGTCATGTCCCATCCCACAACAGTATGATGATAGAGCACTCAATGCACACGCTATACACTCCTGAGTATATACATAATATATCAGGAAATTCAGTGACTCTTAATTGTTCCATGGAGTGCAGGGGTGTGTGTTCAGTGACAGACGAAATGAGAAAAATTGGTGAGATCCAGATTCGGCTCCTCCATTTTTGAAAAGTGATTCTTCCACCATTGAGGATGGGCCAAAAATGACATATACCACGTTGTCTCAAAAAGTTTCGACGGTCAGATGAAATTTGAGGAGAGTTGTGTGTATGACAAGGACGAAATGAGAAGATTTGGGTGAAGATCCGTTCGGTACCTCCAATTTTTAAAATGATTCTTCACCTGAGAGATGGCAAAATGACATTACCACGTTGTCTCAAAAAGTTGTCGACGATTCAGATGAGATTGATGGAGGTGGGTGTATGACCAAGACGAAATGAAAGATTTTTGGAAAATCAGTCCTTCCCCAATTTTTAAAGAGTGATTCTTTCACCATTGAGAGAGGGCCAAAAAATGAATATACCAGTTTCTCAAAAAAGTTGGCAACGGTTCAGATGGATTTTAATGAAAGGGTTGGTGTATGACAAGGACAATTGAGAAATTTTGGTGTGGAAGATCAGTTCGGCTCCTCCAATTTTTAAGGTGATTCTTCACATTGAGAATGGGCAAAAAATACATATACACGTTGTCTTCAAAAAGTTGTCGAACAGATTCAGATAAATTTATGGAGCTTGGGTGTATGACAAGGCGAATGAGAGATTTTGGTAGAAATCAGATTCGCTCCTCCATTGTTTAAAGGCGATTCTTCACCATTGAGAGATGGCCAAAAATGACATATACCAGTTGTCGTTGTCTCAAAAAGTTGTCGACGGATTCAGATGAAACTTGGTGGACAGGTTGGGTGCGTCGCAAGGACGAATTGATTCGATTATGGTGAAGATCCGAATCTGGATCTGGAAATGAGGATTATTTAAATTTTAAAGGTGATTCCTCACCATTGAGAGATAGGGCCAAAAACGATATAGTGCTGTATCGTGTGACATTTCAAAAATGTATTCGGCCCGATATGTTCTCTTGGTTCAGGCATTACAGGGCGGAGGTATGGGCTCAAACGAGTGCCTTTCGAGGTATTATTATCACTTGAATGGAAGACCAGTCACTTCCAGAGAAAA
>CM068968.1:37186613-37203267 GCA_035128595.1 Eptatretus atami
CGAATTAATGTTGCTGCAAATTTCATCTTCTTCTTTCTCTAATCTTCTTATTCTTATCTTTAGTTAAGATCTTTATTTCAATTAAGCGCAGAGACCTTTGCAGATTTTGAGCATTCTTTCAGCAGAACAGAATTTAAATCGACGTATTGTTTCTCGTGTGACCGACCACACACAAACGGATCATTTTCTCTTTCCTCATCACACCACCATTCCGTCTTCGACCACGGGCTGACCCTGTGAAGAGGACTTTCGGTCTTGATGGCTCTCACCACATGCCCCCCAGTCAGTCAGCGGCCTGTTGGTTTTCCGCGAAAATGTAGATTTATGGAAATGAGGGAAAAATTATTTTTAAAAACCTCTCTCGGAAAAAAAAAAATATAAGTGTTTAATTGTTATGAAGTATCTCACTCATCTCGAACGCAATCACACTCACTACGGAACACGTGGGTGGGGAAGGGAGGGTGGGACCTTACCTCGTCAACCGCCTCACCCTCTTCTTCTTCTTTCTTCTTCTTCGTATTCTTCTTCTTAATATCTCTTCTTCTTCATTATTCTTCCTCTTACATATTTCTTCTTCAATATTCTTTTCTTCATTATTGTCTCTTCATATTCTCTTCTTCTATTTTCCTCTCATATTCTTCTTCTTCATATTCTTCCTCTTCCTTCCATGAGTTCCTCACGTGCTTGTCCTAACTAATTCAGGTATGCTGCGATCAAGGAGTTATGCTCGCGGTCTCAGTTGCTCGCCTTCACGTGGGGATGGTCAGGGCCTCATGATCCTTTTTGAAAATCTAGGGCTATTGTGCTTTACCATGGTATGACCACATTCTAAATTCTTCTTGAGGTGTGGGTTAGGGACTGTCCGCGTGGTCGAGGTAGGTAGGTTCGAGGCGTACGACATTTGTGTAATCGTGGAGGGGTCATGAGCGTGCTGAAGTTGCTTTTAAATATCTTAAATTGTTGCATTTTACACCATTAACGTCTTTTCAGTCTACAAATTTGTACGTTGGTACAAGGCCTTCGACCAATTAGCCGCAGACGGGGTGCTCTATGATGCGCACCCATGGCCGGACAAGGCAAGTGTTTGCGATTTATTTTTAGCTTTTGTAGAAACCCGGATTCGCAAAACATAATAATCTGAAAACAGCTGAACAACACATTTACAAATACAACACTAACACATCTGGTCGTTGGTCTATTAACCGGCACACCCACATTACACCGCCGCACAGCCCTTTTTGTGGTTTCTGTTCAGGAGCAGGAGTAGTTACACGGGTAGGAGAGGTAAACGTTACCCCGGCGTCAGGAGCAGTGAACGTACACCGGGTCAGAGCAGGTAACGTTTACCCGGGTCAGGAGCAGCGTGAAGTAACGGTTCAGGAGCAGATGAACGTTTAAACCGGGTCGGCAGCTACGTTACACGTGTCAGGAGCAGCTGAGTTGCTACACGGTCGGAAGCAGGTAAGTTCTACACGGGTCAGAGCAGTGTGACGTTAACACCGGGTCAGGAAGCAGGTGAACGTTACACGGCGTCGGCAGTTGAACGTACACCGGGTCAGGAGAGATGAACGTAACCGTCGGAGGCAGGGAACGTTCACGTGTGGAGAGCTGAGCTGACACCGGGTCAGAGCAGTCGGTGAACGTTACACCGGTCAGGAGAGGTGAATTTACACCGGGTCGGGAGCGGTGACGTATCACGGTAGGAGCAGTCGTTGACGTTACACGGGTCAGAGAGAACCCCAGATTAGCACAGACGCCACAGACCAGGAGGTACCAACCCCAGAAACAGCCCCAGGTGCCAGAAGCCCATCCACACAGCGCAAGTCAGGTGAAAAACACAGTACTTATCCTTAAAAAGAAACATCATTTTCACAACTAGAGATCCTCCCAGTTGTGCAATAATCTAATATGACGTTATACAACAAAGTTAAAAAGTATATGCTAATCCCCACTTCAAGCAGGTGTCATCAAAATTTTTGGACTCGCCATTATCAGACCCAAAAGAGCCCCTTTTCCCCCGGACGACAGCCAACACCAAAACATGCTCCTATTTATTTTATTTTTCTTCATGGCGTAGCACTCAGAAATCTTTGTCACTTTAGTTTTACACGTGTAACCTCTGAGGTTCATTTGAAAACCGGCAAACACTGTCTCGACTAGCAAACTAATTCTAGCTGATCTCGGAGAGGGTGATTAAAAATCAATTACACATCCAAAAAATATCATTCATTAATCATTTCATTACGAGCGTACCAACCTGTTAGCCGGTCCTATGCTAGAGGATGCTCATTTAGAACTAAAACCCAACTCCCTAGGACGTTACTCTCGCTCCCTGTATCTTATCTCAAATTTAATTCAACATACCCCTCGCATGTAAATCAAAAAACACTTCACCAGTCACTGGAAAATGTAGGCGGCGCCCCGACGGAAATACAGTTACTGCGATCATGCAATACCAACTCTAGTTAGAGGGTATTAAACCCCCCCACGGCTGACACGCTCATACACATTTCCAGGACAGAATTTGAGCCCTTTCCCTACACCCAAAACCCCCTGAAATAAAAACAACACCTTATCACATCAATTTGGTCAGCTGACCCATTAGGCAAGATTGTTTCTTTATTGGTCCAGAACTTAGTAATACCTAACATAGTCGACAAAACAAACAACAAAACACGCACCAGATTCCGTAACATTATAAATGCATCACCATGATAAATAACTTCTAATCTCCAACAAGTGCATGGAAAAATCATGCGTCTTACTTTGATCTGGTCCACCCATTAAAATAAAACCATTCACACTTATCTCGCGTCAGCAAAATAACCACCAAGTCACGAAAACAGAACACCTTGCATCTGCACCCACACTGCATAGAATAGAGAATGACCAATATTCAACTTATGGCTTTTACGAACCTTCTTCTGTCGACATTGCTCTTAATTCTGTCCTCTTGCCATTTTGAACAACAAGCCTGTCGCTGTATGCAACAGTTGTCAGACAACCCTTATGAAACTCTGCATCAACCACCTACAACACACTCACTTAAGTAATTGGCCAAAAAAAGAAGAAAAAACCCCTATCAAACCTCTCAATATTGGTGAATTGGGGCAAGTTCAATGCAGCTTTTGTTATACATCAGCTTTGTATATTAAAGTTCTTGAACAAAAACTATCACCAGCAACTTCATTATCCATCTACCTTTTATGTCTGCAATAACACAAAGAATAAATGACAGAAATATGAATCCAGCTTAAGCAATCATTCGAAAAGCCATAACCCTTCATTTATTCAGATTCATATGTTCTTGTCCATGGCTCTAATCCTTCCAACATAGCTGAGCATCAAGCAAACATACGCACCTTCCCGACCATTATAATGTTCCAGCCTTGTACTTTACAGGTATGAACCACCAACCTCCCAGACTCAGAGGAACACTCAAATCCATCTACACCACCAGGTTAAGATAGTCAGCTTCTTCCTTTCACACTGAGCCTGTGAAGCTGATGGTGCAGATTTCAGAACAAATAAGAAATAAAATGTGTCTTATTACTGGTTCGCATGCGATTTCCAAAATACAAAACACACATAACGAGCATTCGCTTCCACATGCGTTCACTTCAAGTTTTGTTGTGTTAATATTCTAGAGCATAATGTCATCCTGAGAAAATAGTTAAATAAAGCTCCATCAGAGCCCCAAATGAAACTAGTTGTTCAAATCTGGTTGTGTAGGGGAAACCCAAAGCTACTTGCAATGCAAGGCACCGTTGCCTGCCTATGCTATCACCCAATATATTTATGTACAAGTTTTTCATGCATTTTATGTCAAAGGGTTCACTATCACCTAAGTGCTGACCTTTATGGAAGAGCGTAAAAGCCCTTGGCACGAAAAGACAGAAAGATGTCCCCACACTCTCCAATTGCCCCTATGTTTGTAAACCCATCCTCCAACCTACATACTTTCCTTCAGTATCTGAGCATTTTAATTTAAATGCTTACCTACATCTGCCCAAAAGAGCCCTCTCAATGATGTTTGCGTATACCCTATAAACCCAGCTTCCGCCAAGGGCATCTTCACCTACCTTACCTAAATTTGACCATTTGGACACACGGCGTCTCTAGCTATATCTATCCCCACCTCTGCTAAAGTAGCATCTTGAGTAGATGTAAATCAAAATTGTCCTAGTATGCATGGATGGAATCAAACAAACATGATTGTGGTCCCTCCACCACCATGGAAAAAAGAAAGTTACTTTGGACACTTAACCTTCATACTGAGAAAAAAGGAAACTCCAATGCTGGTTGACCCTAAGGCACCAGCTTCTCCTTGCTCGCACAAGTGCGTAACATATCTCCATTAATGTTCTTGTGAGATTACATCATTGTTATACCTGTCCGCACGCAATCGACAACGGCCTTGAAAGACATACTATTCATTATTATTTTTCCAGATCAAGGCTCGCAGAACCTAGACAAATAGACAGATGCCACAAACAAAATAACAAAGAAGGGAACACATCATACAGCGCTAGTGTTACGAGACAAAATAGAGACGAGGACTTAACACAATAGGGAATGTGAAGAATGAGATTCAGAAATTGAAGTTGTTCCACATTGTAAAAAAAAAAAACGAATGGCAGTCGTGATATCTGATTTGGTTTCACCAATTGTTGTAACTGATTGCCCTCGAACTGGGGTGTACATGGAGGGTGCGGCGATGCAAGACAAAGGTTGCAAACCAAATAGAGTCGTACGAAGACGAACCACGACCCGTCTCGAAGGGAATGATAGTTCCAAACTCACTTCACGCGTAGACAGGTGAACTTTATCCCGGATCAGGATGATCTTAGATCTCCCAGGATGAAATTACAACGCCAGTCAGGATAGCATTATGAACGTTAACCGAGGTCGAGGAGCACTAACAAAACATGATTGATGTGAACTGTACACCGAGTCTGCTTTGGCTATTCATGAGCTAACATGAATTCTTCTATTTTCTTGGCGAACGTTAACGGATACATATCCAGGAAAAGTAGATGCTCTGCCTACATTCCGCGGTCTATGTGACATATTCAATGTAACGTACATTGTTACGAAGCCCGTTGTCAAAAGCTTTCTCTTTATAGGAGTCAAGGATAAACCTATCTACTACTACGGACTACAGTACTCCTGGCAAACTAAACTAAAAAAGAGCCCCACGGCAGATGACTACATAGAAGAAAACTTCTCATGGAGACTAAGAACTTTCACAATATCTTTGTAACATACCACTTATTCGGTCCAGCTGCTCGATGTAATTAAAGTGATATATCCGTATAATGTTTCAACGATCAGAATACATTATCACGTTAATACGGTTAGGCAGCACGAATAAGAGTGCAGTCGCTATAGTTCTTTAATCCGTTACACTTTGTCCAGGATTCAGAGTCTCAATATTGGTGTGGAATGACACCGTTACCTTGATCACGTATTTATGGGTTGTTCACCAGTCAGCAGTGTGAATTTGTACGTGTTCAGTGCAGTGTTGTGACTTACCGTGTTGGGTCAGGAGAGGTAACGTTACACGGTCAGGGCAGTACAATATTGGAGTGTTTTTTCACGGAATAAAGGAAGGAACTGTTGATAGCACTGCCTGACCCCTCCATGCTCTAATTCTTTTAATACTACCTTTAAGTTCAAGTCGCGTTTGTTACTGTTTACTGGGTGTTGAACAGAGCGACTTTTTGTCTGTCGTTCTGAACTCCTCGTTTGATGGGCTGAGTTCCCAGGGGATTTGCGGCCACAAACTTCCATGAACTGTCGGGACAAGATCGCGCACATACTGTCGTGGTGTATGCTACTCACATATCGCGAGCATGACACACTGTCGAGTTCCCCACCCACATTCGCCTCGATCTTCTCCCAGTGCACAAAGACATTCGAAACCTACCCTGGTCGCTGCTTCAATTCTAGTACCCTCCCAAAACACACGATCACACAATACTCAATGCGCTGATCTCACACTTTGACAGAAAATGGGCGTGTAGCACATGCAGCCCTGAGTTTATGTTTATAATGTAATATTAGCCCAGATCCCCATTAAATGCAGTTTTTATCTCATTGGTGTGCGTGTGGTCGAATGTGTATACTAAAACCTTACATATTTGTCCACGGAGTAGTGACACGACGGCCGTATGATTGTACAGTGGGACCGGACTAGTCTCTCTTTCCACTCTCATTTCATCCTACCCCTACTCTTATACAGATCCATTCCCTCAAAATTAAACAGTTTATTTAGTGAAGGTGTGTATATTTAGCCCATAAAAGTAAGGTAAGTGATAATATGAATGAGACTTTAATATTCTGAAAAGACTATAACCTTAGCGCACACCAAAAAAAGAATAAATAAGCTAAAACTGAGAGCAACTGAGACTCCTTTCAGTTCTAGCTAAGCAGCAGAAGAAAAAACTTGCAGAACGCGATTAGCTGAGATTTTATTATGAATGATTTTGGTGGGAAATGGCCTTGTTAGTTTGTATTATTAAGATCAGTCTTTCTATACGGTTATGATTTTTTGCCCATATTTTTATGAAATCCTTCTTCAATAGTTGATACCAAAATAGAATACTAGGTAATCTTTTAAGCCCAACTCAGACTTATTTACACTTCGGAGTAACATGCATAATAAGACCAATGTAATAAAAGCAATGAAACAGCTATTTTGAATTCAACATTCTGAGTCAGTGTCGGCTGATTCATCTTTACCCTACATTTCAGACTTACCCCTCCAAACGTTATTTAGTATGTTATATTCCAAAATAATACCTGTAATGTTTAAAAGTTATATTGAAACTAATTGGAAAAAACATTGAACACAGCGAAATGAACAGCTCCGTATAGACATAAGGAAACACGGTTTCAATTAGAATTTATGTTTATTATGAATGATTTTGGATATTCTTGCTAGTTAGTCATTAAATTTACAAAAATACAAGAACGATGTTCTTATACGTTTATAGAATTCTTTTGCATCCTTTTTATGAAATCTAGTCAAACTTCACCTCCTTCAAGCTATCATGTAGATCTACCCATGAGACGTGCCACTCGGTTATATCTTTGTATATCAGTGAACAGAGAACTATATTTACAATTATGTAACAAACGCAATAAATAAGTGTAGCAGAATGCAATGAAACAGCTTGTTTTAATTCACAATTTAGTTGTGTGTGGTGTGAGCAGCTTAGCTCCGGGTATTCATGTTGCAGCCGACTGTGTCTATGCAGTTTCCTCTACCAGTACACACACTGAATGTTAATCATTTCCGACCTGGGAGGATGAAGGTGATCCAGCTGAGTCAACCCCTGTGTATTATTCATGCCTGATGGCTTGAACCCAGACCCTGAGATCAGCCACCCTTTAGGGCCTGAGCAACCCAGCTTATATCATACAGTTGTATATTTTGCTATATATTTTTTTTATTGTATCTCGATAATTATAAAATAGGTTAACTGAACTGTCTTCTGCTATTATTTTTACTCTTATCTAGTTAAAGTGATCATGCGACCTTAGTGATCAAGTGTAGACGGATAGTTGATTTTAATCCATAACATTCTATCGTCTAGTTCTGATTTCCAGATCTGGAATTGGAGCTGTATTCATCTGTCATTTTTAGATTATTCTATCCAAAAATTCATGAGTTTCGTGGTTCTAATCATACTTCATACTTTCACTAGATCAGGAGAAGGGCTAATTCAATGCGGGGTATATGAAACTCGTCAGCTGCCCCGGGCCTCCGTCCCGGCCGTCCGGTAACGTGAAATCGATTTCAGATTACCGGGACGTAACTTGAACGGGCTTGAAGTCTTTACACCGGGTTACAAGTTGGCGAGAGTTCGAGCCCTCGTCGGCCGATTACAGCCTCCGGTAGTGATCTCCATCCAGATTCTGAACCATGATGTAATTTTGGGCGGATTCGATGGTTGTGTATTAAGGATATGTGGTTTAAATCCATTATGATGTGGAATGATGTTGGTGGTATGAAGTCGGAATGTGTTTTGAATCCATGATCTGGTGTAGAATTTCGATAAACAGCCAGGCCGACGCGTATACTACCTTAGTGTTGCGGTGGGGCTCTTAGAGCCAGATTGGTTGATCCGTCGGTGCATGTTGGGAAGACGGTGGTTTGTGTTAATCACACTTTAGACGAATGATTTGAACCATGCCCCGCGTACCACAGTGTGAATCGTCAGGTACGTCGGTGCTCGGTTTTGTGTTATTATCAATTATAGTCTGATGTGGGGTTGGATCATGGTGTGTTGGATAGAGTCGTTTGTGTCATATTTATGCCGATGTGTGCTGGGCAATTCCATCGCAGTGGCACGCCCATTACGAAGTTATAATAGAGTGCGGAGTTGAGGTTGGTTGGTTTTTGTCGAGTTGTCGTGTCGAGTCCTGTCTGTTGGTGTCCAAATCGGTGATGTCCAGAATCGGTGTTGTGCTCCCAGACTCGGTGAAGTCCAGGACTCGTGAGTGTTCGCGCACGGGGTACGTTGCGGGACGGCGCGATGACGAAGGCGGAAACAGTAAGGGATCCGACGATTACAGAAAGGGTCTAACGGCGGCTTTGACTAGCGCCACGTATTGGACATGTCGCTACGATGGTTTGACTTGAGACGCTCTCTCAATCGCTTTACATATAATTCTGTTCGACAACTATTCAAGCACTTCGTCAAGGCCTCATTAACCCTTAACGAGATGTATGAAGAGCGCCTCACGCGATCTCGCTTTCAATCCCCGCGGTGCCTCATCTAGCTGAGGCGACCCACATTGGGCGTGCCTGGTTCTGCGACTTTGCCTACTCACGACTCTCGCTCATGATGATACCATCACCACGTCAGCGTTGTGCTGCTGGACAGGACGCCTGCCGTGAGCTTCGCGCGCGTCGCTCTTGTACTCTGCCTCATCTGATCAGCGCGCATGTCTGCTTGTGTCGCGAGTTCTGTCCTGTCTCGAAGGTTATCCTTCGATTGTCTCCAAGTCCGCAGGACAACCTGGCGTCGTCTTCGCGGGAAATCACCTACGTTAAGAGAACGTCCGCTCGGCAAAATACGTCCGTGTGGACTCCACGTAGACATGGTAACATCGGGGTCTTATCTGCGGTGTGCCGCTCAATTGGTTCGCAGAAGTTTCCGCACGCTCGTTCGTGCTTCTTGTAGGGATAATCGTGAGCTGTAGGTTAGTGTTGTATGTGTGGATGTTGCACGTGATTAAATTTGCTCGTGTCGTCGCCTGTATTGGAGTATGACAAACTTGTGGAGTGGCGCTATTACCCGTGTTGTGGTGTATTAGATGGTGATGAGCCATGTAATGTATGTGTCAGGAACTCGAGCTCCGCCTGTGTTGGTGTATGCCGTTGTTGTGTATCTGACAAAACCAGCTAACTTGGCTCTATTCCCCAGCTAGTTGTGTTACAGGGTATTTGGTGGTGTATGCGGTGGTCGTTGTGTTTGGTGATATACCCCGAGTGTGTGCCTGTGTGTTGCTGTAGTCCTATGTGTCCATGAATGTGTGTTGTGCTGCTATTTCTAGCCGGTTCGTATAACCCCGAGACAGCGTTTTTGTTAATGTGGCTGTGTGTGCTCTAACTTGTAACAATTTGCGTCGAGAGTAGTTCGAAAACCCCAAAATGGTGTATTGATGCTGTACGTGTATGCTTGTGTATGTATCTGTGAGTATGACGCACGCGTTGCGTGTAATGTGAGGAGATTCCACGCTGATACCTGCTTGGTATATTGCGTCGGATAGTATCTGCTAGTGTTGTAGGTTTATAAGGATGTGCCTTTGTGATAGCTGTTGTTGTAAGTTGCATGGTGTGGTCTTGAGTGCTATGGGGTGGAGTCTAAGGTGTGCTTTGCCAGTCATAACATTCTTATGTTGTCTAGTGTGATGTGTTATCTGTGAATGCCTCCCTTTGGACTGTATGCGATGAACTCTCAACATGTCGCTATAGTTGTGGTATAAGTTGCTGTGTACAACTCCTGTGAAGACAAGTAGAGTGTATAGATGATATTTGCGTGAGGTGTGATCCTGGATGTATTATTGGGTACGTGATGTTTATCATTGTAGATGTGTCGGTGAGCTGTATGTATTATGAAGATGTTATGTATGCTCAGTGATCCTAATGTGTCCTTAGGCATGATGTGTGGTAGTGTTTTATCGTGTGTATGATGTGCTTGTGTTGTGTGTGTGTGCTATGTGGTGTGTGGTGGAGTGTTATGTGTATTGAATTCCTTTAAATGCATGTCCAGATATAATCGCCATCCCCATGTTTAGTGGATTTTAATAGTTTGCGTTTGTGAGGGTATGATGAATGATAGTATCTCTGTCTTTGTGTGTGGTGTGAGTTGGGAGCTTATTCTTTAGATCGATAGTCTGTGTTTTATGCTGTAATTGTGGTATTTGAGTGTTCGTTGTCTACGACCTCTGTGCGGTGATGTGCGCCCTCTTTTTTTGTTGTGTGTGTGTGTGTCCGCATGACTTTGTTGTTCATATCATGTGTTGTCGGATGGTCGGTATGGCCTATGCTCTGACTGTGTCGAGACACGGTCTGTCATGGAATGGTGCAGAATGTGTGTGTGTCTTGGGTATTTGAGCTGATGTGTGTGTGGATATTCTCGTATCTTCGTCTGGTGTGTGTGGTTGTGTATGTGAATCTCTGCCATGTTAACAAGAAGCGATACTTCGAATCGCTCTGTGTGTTGTCGTGTGGTTAGGTAAAATGATAGAGATGATTATTAAATTCCCTGTATGTGTTTGCCGTTTATAATAATTTAATGTGTATGCCACTGGAGTGTGTAGTGTGCTTTTAGTCTAATTTGCTTAGTGATTGGTGATATTGTGATGTTTGTGCAAATTGCTGTGTATTGTATACTCTGCTTGCGAGATTGAGTATGATGTATTCGTTAGTGTATGTGGTACTCGTGTGTGTGTGTCCGCTAATTAGAGTGTATGTTGTGTGTGTGTGTGGACAATGTATGATGGATCAATTATGAGTACCAAATATTATAATCAGGTGTTTGTCGTGTGTGGTGTATGCTCTTGGTGTCTGCCGCGCTGTAATAACCACTTCGTCACTCGATGTTGACTAGAGTAGTATATGATGATAGAATAGTTGCAGTGCTCATGCACGAAGCCGTTTTATAAAACACTCGGAAATAGCATGTAGTGTATAACACATAGTTACTAGGTGTGTGTGTGCCTCTGTGTGTGTCAAAGCCGACGACCAGACACAGGAGAAAGATAATTAATCACTTGCCGAATACAATAATCTACATACCTGCATCACGACTCTCTGAAGGTGCAAGACAGACACCGAAAACATTCAGCTCAACCAAAATCAGAAAATGGTCGTCACCGCGATCGAGCGTCCACAAAGTTTGACTCTACCCACTTGCAACCGATCCCCGCAATCTCTCCTCAGGGCCTCCGCAAAAGTGTTACACTCAGTCACCGGGGCAATCTTTGCACTCCCTATCAGCCCCCGCGATCCCATGAGCTCCAGTGACCGCCGACAATCACACGCAGGCTAATCAACCCTACACCACAACTCCTCCCATCTCCGCCCACTAATGCGCAAACCCTCCGATTCCCGCCACAACAAGATCGGGCAAAAATCTCCATCGCTACTCGATTACAGTACATTCTGTGCAAATCTGCTCGACTCGTAATTTATTCCTTCACTTCGACACAATATTAGTGCCCGAACCTCGGTGCAACTTTCTCGTTCCAATACACCGCTATCACTAAAGCGTCAGCGTCCACGATACACCGGTATCAATCTAGTGCTTCCGTTCCCATATTTCTCATAATTTACTTGCGCCCCCAATGGCGAATTTGTGACAGAACGGCCCACAAGCATACACTCCCTCTCTTGGCAATCTCCCTCCACAACACACCCGGCAATCCCCCACAGACACCCCCCCATCTCCGCCCCACAACACACCCGGCTAATCTTCTCTCGTCCCCCCACAAACACCGCAAATCGCCCCCACAATACACCCCAACATTCCTCCTCTCTACCATATACCCCACCCCGGCAATCTCTGCCCACACTCGCCCGCACTCCGGCCACAATCCACCCGCAATCTCCGCCCACAATACACCAGCAACCTCCTCCCACATTTTCCCCCCCCCCAACTTCTTCTCCTCCCCCCTCCCTATCTATACACCCCCCGCCACACTCTCCTCCTCACCCCTACCCCTTACACTCTCTCTGCCCCCCCCTCCCTCTCCTACCGCATGATCCCCCCGCGACACTGATTACTACCACTCGACAATTCGAATCTGCCCCATATACTGTTGTCTGTATTTCATCCCTTACAAGCGGCCCAGAAATCCGACGCGCTATACTCACTCTTGCTCGCGCTCATACCTTAAGTAGACACGTCTCGAAGAAGACACACGTCCCCCTTGAGCTCACTTTGGTCCACCTTCTGGCAGTATGTCCGCATGCTCTTGCCACACAGACATCGCTCTCTTTTATTAGCAATCTTGCCGGTCACGACAACTACACACAACCCTCTGAGGCTCACGCCTGTGTTGCAACTCCTGACCACCCATACTCATGATCTTCTCGCAGGCAATCGTCCTCATCACAATAGTTCCAGCTGGCTCGTGATGTCTCGGTGTGTCCTGTACAGTGGATGTGTCGCTCACCGCTGTGTGGCATTTGTGTGTGTGCACCCCACAATCCATCCGTAGTAGTTAGATAGTTCCGTCGCCCCACTCACACCTCGTGCCACCGCATGAATGACTAAACCTGATCATGCCATGCCTCACCAATAAGAGCTGGTCTGGAGATATACATTGCAGGTGCATTAATCAGTAACGTCCAATGAGTCCTTCTCATGAGTCAGGCGCCATCGCGAGGCACGATGAAACAAATATCCAAACTTCCTTGCTAACAACAGAACTAATAGTGTAGTCGAAGGCGTCAGGGCGCTCGCCAGCGCGAGAGAAAAGACTGCAATACGAAGCATTAAGTGACCGCCTGTCCAAGCTCAGCATGAATCGGGCAATCTGTTGACTCACTAAGCGAAGCACGAAAAAATCTATTGGACTAAGTAATTTTTTATATTCGCTCTCTCATCTCGGCATCAATAGTGGACGAGCTCAATGTACCATCACCCTCTGATCTCTGTTGTGTCTCGTACGTGGAGTCGGATATCCCAAACGTCATTCATGGTGAACGGTCATTCGATTCAACAAATTTTGCGAGAACCGAGAGCGTATTGACGCAGTCGTTGGACAGTATGAGATGAATGATGTGTGCCTTTGGTGAATTCAGAACTTCAGAAGCACAAAATACTTTTATATTCTTACTGGTATTTGCACTTTTGCCATGCGTCAGCCATACTGACTACAGAATCACTATGCGACGATCATGTGCTCATATAAAGTTTGTCAACGTGTGGACGAAATTGTCACGGTGAGCTGAGGAGGCACGTAGAACAACAAGGTGAATTCATTTTGTCACGATGTAGATTGCCTATTGTGCTGTATAGACAATGTAAACTGTTCAGTGCTGGGGTCACACGCTACAACGCACAACATACCCGTATGTAAGCATATACCCACCTCTTCCCAACGTTGTAAACGAACGTTTTACGACTTCGCTTGCTTGTATGAGGACTAAGACTTTTCGTTCGTTTTGCGTTCTCTTCCTTAGCCTCGCTCCACCTGCAAGACAATCTTCTAGAAAGGGACCCTTGTCGTGTCTGTGTAGATAGGAGTCAATCCGCACAATTGATGAAAAGCATTGCTGGCTTGCTCTGACAATGAGAACTCGAGATTAGCTTTCTTTGTTATCCAAATCTCTTGCCTCCTCCAATTCTGTTAAAAGAGTGATATTACTTCTCGAAGAATTGGCTTCCAAATTATATCACATTATTTGATCCCTCAAGCGCTGAACTGTTCTCCAATTAATTGTAGTCTTATATTCAGCATGTATAAGTATTTAAATATTGTCTCGATTCAACCTCTCACTTGGTGTTACCGATGTCCTTTGCGATTTGGTATTCGAAAAGTACTCTGACAGAAATGAGATTAGATTGTTGATGTAAGATCTCACCACTTCGGGCTCACCTCAATTATTATAAGAGGTCATGTCCCATCCCACAACAGTATGATGATAGAGCACTCAATGCACACGCTATACACTCCTGAGTATATACATAATATATCAGGAAATTCAGTGACTCTTAATTGTTCCATGGAGTGCAGGGGTGTGTGTTCAGTGACAGACGAAATGAGAAATTATTGGTGAGATCCAGATTCGGCTCCTCCATTTAAGGTGACTTCCACCATTGAGAGAGGGCCAAAAATGACAATACCACGTTGTCTCAAAAAGTGTTCGACGGATTCAGATGAAATTTGGAGGAGAGTTGGTGTATGACAATGGACGAAATGAGAAAATTTTGGTGAAGATTCCAGATTCGGCTCCTCCAATTTTTAAAGATGATTCTTCACCTGAGAGTGGGCAAAAATGACATTACCACTTGTCTCAAAAGTTGTCGACGATTCAGAGAGATTGATTGGAGAGGTGGGTGTATGACCAAGGGACGAAATTGAAAGATTTGTTGAAGAATCCAGTTCGCTTCCTCCAATTTTTAAAGTGATTCTTTCACCATGAGAGAGAGGCCAAAAATGACATATTACCACGTTTTCTCAAAAAGTTGGCACGGTTCAGATGGAATTTTATGAAAGGGTTGGGTGTATGACAAGGCACAATTGAGACAATTTTGGTGTGAGATCAGTTCGGCTCCTCCAATTTTTAAGGTGATTCTTCACCATTGAGAATGGAGGCCAAAAAATACATATGACACGTTGTCTCAAAAAGTTGTCGAACGAGATTCAGATGAAATTTATGGAGCGTTGGTGTATGACAAGGACGAATGAGAGATTTTTAGTGAAATCAGATTCGCTCCTCAATTTTTAAGGTTCGATTCTTCACCATTGAGAGATGGCCAAAAATGACATATACACGGTTGTTCTCAAAAAGTTGTCCGACGGATTCAGATTGAAACGGTGGACAGTGGTGCGTCGCAAGGACGGAATTGATTCGATTTATGGTGAAGATCCGAATCTGGATCTGGAAATGAGGTTATTTAAATTTTAAAGGTATTTCCTCACCATTGAGAGATGATGGGCAAAACGTTATATGCTGTATCGTGGGACATTTCAAAAAATGTATTCGCCGTATTTCTTCTTGGTTTCAGGCATTACAGGGCGGAGGTATGGTGTCAACAGTGCCTTTCGAGTTTATTATTATCACTGAATGGAAGACAGTTCACTTCCACAGAGAAAATATTTTTTTTTTACTTGTCACCCTTAAAAAATCGTTTGAATAAATATTTAAATATCAGCTTATCTTTTTTCTTAATCCTTTTCTCACCTGTGTTGCAAGTCGAGTGACCTGCTTTGTGGTGTTTAAAAGGCGGTGTATAATCGGAAATGCTGTTTGAAACGGTGACATGAATAGAATGGGAATGTTAAAAAATAACAAAAAACATGAATGTAGTTTGCGTTTAAACGATATGAGAAACGGGATTGAATGAGACTCACCATTATTATAAACTAGTACGTGCCTGTACGTGTGTGGCTGTACGTGCAGCAAAAAAAACAAAAAAACTTTCAAACCGCGAGCCAGAAACAACAACCACACAGGCTGTTCCTTCGCTCTCGGTGTGCAGTACATGCGTGGCCGGAAGTTCGCATATCGCAGTTACGATTATTCGCAATTTAGTTTTAATGGCTAATTATTCCATTAAGCTGCACAATTATTTGCCTTTTTCGCCAATGTCTCGCAAGGAAAACACAAAGAGAATAGAGAGAAAAAAAAAAACGTACGTGCAAAAAAAAAACCCCCCAAAAAATTTCAAACCTCGAGCCAGAACAACAACCACACAGGCCGTTTCCTTGGCTCTCATAAACGACGACTCCATTGGGGCATTTGTTTATCTTATAAATGACACATAAGAAATCGAAAATTATTAGAATAACGAAGTCATCACTATCCGTAAGTCCGTACGTTGTAAACCCGTATTGGGAACCCGGCTGATTCTCTTCCATCGGCCACGGTCCACGCAGGCAACGTTGGTCCTTCATTGTTGGTTAAATAAATGGCCATAACTTGGAAGCACTTGTCCGATTTATATGTGTTACGAAATGGCTCTTATTGATACGAAAATTAGGATTAGCTCAGTCCCCCTTAAATGCTATATATAGATAGGTGTGTAAAACAGACGTTATATGTGTGTCGGAGGTGTAAAAGGCTGTTTTTTATGTTCGTCGCAGGTGGTGGCTGTTGAAACAAGGGTCCCTCTTCTTCCTCCCCTTATGAAAATAGGCCCCGCCCAGTCGGCTGGGAGGGTGTGGCCAAGGGGAGGAGGTGGAGCTAAGGGGAGGAGTTTGTCGGCTTCGCAGAGAGAAGGTGTGCTCGTGTTTCGAAGCGAGCGGAAAAAGGAGAAACTAAGGAGAGAAAATAAGATAGTTTTGGAGAACGGTCGCTGAGGAAGGCGGGCTCGTGTGTCGAAGCGAGCAAACGAGAGAAGAAACGAAGGCTTCGTAAAAACGGTCCAGTGTGTGGAAATAGTCGCTCTCGAAGCATGCTCGTGAT
>CM068968.1:37249327-37267578 GCA_035128595.1 Eptatretus atami
CATGTCACAATCCAAGATGGCAGCCAAATCGACCCCAAGACCAACCTAATTTTCTTGTTAACATCTAAAAATGTTAACTAGACACCTTAATGATTCTAAAAAAGTATTTTTGCCTAAGTACTCAGGGGGGTGCGCATGGGGCCTATTTAGCTGCCATACTAACCCCCTGTGGTTTTTAATAGCGGATACGGGTGTGTCCCCCCACTCGGGGAAGACCCTCTCGTGAGCAGGCCCTTGCTGCTCCAATAGTTGGCAGCGAGTGACCCGGAAAAAGTGGGGGAAAGTGAGTGGCACTTGTATATGTAGAAGAATTGCGGTCCTCAGCCAGTGGGGTCCTGCCCAGATAGCTCAGATGGCAGAACACTGGTATAGTTTGCCAGAGGACCTGGGTTTGATTCCTGGTCTGGGCCTGTACATTTTCCACATATATTTATGACATTGCATGATACAATTTGATCGTTAAATGATAAGTAAAATAGTGTAAATGGATATTCTTCAGCAGACTATAGCAATGTTTGTATTTGCTTTCAAAGTAAAGTTGAAAATGCACATCAACTGTCCGTGCAATAATTCCAAAGAATACATTGTATTAAGCAACAGAAAATAGATGAAATTTTGTTGATATTAATACACCACTCGTGTATTCACAAGGTGCCAGGTCTAAGTATCCACCCTTGCTCACAGTTGGCAGTGTCTGTGAATGTCAGATATATTTCAGGCAATGAGGCTTCATCCATAATGAGGTGACGGTGTTTCTGCCTCATTCGGTTTCTCTGACAACAGCATTTCACTGACAGCCTTTGCCAACAGCATGACCTCTATTGCCTGTCTGACATCCTTCTCTAACCTGTCGAAATGTTCATCCTCATCACTGATTTTAGCATTCATCGACGTCAAGTTGACTGCTGCCTGCTGCCGAGCATGGCTTGGACTGTTTTCAGTAACACAGTTTACTCGGCTAGCATGTATATATATATATATTATATATATATATATATATATATATATATATATATATATTATATTGTTGCGAATTCGCGCCCGCCGGCGTGCGAACGGCCACGTGACTCGAATCGCGGCACGTCGCCCACCGGACGGAAATTCAGTCGTGACCCTCTCGGACCAACGCGGGAGCTAGTCACGGGTGGGGGTTTAACCTCACCACGATCGTGCCAATTGCCCACCGCGCAGGATAGGGTTGCTCACCAAATTTGATCTACCTAAGTACCTGCGCGAATGGTCGACCGGGCGATCGCACCACGCCACAGGCGACTCTGGACACGAACCGCTTAAGCGGTCCGTTCCGTGCTACAGTGATAACCGAGCGTGGTTATCGTCGGCCTCGACGGTTCCGATTAATTATCGGGCGTATTATGCCCACTACGAACCCCTTACGTGAAGCAGGATGGAGATTCAATTAAAGAAAAGACGAAGCGAAACGGGAAAACAGTTCACACAATGCACATTTATTACGCGACACACGGAAAGCATGTATATACAGCCATACAGTCAAAATGCACATAAAGCAAATGCAAAACAATAAAAGCAACAAGACGCAGATTACTACACGACTACGCGCACACACGGCAACACTTATACAGTTCTACTTTACAGACGGCGCCAACACACATTTACACAAAAGCAAAGGAAAGAAGCCACCCTCAAAGACAAGGGGGCAGACAGGCCTGTAGGCCAAATGTGCGCGTGACCTGGAGGAGCGGCCAGGCCCGCGAGACCGGGGGGTCCTACCCGCGTCCTCGTGACGCGTTGGCGGACGAGCCACAAATGTGGCCGCGCGGCTGTGCCCCGACTTCATGCTCCTTGGCGGGTTTCGTTGGCACCACTTGTGGGGTGGGGGGCCCTTTTGCACTATCTCAGCGCGGGGAAAGGGAGATGTTGATGCCCTGGGTGAGGAGAATGGCTGGCTGGCTTGGGTCCCGCGACGAGCGATCCCACACCGCGACCTCGTCGCCGACCGCCGTCCTTCTGCCTCGGACCCGAGCTCCTTTGCCTCTTCCCGCAACTCTTCTCAGCCGACTCCAGAACCCAACTCTTTGACACACCGATGACTTCGCTACCCGACTCCTGACTTCATTCACCTTGCGCTCGCCTTCTTATAGGCCGGCAGGAGCGGCTAATATGCAAATATTCAGATCAGGATGACCTCGGGGGCGGAGCCACGCTCGCCCATTGGTCGGAGGAAGGGGGCGTGAATCTCCCCTGATCCTAGAATTTGCATATATCGATTTCACACAGACGCGCCTGGAGGCGGGGCCAAGCCGCCCCGCGCTTGCTAATTGGACGGAGCAAAGAGGGCGTGTAGCGTTCTTGATCCGATTTTTCCCTCGGAAAGGCCGCTATTTGCGCTCGCGGCTCGGTGCGTTCGGCACCAATCGCCGAACGGGCCGAGACAGCCCGACGCTCAGTGTTCACAGGTGGTGCGGGAATGGCCGTAGAAGGAGAAGGTGAAGGTGATGGAGGGTTTTCGGTGGTGAGGGTTAATGGGTATGGTGCCGTTTGGGAGTGGCGCTAATGC
Source organism: Eptatretus atami (assembly GCA_035128595.1). NCBI lineage: Eukaryota > Metazoa > Chordata > Myxini > Myxiniformes > Myxinidae > Eptatretus > Eptatretus atami. The sequence goes on from CM068968.1 coordinate 37,251,864, forward strand.
GATGATGTGGGAGCGTAGATGGTGGCGGTGGCGTGGTTGTTTTCGTGATGGCGGTTGAGACGTGGTTGGTTCAAAATAAAGATAGAACAGAAAAACGCCTAACTCAAAGTGTCGCAGCCCGAATGGATCACATAAATTCCCTCTATACAATGGGTTTGGGCTAACTACACATGTACTTAGAGATATCTCACCTACGGGCCCTTCATGGTGTAATGCGAATTTCCACAGCCGTAACACTACCCCTCCCCTTTTACAGACTCGTCCCGAGTCGTCAAATTTTCGTGTGCCATCATGTGTAGTTCTCCCCTAGTACGTTTTACCTACGGATCCCTGAGTGCGACATTTTGGTATTCGTGTCCCCAAAATAAATAACCTGAGGGCTGAGTAACTAACTAAACAAACCCACACATACGGACGACTTAAATAAAATTGCCGGCGCAAGACAGACATGCCGGGGGCGCACTCATATGTACAGTACATCTTAACCTTACAAATCTTACACTAACCATGGCCCAGGATCAATGGACTCTGCAGGGAGCAAAACAAAAGTCAACGGTGAACCGGCGCACGGGCCGCCACTGCAGGCCCGTGTTGTAGCTGCCAACAGGACAGTTCTTGCAGCTTGCAAACTGTTGCGATGATCCTGGCGCACATGGAATGAACAAGGGGGGGGGCAAAGCAACATTGAACGGGGCTGGTGGACATGGGCAGAGGCATGGGCAAGGCAAAGGCAGGCAGGCAAGGCATGGCAAGGCTGCTGTAGCAAAAACAGCCGGCAGATGATCGACTGGCACAGGCCTTGAAGCAAAACAGCAGCCGTGATGCAAGCTGAGAAAACAGCCGGCAGTGGAGCTGACCGGCACAGGCCTTGAAGCACAGCTGCAGACGATCCGGCCGGTACAGGCCTCGCAGCAAAACAACAACCAGCAGACGAAGTTGGCCGCCCTTGCCTTCAGTGGAGGTTGGTGGAGGGAGTGCGGTGGTGCTGGCCACTCGGAAGGCGGGCACGGACCTACCTACTGTCTCACTCCCAACCTATCGCCTTTGCCTGTCACTGTCCCTACCCACTCCCTTAATTTGTAAAAAACCAATTTAGCCCCAACTTATTTTTTTTTGTTTTATTTTCTTTTTATTTTTATACCTCCCACTATAAATCGTCCCCTAACCCCCTTTATCGTCCTTGTTCGGCTAACCTATCGTCTCCTATCCTACTCCCAACCCCTACGTTCCCGCTTAGCTTTGTATCATTTCAGGTTATTCACTGGACTTGAACTGCTTAAATTTCAGTAAAAACAGGAAAATGGGGGTGTTCTTAAACTTTTGACCGGAAGTGTATATATATATATATATATATATATATATATATATATATATATATATATATATATATCACACATACACCAGACTTAACTTCAAACAAACACAGCCACTGACATTGGGGGAATTGAAGTCACTCTGGGTGCTAGTGACACCATCCTTTATGACGACGTCGCTCTCACGGCAACAGCGCTTTACTACGCCTTGACCTCGGAAGATCAGATGGGCCTTTTTCATGAACTGTGACACTGAGGCGTCGGGAGAAGGCATCAAACCTGCCAAAAAAGACAGACGACAGCATTGTACCACATGGCTTCTTGTCAAAATTTCCAACATTGTTTAGAGTTGGCATTAATTGGAGCAGAAATAGATGCTGCAAATCTGCACCTGCCACCTACTAATGAAACGCAGTGTTTATATGTATGTGATATTTATATATATATATATATATATATATATATATATATATATATATATATATATATATATGTATCTATATATAGTGTTGCGGTTCAACAAAACCACATGCCTCGAAGACAATGGCACCCAACATACAGTGATCCCCAAGCAGTTATTTCATTAGTCTTCGTGCAGTTAGACCTTCTTCTCATGTCTAGTGGGTTAATGGGATGAAGTGCATTGCATGGGTGATCTAGTTAGGTCTAGTAACTATCTCTGTCTCCAATTCTGATTTCTACTTCAACCCTTTCCTTTTAGCCATGGTCCAAGCAAGCATGCACACACTCCATGCAAAATGCAATGAGTAATAAGCATACTGCGATGCCTCCCATGGCTTGGAACCACCACACTCCCTCCATTAAACACTACACACTATACCGCACATGCATCACGTGCCATTATTTCATTCAAATCTGCGCGCCAATTTCTAACGTGCATCTCACCTTGCTTCATACCTCGCTCACCAAACCTCACCACTTCAACCACAAACGCCTCCCACACATGGGAAAAATATTCCCGTACCCCATCGTACCTCTGCATAACCACAATTTGCCACTACACAGAGGAGTGCTGCATGACTCAGACTGTCCTCAGACCACATGAAGCGGGGCCGAGCAATGGACGTTCATAGCTCGACTGCATCTCACCGGGGATGTCCCGGGTGAGCACGAGGGATTGATACAACCCTCATCCAGTTGCCAGAACACGGCAAGGCAGGGGCGGCGAGGAGGAGTAACGGGAAGGGCGATCCGGGAGTTTGGTACGAGGCCCTGGTGTGCATTTTGGCTCATGAGAGGGGGCCCGTGGGTGACAGGTGTGCATTGCTATTCGGCATTCAGACTTCACTTGGAGCACGTTCAGGGCCAGGGTGCCGGCTCATACCCTATGTTGAGTCAGGAGCTCAGGGCCGTGTCGAGCCGGACGGGTGAATGAGACCGTTTCCGGCCCCGGGAGCCTGGCAGGGCGTGGCTAGGACCGCTGTGGCTCAATAGAGAAGCAGGATTCGGGTCACAGCACTTAGCTTTCAAGTTGCCACCCCACCTTTTGCCCGGGGCTTATAAAAGGTGGAGCGCGGAGCTGCTCGCCCTCTCTTCTCTGCCCTCCTCTTCTTCTCTGCTCCTCTCGGCTCTTCATTGCCTCCCCTCTGCTGGCTCTTCATTTGCTGTTGGTGTGCGATTGCGAGGACGTGCCACGAGCCCTGGCAAAGTGACTAAGCCGGAGATAATGCGCCACATCTCAAGGTGGGAACGCTCAGGCGGAGCGTCCCACGGAGGTACACGCTTCACAAACCGACCAAAACATGACTAGGTTAAGGACCTTTCACCTCACGCATCTTTTGTCCTCTCTCTTTCCACCCCTCTATCCCGTCTCCTTTAGACGCACAAAAGAGCATCATTACTGACTCGCAATCCTATTTTCCTCTGGCACGACACCGCACCCCCATATTGCACTACACCACACCTCTCACTCCCTCACCTTAGACACCACCAGTATTCCTCCCTCCTCCGTCTCCCTAAGCGTACTGGGTTGCGTTGGTCTGTCGACCGCACCAGGTATTGCAAGGCCGTGTATCCTCATCTTCTCTTTTTCTCTTTGGGCTATATCTAATCTTGTGTGTGTGTGTGTGTGTGTGTGTGTGTGTGTGTGTGTGTATGTGTGATGGCGCCTCTCCTAGTTTAAGTTAAGATTGTAGAAGTTCTAACGGGATAAGTCTGCTCTGTGTCTGCTTTTGTAAGATTGCTGGCCTTTTGTCGCACCCCACAAATTCCTTGCTATACCCTGCTGTACATACGAATAAACCCAATTTACTGTGCCACATACCTTTCACGAACATACCTTTTACTGTGCCATTGTAAATCAATGCTTGTGTATAAGTGTTCCCAGCTCGTGTTTGTCTTTTCCTTCATTGGTCCAGCATGGTTCGTACTCTAGTCTAGTCGGGGCGTTCTCCCCCAACGATCTATTTTCTAGCTGGTACGTTTTTGGCAGTTATGCTCGGCTGCATCTGATCCAGTTTGAGCAAGGCGTACCGAGGGCGTGTCCCCGGTAATTAAACCACGTGACCTTTCGGTAAACGGAATTAGATGGAGGACCCTCAGTCACGTGGTCGAGTTATTGGCGTTCACGGTCGATTTTTGACCCGCCGCATCACGAAGTTATTCGTGTGTGACGGCCTACAATTCTGGAGAGTCTGGTGGGAACCCAAGGTAGCTCACTCCTCGTGGTCTTCCTAACCCCGACCCCGGATCCACAACAATACACACACACACACTCACGTACATTGGAAGGGTTCATTTGAAGTTTTGTCCCAATGCCATTGGTAATATATCGAGAACATATCCCTGACTGTCATGTCAACTGTTTAATTTCACAGTGTTAAAAAGCCAATTCTAAAGGTGTTCCATGCTCTTATCAATCAAACAGAGAATTAAATTGGAGCAGATGAAAGTAATAAAATAAACCCAGTACAGAGCTCTCGAGGCCTCGCTTTGACAGCTGAGCCCAGAGAGCAACGCGTTGAGATCCACATTCGAGATGTCTGGCCAAGAAATAAATGAGTAAAATTTCCTGTAAGATGGTTTTTCCGTGTCTGTGTACACAGGAGAAGAGCAAGGACGGTGCAGCAGAATCGGGTACTTCTCACCCAGCAAGACACACTTCACATCAGACTCTACTGCCAGCGTCCTTCGTACGTTTTTCGGAAAAGAGAAAACATTATTATAGAAGGGAATTTCAAGGTCTGGTTCGTACACAAAATCGGTATTGATCAAGTGCAGATTTGGTTTGCTTTGCATTCCCTCCAGAGCACTTGGCTCGTGATTCTGGGATCCGTTGTACTATGTTGACCACCTGTTCATTGTCTCCCAGTGTCCTTGTAATCCTTGGAAAGGTATATTGATCACGAGAATTGTAAATGTTTCGATCAGGTTGCAGAGAAGGGCATTGGACAGCAGTTTCGACTTTCACATCTTCAGTGAGTTTGGTCCAAGATTTACAAAAAAATGTCCTTCGTTACAGCCCTTAAAGCTGCAACACAAGGACACCATGGATAGCGTTAAAGGACACCATGGATACAAGTGTGCTGAAATCCCCCCCAAAATAATTATTTATTGGCAAAGAAATGCAAAGGCCGAGGTTGGCATGGAAGTAGAAAGAAAAAGTTAAAATACAAATACAGAAAAAGAGAAGGGAAAAGCCAGGAAAGATAACTGCATTTTACAGCTAAGGACACATAGAATTAGCATAATGAGTGGATTAACCACTCACTTGGGAAGATGGGTGGTTAATGTCTGGCACCACACTGATCTTTAAAGCAATCTTAAGGCTTATTGAATCAATGGGATAGCTGCCTACTCCTTCCAATGGATGACGCATCTTAGTCGTTCGGACTTTGCAGATATTTTCAATTGGTCATACCGTGTGTGGTTGTGTAGGTTTGATCCGGTCAGCAACTCCTTTCCCACTAGCTAGCCTGCTGTTGATGCTCGTAGGCTTTGTGCTGAGCAGCGTGGGTCATGTGCAACCACAACGCACTGCACTAGCCTTCGTCTCTGGCATCTGCTTCATCTTATCGGGTCAGCTACGCGCACTCGTATACTTGCATTGTCAGTATGGTACATCCTCTTTGTATTGTGGAGAGCTGTACCCTTTGTTCATGTTGCACACTTCATGTTCCGTGCTTTAAACGTGCAAGTCATTGTGCTGCCGTGAGATTTTTTCACTTGTTTAACTCTGGTGATTGATGCGCAATTGAGGCCCACTGAGTGGTTGTGCCTGGTCCTGTCTGCAGGGTTGGCTTTGGTGGTAGGACTGGTCCTTTACATCTCCAGTGTCAATGATGAGGTCGTCAACATGTCCAGTGAGAACGCCACCTCGTTCACTTACAGATACGGCTGGTCATTCACCTTCGCTGCCATTTCCTTCTTCTTTACAGAGGTCCTCCACCTCTCCCTTCTCCTGTTCCTTAAAGCCAATTTATCAGCCTTTCCTTTCTTAACCAAATCCATTTCCTGATTCCTTTTACCACATACATATTCACATACTGTATTTCACATCAGCCTCACTCATTCACTACCTGCAGTTGTGTTTTCTGATTGCTTGATCGTCCTCACATGGGGTAACAGAGCTCTTACCAACCATGTGGTGTTGCAATATAATATATTTACCTGGTGTCAGTGCCATCCATTTGCTTTGCCTGTGTTCCACCTCTTCATCTTTTGTGACTCACTGTCTTCACACATTGGTTACACCCCTCCTCTTTCCATTGGTTTAATCCTTTTGCATGGACCCACCCCTTCCTTGAATTGGCTCCACCCTCTCATCCCACACAAATTTGTCTATTTTGTACTTTAAAAATCAAATGGCTCAATCTCGGCAACATCAGTAAAAATGAATGAGATTAATGCTAAAAGGTGTATTTTTCCATGTCATATGTTGCTCAAAATTTAAAATTGGATCATTAAGCTCTGAAAACTTTCCTGAGTAACTCAAGATAGCTTCAGTTTGTTTGTTTTTTTGTTTTTTTGTACACAGTCGAGGCTCCTGGAAGAGCTAGTACACACACTGAATGGAGCAGGACATAACAGACAGAACTAGAATGGCCACTCGATAGAGTGTATACCTCCGTCAGGCTGATTAATTTATGTTTTGTACCCCACTGATAGGCCGGATCTGGATTCTGGACTAAACTAAAATTTAATCAACTTGTTCTTGTCACTTAACCAAATCATTCATCAAGTTTCATCCGAATCCGTCCATAACTTTTTCAAATATCACGCTGTCTGTCGTTTTAGCCCGATCACTCAATGATGAAGAATCACTTAAAGGAATTCTTGGATCCAGATCCGGATTCAGATTTTTTACCAAAATCGAATCAATTCTTCCATTGTTACATACCTAACCTACCCATCAAATTTTGTCCGAATCCGTCAGCAACTTTTTGAGATATCCTGTTCACAAATAAACAGACAAACAAAGAAGACATCATGCAGAGCACAATACTTGTGAAATCCATGAAACAAATTTGACTTTAAAAAAATAATTGATGGTTGAATTCAATGAGCAAATATGCAACTCTTCAAATTTCAAGTCAATCGGATGAAAATTGACAATTTTAGAAATTTGGCCTATGTTGACTTTTTGGCCTGTGTTGACCTTTTGGCCCATGTTGACCTCCAAAATACTTGTTCGTTGAATTCAGTGACCTGATATGCAAATCCTCTTCAAATGTAAAGTCAATGGGATGAAAATTTAGGATTTTAGAAATTCTACCTCCGTTGTTGACGTTCGACCTATGTTGACCTTTTGGTGTATGTTGACCTCAAAAATAATTGGCTGGTTGAATTCAGTGAACTAAAATATAAATCCTCTTCAAATTTCAAGTCATTTGAATAAAAATTGAGAATTTCACAAATCCTGTGTAAGCTGTTGACCTTTTGGCACGTGAGCTGATGCCATCCGGTCCAGCATCAGAGTCAGAGTCGAGGGTTGAAAGAACCTTCTTTACCTTCTCAGGTGCAAAAGACACAATCCAGGAGCAGTTGGGTATGCCAGGGAATGATGAGTACCGAGAGAGAGAGAGGTGTTGGAGACACAAGATTTGGAAGCAAACACAGAATTGTGGCGTTCGGCCTTCTCATGAGTGGAGATGGCTGTGGTGCCATTTGAAGAGAGGGAAGGGATAGAAGGGGAACATACTCCGGAGATCGACTTAACAAGGGACCACCATGTTTTGGAGGAGGGAGACAAGTTTGAAAGTTTATTCTTGAGGTTGGACAGATGTTGTTTACTGGTTCTTCTGAGAGTGGACACACACTTGTTGCGGACTTTTTGGAATGCACTGAGATTGCCTTCGGTCGGATTAGCCTTCCAGGAAGAGAAAGCAAGTTGTTTCAGAGCAACTGCCTCACCACAAGATTCAGTGTACCATGGGCATGAAGAATGGTCAGATAATTGAGGACAAGAATGCAATGAATCTGCGTATGACGGTGAGCATGTTTCTGTGGAAGAATTCCCAGGCTGAGTTAACTTCAGGATCAGTAGATTTGGGAGACCAGTCCTGATGAGGAAAAGCTGCTTGCAGTCTCTGCCAACCTGCTCGAGTGAAATGCCAGACTTGCCGGCATTGTGGCAGCTCCCTGAAAATAGCCAGAGAGACGTTGACTTTCACAAGCACATGATCAGATGAACCAATTGGAGCAGAGGAAGAGCAGGAGATATTTGTGGGAAAGTTGTTCATCACCAAGTCTAGAAGGGAGGTTTTGCCATTGGGATAAATCTGGGTTGGAAAGTTCACATATTGAGTCAGTCCCATGGAGTCACACACGTCCTTCGTTGAAGTGCAAGTCACTTATGTAGATTCTATGGATTCTCACGGTTCACTTGTTGGAGATGATCACACTTTCTCTAATTTTTGAATAATTGAGTATTTTTTTTTCCATTCTCTCAATTCAACCCGACCTTAGACTCTGAAGATGTCGGCATTCTGATGATGTGAGATAATAACTACACAATGCTCATCATTATATTTATTCTGAAAATGTATCATCTCAAAAGTACATCCTTTGTGTTGACTGTCAAAATTCGAACATCCTACTACAGGTTATGAGTTGGATTGACACTTCTTATTCTATATTCACAGCGATATGAGTCCTCTTAAATGGTGATCCCCCAAATTTGGATCAGATCACATCCTGAATAGTTCGACTGAGTATTCGAGCCCAATCCTTAAAGCCATCTTTATCACCTTAATATTGGAAAGCATATCAAATCCCTGCAACAATCTGTTCATGATGTTTCACTTTTGATTCTTCGTCTCACGATTTCCATGATCTCTGATTGCCCCATTCTGGGTTATTTCAAGACTCTGATGTTCAGCTAATGCAGCAGTCATGCAGCCTGTGCTCGAAAGTCAAATTTGGTTTCAAAAGTGTAGGTGTTTAAGCTGAGGTTGTTGTTGTTGTTTTTGCTTCATATACAGCCTGTGGCTGCTGGTTGCATAATTTTCTGGAAGTGCCGCTGATGCAGTGCCCCCGTTATCAGGAAGCTGGTACTCATTTTGCCAACCTCGGAAGGATGACAGGCTGAGTCAACCCACCTGGTGTTGTTTCAATGGCACGGCAGTTGCTCAATTTCACGACCCTAAGATCTTAAACCAGACACTTTAAGTGTTAAGCCAACACCAACCTTTAAGCTAAGGTGATAAAGCAGGAAAAGAGAAAGCCTATTCAGATGGAATGTAGTCTGATAACTTGGTCAGCAATTTTTAAGGCCTGTTTTTGGCCGTGATAACCCGTCGTTTGGACTAATTCATCGGGTGACCGTTCTGGTTCTGTCAATTTATCTGTCCGTCCTGCAACATCACAACTTGAGAAACACTTAATCAAAGTAAGCATCCTGTTTTGATATGTTGCTGATTCTATTCTGAATGTGGTCTTTAAACGTCACATGTTATCGGTGTTAGGAAAGCAATCCATTCCTGAACGATTACATTGGATATTTGGTAACTGAACATGCTTCCGAACACGTGAAATCCTCCATTTTATTTCTGCTTTGCCTTTCAGGATCTTTTTTTTGTTTGTTTTTCAACCAACAAAAGTTCACATGAAGAGTAAATCGAATTTGATTACATGTCTTAACGTGGGTAATCGTAGTGGATGCAGTTACTGATTGTGTGTAATTTGATTTCACGTACATGTTAGACCCCTCTCCTCCCTTCCACATGTGACTGCTAGTTGTCACAAATAACTCGACATGCAGTATATTTGAGATGTAAGGTAGCAGAAGGTTGAAATTTTACATGTAATGTACATTTGCAATATTCGGAGCTTTGTATTTTGAGATTTAAATATCAGAGACAATCATCAAGCAAAAACAATTTTGTTGTCTAACTTGAAATTAGTTTTATTGTCATGACTCGTGAGTTTATTATTATCCTAAAAAAAAGGTTTTTACCCCATTCAAATGAGACGGTGCAACTTCTGGTCATGACAATTATATGTAACAAAGTACAATTTTATTAATATCCTTTCTCCATAAATAGGGCAGCGACTGATTCATTTCCATACATCCAGCAAACATAAAAACACAACATTGCCCACATTTACTTTTCATTTTGCTTGATCATCTGGGTCTCATTAGTTTAATGTGTGTGTGTATATGTCTATATCTATAACTGCAAACTCTTGCTCTCAGAGAGTGCTCGGGGATTTTTTTTAACCTCCCTCAACGGGGAGAGGCCCTTGGTGAAACACACCTCTCTGTCCGCCTTTGATTGGACAGGGTCCTACGGCCCACCCTCCGGGGCGGGGCCTTGGCCCCTGCCGGGAAACCCCAGCCACTCTTCCACGCGGGTTCATACTTGACCCATCCCAGAAGCTTGAAATTTTTTCAGGTAATAACTGTATGGTAGTAGTATTCAAATACATGTTTACTTTTCTTAATCAGTCATATATAATACAGTCATGATCCCTCAAAAATTGAAAATTTTCATTTTTCCCCAAAATTCAGGTGAGGATTGCAAATATATGACAAGGTATACCACTTCAAATTGTTCACCATTGGAAAGAGCATATTCAAGTTCACAAAAGTGTCAAATATCAAAGTTTTAAAATATATTTTCTTTAAAAATATATATTAAAAAATATATATTTAAAATATATTTTATAACAAAGTTAAAAATATATATATTTAAAATATTAAAAAAAATTAAAATATATATATAAAAAAGTTAAAAAAAAATAATAATAAAAAAAAAGTTTTTAAATTAATATTTATAAATAAGAAAATTAAATAATAAAGTAATTAATATTTTTAAAAAAAATTATATTTTCTATTTTTTGTAAACTGTTTGTTAACACAAGTCGTGAATACATGAAGTGTGTGCATGGTGTGGGCAACCATGGTTAATCATGAATGATTAGTTCTATGATTCAAATTAATAATACAAAATTATAGTCACATACTGCAATAAAAATGTAATAAAACATTTCACGTAAATGATTTGAATAGGTCCTTGATCTGCTTTTCAAGTCAGGTGCGAGCTTGTCTGCTCGCAGTTGACGTTAGGGGAGCATCAATAACTTTCATCACATGGACAGGAAACCCAACAATGTCTCCCTTGAATGTAACTATATACACTGCTGACATCAGCAGAATCAGCCACTATTCTCTGAGTTCTATTTTTAGCCCCAGCCAGATGAGTTAAGCTCTTGCTATTTATCAATGAGAAACAAGAATTACAAATTCAAATTTCAAAGTATTGTGTTCATGGTATCCTAATAGCAGATGATATGTATGTACATTGTATATACATGTCTACACATATGCACTACATGTAAAAGGACTGTTCATTAAATAGGCACACACAACGCGCAACAGCACATGGCAGAACATCATTTATTCAATATTTTAAAAATATTGATAGAAACATTATACCACATTGAAATGTCAGACATAAGTTAACTTGAATATGCTCTTTCCAATGGTGAACAATTTGAAGTGGTATACCTTGTCATATATTTGCAATCCTCACTGAATTTCGGGAAAAAATGAAAGTTTTTCAATTTTTGAGGATCATGACTGTATTAAATATGACTGATTAAGAAAAGTAAACATGTATTTGAATACTACTACCAATACAGTTATTACCTGAAAAAGAATTCAAGCTTCCTGGGATGGGTCAATAAATAATATGGGCTTCAAAAGTTGGGTCTCTTCATACAAACCAACATTTTTTTTCCTGGATTTCAACTGATCAAGTCATAAATTTAATAGAGGTATACTCCGTTTATGTTTGTTTCTTACAGAAGCAGTTATATGAGAAGAATAATCTCTGAAAATTTCAAGGCTCTAGCATTAATATTTAAAAGTTGTGGGAGTTTGAAATGTAGCCGTTCATTTGTGATGCTCGCAACGACCATAAAATAGGGCCACAACCACATTTTCACCCTCAATATCTCGGAGTTGACCGCATCTATGACCTAAAATTTTACGCAGCTTCATTTTGATACCTGGGACTATTTTATGAAAGTTTAAAGTAAATCTGAGGAGGTCAACTGGGAGGCCCGGTGATATGAGGTGGATGACTCGTATACATATATATATATATATATAAATATATATATATATATTATATATATAATATTACAGAATATACGGATTCTTATCTCCATACCCATTTTTCAATCAATGGAATTACAAACTATTAGAATATTTCGTCTCATTTACAAATACATGATCAATCTCCGCCTCTTTGCTGTCTCCATCCCGCCTGAACTTATTTCTAGCCGGCCAACATCCAGTGTTTTTAGATTCAATGATTCACGAAAATATGTTAGTTATTTATTTAGTTATTATTATATAAATTAGGGTATGGTGAGATGCGAATCCGTCACTTCTGAACTTCCTAGGTGAAAATGGACTGCATTTTCGAGACTCAGTGGGGGTCGATTTACTCTAAGAAATGTGTTTTAGACAGAACAAACTTAATTATAATTAGAAAATATCAGAATGGAGTAAGATTAGTTTACTGAACTCCAGTAATGATAAATTTGTTTGAGGTATATTTCGGAATGGTAGTGCAATTCAATGATGTAGTGATTCGGTGCAGTGGCGATTTCTATGGAGTAAATCGCCCCATAGAGTTGGAAAATGCACTCCATTTCCACCTCGGACATCCAGAAGTACCGTGTAATGGGACCTTATATTTTATTCGAGTCCATAGAGTGTACTGAATGGAGTCGTTATTTCCTGAGGTCAAGCTAAACTAAATTTATGCGACCTCTTACTGGATCAACAAAAATAATTTATGCGACGTTACGGTATCATTATTAGATAATTCTAAGCTTGTGCGGCAACATTCTATTTTTTTCGACTTTTTTGGACACCCTTAATGTATAATACTAATATATATATATATATATATATATATATATAATATATTATATAATATATGGATATGTTAAGTGGGTGATATAGTATATATACTATAGATGTATGGTGTATGTGGTGGTTATCGTAGTGATATGTGTTTTTGTGAATATATTGTGAGTGTATGATGTCGGTGTGATATATCATGTGTAAAATATGTTTGTTTTAATATGTGTATAGTATGTTAGATGTGTGTATATATTGTGTGTATAGTTGTTTATATGTGTGTATTATAAGTGTGTATGTGTGTATAGTAAGTGTAATAATGTGTAGTATATAAGTGTATATGGTGGCATTATGTGTCAATGTATATGTGTATAGTATGTGCTATATGTGTTATATGATGTGTATATGCTGTTGTATTATAATGTGTGTGTATATGATGTTAGTATGTGTATTGGTGGTGACATAATGTGTAAAGTATTGTGATATATCTTGTGTATTATGTGCTATGATAGTGTGTGGTGTAATATGTGGTATACATGTGTCTATATGTGTATATATATGTGTATTAATAATGATGTGTATATGTGTATGATATGTGTATATGAGTGGTGTAGTAGTGTGTGTATATTGTGTTTTATAGTGGTTAAGTATATTGTGTATATTAAATGTGTAAAGTGTATATACGTGTATATGTGTGTATTTGTGTGTATATTGGTGGTACTATATGTGTAGTATAAAGTGTATATTTGTAGTATATATGTGTTAGTTATATGTGTATATAGTGTGTTGTATGTAGGAAGTTGATTTTTTGTATATGTGTAACATTGTGTGTATATGTGGTGTATATGTGTAGTAGTGTGTAAATAGTGTGTATATAGTGTTATGTTGTGTAATTTATAAGGTATATGAAGTGTAGTGATAGTGTATAGGTATACTGGTTGTGGTATATGTGTGGTATATGTGGTAAATATGTTATAGTGTGTATATGTGTTATATATTGTGTATATATGTGTAATATGGTGTTTTTTATTATGTGTAATAGTGTGTATATGTGTGTGATATATGGTGTATATTGCGTATATATGGTGATATATGTGTATATATGTGTATATATTTGTGTATATGTGCGATATATGTGTGTGTATATGTATGTGTAATAAGTGGTAGTATATGAGTTGTATGTATAAGTGTTATAAATTGTGTATATGGTGTATTATATGTGTATATGTGTGTAATATGTGTATAGTATGTGTTATATATGTGTATATAGGTTGTGTGTATAGTATGTGTATATATGTGTAGTAGCAATTGTATATAAGTGTATATTGATGTGTGTATGATGTGTGTATATGTGTATTGATATGTTTATATGTGTATATATGTGTGTATATGTGTGATATATATGTGTGTATATGTGTATATGTGTGTATATATGTGTATATGGTATGTATGTGTATATATGTTGATATATGTGTCATATGATGTATTATATATGTGTATATATGTGTGTATATGTGTGAATATGTGTAGTAGTGTGTATAGTGTGTGTTATATATGTTGTATATATGTATATGTGTATATGTGTGTATAGTCTATCATTGTGGTTCTCTATAGTGTGTATTACTGTTGTTATGATATGTGCATATTATTGTAATATAAGTGTATATAAGTTTATATAAGTGTGTATATGTGTGTATATGTGTATATATGTATATATGTGTGTATATGTGTGAATATTTGTGTATATATGTGTATATGTGTGTATATATGTGTATATATGTGTATACATGTGTATACATGTGTATTTCAGTGTATATATGTGTGTATATGTGTATATGTGTATATATGTGTGTATATGTGTATATATGCATTGTGTATATAAGTGAATATATGTGTATATAAGTGTATATAAGTGTATATGTGTGTATATATGTGTATATAAGTGTGTATATGTGTATATAAGTGTGTATATGTGTGTATATGTGTGTATATATGTGTGTGTATGTGTGTGTCTATATGTGTATATATGTGTGTATATTTGTATATGTGTGTATATATGTGTGTATATGTGTGTATGTGTGTATATGTGTGTATATGTGTGTATATATGTGTATATGTGTATATATGTGTGTATATGTGTGTATATATGTGTATATGTGTGTATAAATGTGTATATGTGTATTTGTGTGTATTTATGTGTATATGCGTATATATGTGTATATATGTGTATATATGTGTGTATATGTGCGAATATGTGTGTATATATGTGTACATATGTGTATATAAGTGTATATAAGTGTATATAAGTTTATATAAGTGTGTATATGTGTATATGTGTGTGTATATGTGTATATATGTGATATATGTGTATATATGTGTATATATGTATATATATGTGTATATATGTGTATATATGTGTATATATGTGTCGTATGTGTGTGTGCTATATTATGTGCATATATTGTTGTATATGTGCTATTATATGTGAATAATGGCAATATGTTGTAATGTATTATGTTGTTATGTGAATATATTGTATATGTGTTGTATATATGTGTATACTAATGTAGTATATATGTGTATCGTATACGTCTAGTTATGTGTCTATATCATGTGTATATGTGGTATAATACTGTGTGTATATGTGTGTATATAAGTGTATATGTGTGTATATAAGTGTATATGTGTGTATATAAGTGTATATGTGTGCATATGTGCTTATATGTGTATATATGTGTATATATGTGTATATATGTGTATATATGTGTATATATGTGTGTATATGTGTATATATGTGTACATATGTGAAAATATGTGTATATATCTGTGTATATGTGTATATATGTGTGTATATGTGTATACATGTGTATATATGTGTATAAAAGTGTATATATGTGTGTATATGTGTGTATATGTGTGTATATGTGTGTTTATATGTGTATATATGTGTATATAAGTGTAGGTATGTGTGTATATGTGTGTATTTGTGTGTATGTGTGTATATATGTGTATATAAGTGTATATTTGTGTATATGTGTATATATGTGTATATATGTGTGTATAT
>CM068968.1:37268391-37298070 GCA_035128595.1 Eptatretus atami
ATATGTGTGTATATGTGTATATGTGTATATATGTGTGTATATGTGTATATATGCATTGTGTATATAAGTGTATATATGTGTATATAAGTGTATATAAGTGTATATGTGTGTATATATGTGTATATAAGTGTGTATATGTGTGTATATATGTGTGTGTATGTGTGTGTCTATATGTGTATATATGTGTATATGTGTGTGTATATGTGTGTTTATATGTGTATATATGTGTATATATTTGTATATATATATGTGTATATATGTGTACATATGTGTATTTTTGTGTATATATGTGTATATGTGTGTATATATGTGTATATGTGTGTGTATATATGTGTGTATATGTGCATATATGTGCATATATGTGCGTATATGTGTATATATGTGTACATATGTGTGTATATGTGTATATATGTGTGTGTATGTGTGTATATATGTGTATATGTGTGTATATATATGTGTATATGTGTGTATATGTATGTATATATGTGTATATATGTGTATATGTGTGTATATATGTGTATATGTGTGTAATATTGTATTTTAATATGTGTGTATATATTTGTGTACATATGTGTGTATATGTGTGTATGTGTGTATGTATGCATATATATGTGTATATATGTGTATATGTGTGTGTGTATATGTGTATATATGTGTATATGTGTGTGTATATGTGTGTATATGTGTGTGTATGTGTGTATATATGTGTATATTTTTTTTCTTCCTGGTGTTGGTTTAATTGTATGGGTGGCGGGCTTGGGATCCTGGGATCCTGAGTTCAAATCCCGCTCAGCTGTTTAATTAATCACAGGTGGGGTTAACTCGACCTGTCATTCTTCCGAGGTCGGCAAAATGAGTGCCAGTTTGCTGGTGTACTTTGTCAGAGTGGCGACCCGTCCAGGATTGTGCCCAATAGCCAAGGAGACTGCTTAGGCAGCACCAACGCTATGCACAGAGTATGGTCCCAATGGATGGATGTATATATATATATATATATATATATATATATATATATATATATATATATATATATATATATGTATATGTATGTATGTATGTATGTATACACATATACATATATATATATATATATATATATACATACACATACACATATAGATATACATGTACATATGTACAATGAGAATGTGAGGTACAGTATGTGTATAAGGTGTTGTTGTGGTTCTCGGAACCGGCTCTGAAGGCAATTGCACACAACATACAGGTCCCTCAGTTTAGTTATTTCCACATTATAAGTTCAGAGTAGTCCCTTCCCCTTGTGCCGTGAGTTGAATGTGATTGAATGCGTTAGCAAAGAGTTTTCTCCCCTTTTCTAGATTTTTCTCCCCATTTCTAGATTTTTCTCCCCTTTTCCCCCATTTCTTGAGGGGAAATTGTAAATCACCCACTCGCTTCGTGGCGTGCACTGCGCAACACGTGGCCTGGCTAATTTGCATATCGCGCCAAGACCAAACTGCCCCTTTCCTCAAATTCCCTCATCATCTTCCTTCAGATGACACAATAAGTACACAACACTAATCATTTATTAGTGCACATTTTTATTTACACTTGGATTTTATTTCACACGTTAATTTTCATTGCATTAAGACATTGTATACGCCATTCATCGCCCCAATACCCAAAAACCTCATAACCCGCTAACCCCGTCACCTCTACCCCACCTTCCTCCATCATCATTACTTCATCTCGCACGGGGGAGGTAACGCAGGACAGAATGGCAAGTGCCTCCATTCTCTGGACTTTATCCAAACTTCAGGACAACAGGCGCTAATTGGCCATTAGCGTCCTGTTGCTAAATAATGGATCCGTTCACTCGCACAAGCAATTAAGAACTCCCAGCATTCGCCCCATGCTTGTAATGTCTCCTGAGCAAGAGCCAATTTAATCTAGAAGGATCCGTCACGTGCTGCGGTTGGGAGACAGAATGAGCCTCAGTTGTGCAGGAGGTCTTGTGTGGGCTGGGCTAACCCTTGGAAGAGCGAGAATGCACCAATCGGCAGGTGTATTCACACCAAGCGACGTTTTTAACCCACTTTTATGCCCCTTCCTCGCTAAATGACTCAAAGCGATGCTACAGGCAGTGGCTGGTGGTGTGGTTTTTGGCTTTGGTCCTGCGTTGGTGTAGGCTCCAGTGCTTGTCCTGTCCTGTCCTTTCCTGTGCTTGCTTTGTGGTACTTTACAAGAGAGTGATGGGGGCTCGAACGGTGGCGCTCACCTTGGTGGGGTGGAGCTGGGGAGCCGGGACGTTGGGTGGATGGAGCGAGCGCAGTGATTCGGGCCAAAGCCAAGCCACGCATATTCTCCCACGGTCGGCTATTTGTCACGCATCCTTTTTGCTTTCATGATATATCATTCTACTTGAACGCAGGAGCTCGATGAGGCCTTGCTGCCACCAACTGTCCTTTTTGGAGCACCATCACTGATACACATCTTCTCAGTTTCCTCTTTCACCACATGCACCACACACACACACTACGAGCTGCCACCGCACTTCTACGATCAAGCACCTTGAGACACCATCAGTATTCCTCCTTCTGAACTCTCCCCTTTAGCGTTTGGTTTGTGGAGGCACGACGGCCCTGCCTGTTGAGCAAAGAGGCCAGTAAACCTCATCCTTTCTCTCCGCTTTCTATTCTTATTTTCTCCTTCCGCGGTTGGTCTGATTGGGTACCCATCTCTTGTGTATAGCCGGTAGGTAAAGCATAGAGTTAAGTTCTGCTTCTTGTCCGTTTTCTTTCCTGTACTCGCTTGCCCTCTTCATTGCTTGCGCCCATTATCCTTGTGTACATTTTCTACTGCATTTCCCCTTTTTCATGATTGCTTGCTTGTGTATTAAAATGCTGCATAGCACTCCGTACCTTCACATTTTACATTGTCCTATCCATAATAAATCCCCTTTTGTTGAACTTCATATCCGATCTGTCTGTGTTCGTCTTTTCCCCATTGGTCCAGCGCTGTTCGCACCGACGTTAGTCTGGGAGGTGATAATTCACCAATTAATTGGCTTTCATCCAAGTCCGGTTTGCACTCGAGGTTTTTCGGCCTCCCCAGTTAAGATCTAATGAAGATAAGCTTTGTGCATAGCGGAGCCCACGTCCCCCAATCAGGAGACTGCGAAATCCGTGGCCATAACAGTATGTGCAATTAGAATGTGAGTGCAGTATGTGTGTAATGTATAGTGGGGTATGTTTACACATTGTAAGCAACAATGAACCGTGCTTCCCAATTGTTTTGGGTCGCTCACCTGCATTTGGTTTTTTTTAAAAAAAAATTTCTTCATTTATTTATATTTTCATTTACGGATGTTTTCCAACGGTTCTGTGATTATTTTTCTTTCTCGGGTGTATTGGCTTCGATGTCCATTGGCACACAAAATTACCTTGCTTCGCCATCGTCTCTGGTCGCTCACCTGCATTTATTTATTTTCATTAATTTATTTTTTTCATTTACGGACACTTTCTGATGGTTCTGTGAGTTTTTCACAGTGTATCGGCTTCTACAGCTGTTGGCATGTGATTTCAGTTTTCTCCGATCATTAATGTCAGTCGGTCAGTGAGAGGTTAGAATGATATGTATGTATTTAACGATAGGATCACACTGACCCTTTGACATGAGGCTGACGTCATGGACATAAATTATGCCGACATGTCACCTCCAAACTAGGATGGCATCCGTGTGGCATTCAAGTATTTGCAGACTAAGATTAAAGCCCATATGCATGGGCGTCCGCAGGGAGGGGCAGGGGTGGGGGGCATTTGCCCCCCCCTGGGAAATCAAAAATTTGAAAAATTACATGGAAAATACAAAATGAAATATAACATAAACATTTCTCAACAGTTCATTCAGTTAGAGCAGGTAACTACTCTTGGAACAGGAATTGGAGCCGTCGGGTCTCTTCCCGAAATTGTCAATGACCCTGTTCATTAGCTCGGTCTTCTGGCTGTTCATCTTGTCGCGGTGGACACTTAGCATGCAGAGGCCGGACAGACGTTTATCACTCATCGTTGATGCTTAACCAGGTCTTCACCCTGCGCAGTGTGCTGAAGGACCTTTCCACTGTATGATGTTGCAGGCAGAGTCAGTGCGATGAGGATAGCCTTGCCACAGCAGGGAAACAGAGTGGTCTGCTTCACCACTCGATCATACCCAGAGAGTTGTCATCCAGTGGCTTATGCTTCTGCACGTCATACCACGTAGAGCTTCTTCTACAAGGTTGTCAATGCCATACATTTCCTTGACAGATGAACGATGTGCTTGAATTCATCTCTTTCTGTTTGCTGCATTTTCTCGGATGTAGTGCGAAAATGTGAAAATATGGCGTGTTACTTTCACCAAAGCGACTTTCCAGAGACGATCAAGGAATCCATGTACGGGACATAGATGTGCGGCGATAGTACTCCCAATGGAGCCTCCTACATTCGGCCGGTGGACCTGGCGTGCGCATCGCCGAGGCATAGTCAAGTCTATGCCAAGTTCTTCTGCCAAGGTTTTCACCTCAGGGATGACATCTTTGAGAACACACGGTCTGCACCATCCGGTGAGCTCGGAAAGCCTTCATCAACAGGTGATTGTGATCTCGGACTCCCATCATGTCCATGTGACTGCCTGCAGCTGTTGGGTCACTGGCTCCAACATCGCTGAGTACTTCGCAATGATTTCAGACAGATGAGGAACACTGTGGTTCCTGCGCACACACCTCAGCTGAATACGCGCGTCTGAGCGTACTCTGTGACTCATGCTGGTTTGCCTCCAGCTGCTCCAGTTGTGCATAGTATCACAAAAGTTCTCTGAAAAGATGCGGATGCTTTTGTACTTTGCGCTCCATCTGGTTTCACACAACAAAGGTATATTTGGAACCAGTCTCCTGCGCTTGGGACTGTCACGGAAGAATTTAATGATAGATTTCACAGTTCCAGTCGTATTCCTCACATCTGCGACAGAATTCAGATCATGAATCACCAAATTCAGTCGATGTGAAGAGCAGTGCACGAAAACAGCTTTGGGATAGGTGTTCCTGATACGGGCCTGATAGCGTACACATTGTCTTTCCTGCCATGGTTGAGCATCCATCGTAGCCTTGGCCGTGGAGCTTGTCGAGGTTAAGACCAAATTTTTTTGCTTGGTTGATGATAGTATCTGCAATTGTGCAGCGTCCACCCTCTCCAGTGGAATGAATCCAAGGAATTCCTCACGTATGGTGCTGAGTCATTCCGTTGTACTGCAGCGACAAATCTACTCCAATGGACAGTTGCTCGGTGCTGATATGTCAGCAGTTTCATCTGCAATGATAGAGAATCCATTTGATTCATTTGCAGCTTTCACAATATTGTCTCTTACTACTTCTTCGGAGAGAACTATCAGCTCGTTCTGTACACAAACTGATGTGTATCTCGCATTTTTGCTTGCGCCCTCCATGTGATCCTTCAGGACCGTGTCCCCTGCTTTCTATCCTGAATCGCAGTAGGTCACAGAGGTTCCCCGATGTACTCTCTCTTCCCCTCAATGCAATGTCATGGCTGCAGCAGAACAGAATGCTGGATAGTATGGGGAACAGTTTCTCTCGGTTTTGAGTGACTGCTTTGTTGACTGCTCGGTCCATCTGGCTCACGATGGTCAACTCTGGCCTTTGCACGGTGGTGAGGAAATTGTTGGCATCTTGCAGTGCGCCTTTGTGCCAGGAGGAAAGCATGTGCTTCCTCGCGCACTCATTGAAGTCTTTGTATTTAACAAAAGGAGTCACGATGAACGCACCCATTAGACCTCGGTGCACTGGTTGAGGGAACAGCACACAGTATTTGCACAGAGCACCTTTCAAGTGACTTGAGTAGGCCAGCCATGGAGAATATTGGTTTATCCACGTGTGGCGGAAACAGCGGGAGCCCTGTGAATCGTTCTGATAGCTGTAATCAGTTGGTGGGACGTATGTGTTCATCAGGAGGTCATATCTTCGATTATTGGTCAAATGTTCTGTGGTTTTGAGTATGATCCAATGTCCAGATGATGAGGCAAGTCATTGGCCACTTTCGCAAGTGGTGTTTGGGGTGGCATCTGATTGGTTGCTGTGAGTAACTGCTCGTGATGTCCCCCTCTGCGCTGCTCTGCTGGTTCAACATGCGTCTCCGATGTACCGGGGTGTCTTGATGTTGTCAGAGTCATCAGACTTACGTTTTTTAAAGAACCTCCTGATATCCATTTCACATTCCTGAAAAATAAGAAAAATGAGGTTAACATAATCAAAAATTTAATACACTGGTCTTCCCAAGATCTATAACAATCAAATCAAGAGCATTTAGTTTTATTATTTTGTATAAAATCCAACGTAGAAATTAGCATGAGTTTTGTTATGAAATAAAATAAATAGCCGCAACACAGAAGGAATGAACGAAAAAACACTATCTTCCACGCCAAATATCATGACATTCGATCAATCGTGTGTCTTCTACCTGAAGAATTGTTAACATTTTGTTCTGTTATTTACAGTAATCTTAGCAAACAGATGTCTTCACACTTCACACGGCGATCTCAGGATACATTGCCCCCCCCCCTGCATTTTTTTCTGCGGACGCCCATGCCCATATGGTCACAAATAAATGAAATGAAAGCAGAGTAGTCGGTCCAGATTTCGCTCTTTTTTGAACTCGTCAGGACAACATCCTGCTAAATCGTTTATTCGTGACCATACTAAGCTCGTTCATAAACACAGATCGAACCCCCTAACTTGATGAGACAGCAGGGCACAGATTGAGTCCCATCACAGCCCTCACAAATATACAATTTAGCAGGATGCTTTGTTCCAGCTTGGCTCCAGGTAGACACGGTCTTGCAGGGAAAACAGTTTGTGCTGCAGACATGGAGCTGGCATGAAGGCAGGCCCGTCGCTAGGGGGGGCATTTGGGTGCAATGCCCCCCCATGGCACATCTAGTTTACCCCCCACTTGTACGCCACCCATTTATGCCCTGTTCCACCTTGTGAACAACTTAGTGTTTAAGGGACGAGCGCCCCCCACTTTGTTTGAACCCTTCCTTTGCTGTTTAAGAGTTCACCTGTGTGAACTAAAACCCTTATTCCAGATGTTCAACGTGGTGAATAATAAGGCTTCTCGGATAAACTGTTCTTTAATAATATCCTTCTTTGAATAACAGTCAAGAGATAAGTGTGCGCTTCCCAGCGCATCTCCAAAAGCAATTGGCAAGACAATACAGTCCAAGCCACAAGATAAAAGATAATAACGCAAGCACCAATGCCAGCAGCCAAGACGACAGACAGCCGCAAGACCTCGTGTCGAATGTCGATGCTGTGGGTGGATATATATATATATATATATATCGTGGATCATTTAGTTTGAAGGAATAGCCAATCAGCGTCTTCGATATGGAGCCCTATTAAGCAGGTTACCTGATTGGTTGTAAGTTAAGTTGTTGTTCGTCTTTCGGCTGCTCCCGTTAGGGGTCGCCACAGCGGATCATCCGTTATGATCGCTAACTGATTTGGCACAGGTTTTATGCCGGATGCCCTTCCTGACGCAACCCTGGTCGCCCTTTACGACACAGGGATAAGGATTGGGTTTCACCATGATTCCAGGCTGCTCTACACCCTCTCATAGCGCGGCCCAGTGCAGAGCTCCCGTCCTCAAGCGATCCTCCAACCCAAGCCTCCGAGTAGCCGGATTACAGGCGCGCGCCACTACGCCCGGTATTGGTTGCAAGTTAAGTATAAATGTAATATAGTCATAATATGAATAAGGAAAAGACATAAATTTACATAATTAAAGATGAAGTGCACCGCGTGACCTTCACAACCCGTCAACCCTCCATCTTACAAAAGGAATTTTCAATAAAAATTCAAAATGTGTGTTTACAATCGTGCTTACATTTGAAATTATGCAGATAAACCTGTTTTTGGTGCATGCATCATTTAATAAATAAAACCTTCATCCGTCAAATGTCGCGAGTCGCGAGATTAGTGACATGAGTCACGGGGACGATTCACGGAGAGCGCTAGCTAGCAGCAGTAGAAAAAGGCATGGATCTACGAAAATGGCTAAGAAAAGGAAAAAATGCAACCGATGAAAATAAAGAAGATGATGAAAGACATGTTGTGGGAGGAGGAGGAGGAGGAGGAGGAGGGAGAGGAGGAGACGATCATGTCGATGAAATACCGACATAAGCTGCCAACCTGGCCAAGCCAGCAACGATAGCCCTGCGGCTGGAGCCCCAGCGCAGGCAGCCAGGTTGCCACGCTCGGCGGCGGCCTCGGGATCGGCTGTGACTGTCAAGCCGCTTCCCGATGATCTTGGAAGTGAGAGACCGAATCAAGTTGTTCTACAGCGGTACCCTGGCCATCTGTTTCAGAACAAGAGTCGCTCTTTTGTGTTCTCGTGGTACCAGACTAATGAATGGCGGAATACAGTGTGCAGACAGATGCAGCATTCTGTTATCCATGTCAGAAGTTTAACACTACACGTGGCCCGGTGGACTCTACTTTCACAGTGCGAGGCTACCGGAATTGGAAACATGCCGTTGAGAAAGACAGGGGGTTTCACAAACACACAACTTTAAAGGAACATTAACTTGTGTTTTGAGGTGGAAGGAGAATGAGAGGCGCATAGATTGTGGTAAGGAGATTTCCACACTCCTTAATGCTGACCAGCTAAATAGAAACCGGTACTATGTGTCTGCTCTTATAGATGTTGTGGGATTTCTCGCAGAAATCAGTTACCTTCAGGGGGAACCTTGATAATTTGGAGGATATGTCAGACGGGCACAGTATCATCAATTTGGTTAGTATGCGACGGCAACCTCAGTATAGATGCGTCAATGCTGCATGAATACAATAGCATACCGGGTTATCAAAAATATAAAATATTATAATTGTGCCCCCCCCCCCATCCAGTTCATATGTTCCCCTTAATACTGAGCCCTGGCGACGGGCTGCATGAACGGGAAGTGGATGTGGCCTTCAGTGTGGTGTTTTGGGAAGTTCAAGCAAGGCAAATGCATCATGCTGCCGAGAAACCCCTCAAGTTCGCATGCAGATTCCGCAGCACAGTCTCCAGGCCTCTCCTCCCTTGTGGTTTTCACCACCCCCTTTTATAGCCTCTGCCTCCACCCACATCCATGATGCCACTAGTCCATTCCCGTTCATCTACCATTGGCCCGTAGCTCAGTCCGTGGGCGGGGCTACCCGCCCTGACCTTTCACCCAGATTGAATGGCATGCTTTCCTTGTCAGGGGTGGCATTACCATCTTTACTTGTGCCAATGGTCTCTCGGCACATTTTAAAGAACATAAAAGACAGATTATAAGTGGATAAAACATAAAAAGGGTATGAAGGGATAGCGATTTTAGACACGTGGGGAGGGAAGACGACAGCTTTCTGTACATATAATGATGCATAATCTTGTATCACTATTAAATGACCTCATGCTTATTCTAATCTTGCAATATGGGAAATAATTATTGCTATATTATGCAAAGTTACCCCCTGGAAGGCATTCCCACAACAATATGATTAAACCAACAAACATAGTTGTTCGGTGTTTGTTTGTCATCAACTGTGACGTGTACACCATATAGCGCCACCCGGTGGTGATGGTAGAGGGTGTTTCAAGTCAATTGTGGAGAGGACTTGCAATGCTACACTGTACGTACACGTCTCACAGTGTAAGTGCGTTACTAACCCCCACCAGAGGGATGGGGTATTGCTCTCCTGTAGGGAGTGGGTCTTTCATATGAGTACCATCCTGGGATTCCCTACGTCATTCATTTTGTGAGCTTATGGAGGGGGTTTGTACATAAGTTGTATGCAAGAAAAGACGAATCGACATTATTAGCCTTTTACCTGAAGTACCAGGACATGAGACAATAGGCAAACACATGTGGACGAGGGGATTTGAAACCTAGGTTCCCCACATCATGAGCCTGGGTTTCAGATGGGAATACTAACAAGCTCATTATTACCTCTGCCACCGAAGGTGAAGGAGGTTTTGTTTTCACCCTTCCATGTCTCTCTCTCTATCTGTTTGTTCGTCTGTTTGTTTGTCTGTCTGTGTGCAGGATATCTCAAAAAGTTGTGGACGGATTCTGATGAAATTTGGTGGACAGGTTCGGTGTGTGACGAGGACGAACTGATTAGATTTTGGTGAAGATCCCAATCCGGATCCAGATCCGATAATTTTTTTAAAGTGATTCTTCACCGTTGAGAGATTGAGAGATTGGGCTAAACTAATATATAGCACGATATCTCAAAAAGTTGTGCACGGATTCGGATGAAACTTGGTGGACAAATTGATTCGATTTTGGTGAAGATCCGAATCCGGATCTGGATACAAGAGTTATTTAATTTTTGAAGTGATTCTTCACCATTGAGAGATTGGGCCAAAAATGATGTAGTACTGTATAGCATGATATTTCAAAAATGTATTGGACCCGATATGTTCTCGTGGATCAGACATTACATGGCGGAGGTATGTGCTCTTCCGAGTGCCCTTCTAGTCTGAAATGGTGTATTTTTGTATTGCACGTATTGCAGCTCCTCCCGACATCTTCTGCACTTGTTTTGAGGAGCCTCGATTTGCCATCAGATGTGATGGTTATTCTCTCTGATTTACAGTGCGTTTCCTACATTCGCTGAAAAAAAAAAAACATCCCCTGCTCTGGGAATCTTCCTGCTGATTTAGCACATCTATCCATCCTCGTAGTATTGGGCAAATCGATTTAAAGAGCTAGCCCTTGGGTATCTGCACCAAGATTTGATCTGTGAATCTGCCCAGCATGAGACTTTAAATTGTTTGGATATATTTTTTGCTGACATTCATATTGTAAAATGGAGATTGGATTGCGGTAGCCTCAGGTTGCGCTTTGACAAAGCATGTGGAACGGCTGATACCAGCAAGTAATCGAGATATTTAAGAAAAACAATAATCTCCCACGATTCAGCCCCAAAAACGGCACATGTTGGCATCTCTGATCATTTTTGTTCTCATTTGCCTCCTTTTTTCTTGGAGCTCCTGGAAGTATCTGTTTGTCCCGTCTGCCCGGCAGCTCTGCTATTCACAGGACTTTGTGGGTTCTTGCAGTCAAACAAATGTGGAACTAAAATAGTGTTCGGAAATGCACGTACAAACAGGGTCAATTTCTCGAAATATAGTGTTCGGTTTTGGTCACCACATCTGAAGAAGAACGTAGCTGCCATCAAGAGAGTCCAGCATCGAGCAACGAGATTGATTCCGAGCTTAGCTCGACTAAGCTACATATGTGTAGCAGCTGAAAATACATTCAAAAAAAAAAGGAGGCAATTGTTAGGAGATGTGATTGAGCTGTTTAAGATATTGAGAGGTACAAACAAAATAAGTGCGGAAGAGTTTTTTTTCAGTTGAATAGATGGACAGAACTAGGGGTCATATCACTATTTTGAGATAATCACCCTAAATGTGTCCTTACTGTCTTCTTCCCTCTCAAGTCATAGTAGGTTGAGAGGGAAGAAAATGACAGCTAGGATGATGTTAACACAGGGCTCTTTCAGTTAGGGAGTAATGAGCGCGTGGAATGGTCTCCTTGGAAAGGTAGTGGCAGCAGAAACAGTAGTAATGTTTAAGCTGGAATTAGATGGGTGCCTCAAAGAAATCCATTGGAATGATGTACCTGATGCCCTCCTCCTGCCTCGAAGTTCCTCGTGTGGCATTTCCCTGTATTTTGTGCACCAAGCAATCCAGCCAGGCAGAGCAGATTTTGGGAAAACCTTTGTACCGGTTCCAAGAGAGCATGGCATGCTGTACAGCTGCTCATTCGATTTGCAAAGGGAATGCATACCCATAACAACTCTACGTTCGGCATAAAGTCGACAACCAACAGTTTGCAAAAGGACAAAGTGTAGGTGGACTGACAATGCTTTTGTTGATTACAATTGCGGCAGGGTCCCGAAATAGCTTAATTTGTCTTATTGTTCTGTGATTAATCACTTTTGCGAGTGTGAATTGTTAATTAACAGCTGAGGGATGATGAAGGACTGCCAAGTATATAGCCATGTTGGCCTACATATTTGCATTTCCCCACTGGTCAAAGATGACTCTACAGCAGCCTACAAGTTGCAGGTCATTGTGGTGGAATACTTGTCATTATTATTGCTGTTTTATTATTATTATTATTATTATTATTATTATGAAATGATGACCTAATTCTCATGGAGGAGCTTGTGCATATATCAATGATAGAACATTGGCATCAGATCAGACAGCAGTGCACTTTTCAAGGACGTTAGAAGACCTTGGACAAATCAACGGCTCAACACAATATATCTGAGTTTAGTTGGGGAATGCCAATTTTTTATGGAGAAGATCAAGGCTCATGGAAGAGCGGGGTGGGGTGACAGAGGATAAAAAGGCACCAAGCTGACAGGAGGGGGGGCATTGGGTCCACAGTTAGACATACAAAGGAAGGGAATGAACAAACAGGATAAGTGAGAGGGAAACGTAGCTAGCACAGTAACTTGCAAGTACGAGGGTTGAGTTAGGGATAGGTTGGTTTAATGGGGGTAAAAATTATTGCAGGTTAGGGATGGGGGAAGATGTGAGGGGAATGTGTTTGGGATATCGACACCATAGTCTTCAGTGATTCTCGTCCTGCTTACAGGGAAATTTGCGCATTGCATTCCACCAAGCCCGTCCCTCAGTGTACTGAAGTTAGAGCGGAGGGTGGTGAGCTCTTGACAGAGGAGTCCAAAGTGATGGCCCACTGGGCCGGTAAGTTTGAGCGGCTGTACCAGGGGCGGCTGTAGCGACATCTTGGATGCTGCTATGCTGTCTGTACTTGTTTGTGGTGAGGATGTTGAGGTCACGGAGAGATACATTTACCTTGGCAGTGATATTCTTGTCTCTGCTGGCTGTGAAGCAGAGGTCAATAGACATCTGGGTCGGGCCTGGGGAGTCATGGATTCACTAGATCATGGGGTGTGGCGCTGTCGGTACCTGTGCGGGAGGGACGAAGTCCGAGTTTCAGGTCCTTGGTGCTTCACATCTTGCTCTATGGATGTGAAACTTGGACTTTGACCAGGGATCTGAGACAGAGACTTAATTCCTTTGGTACACAGGTCTCTTTGAGAATCCTTGGCTATTGCTGGTCAGATTTTTGTGTCCAACGAGTGGTTGCTGATAGAGACTCAAATGAGATTTGTTACCTGCATAGTCAGTGAGCGTCAGCTGCGGCTGTGTGGAAATGTGCTCGTTTCCTGACGCTGATTCTGCTCACCAGATTCTCTCAGCGAGGGAGCCTTGTGAGTGGAGGATGCCAATGGGCCAACCACGTGCCTCGTGGTTGCAGCAGGTTGATCGGCATCTGAAGGAGATGGGGATGGGCCGGCATCTGCCTGGGGATGGTCAGACGGAGCCCTGGAGTACGGGCGGAAAGTGGATGCAGTGACGCGCTGCTCTGGCGCATACTGCCACACCTGACCTGACCTGTTTTCCCGTCAAGCTCAATAGTCATATTAGTTTGCGCATAGTCTGATTTCAGATCAATTGTTCAAATTTGCATAAAAGCACCAAAATTGGTACACATGTAGAATAATGTATTCCAAACAATTCTAGATATGGAGCCACCCAGATTGTGCCTTGGTCAGCTTCGGCGACCATTTTCCAAAATGGCCGCCATTCTACTTTAGCGAAATTGGCTATTTATATGCTCTATTAACCTCCGCCATCGAAGATGGACGGAGGTTATGTTTTCACCCCTGTCTGTTTGTTACTACGAAATCTAAAGATTTCGTAAGTATATTGATGATTTCCGTTTCTGTTTGTATTTACGAAATCTAAAGATTTCGTAAGTATATTGATGACTACCGTTTCTGTTTGTTGTTTGTATGTTTGTTTGTTTGTTTGTTTGTAGGCACGATAACTCGAGAAGGAAGAAGTACCAATGTCAAATTACACCACGTGATTCAGGAGGGTGATGGCAATGCGATTAGATTTTGGTCGAAATCGGTCAACGGTCAAGGTCACAGTGAGGTCAAATATTCGATTTTTGATGGTTTGGTACAGATAACTCGAGAACGGAAGAAGCTACCAATGTCAAATTAGACACTTGATTCAGGAGGGTGATGGTAGTGCTGATTAGATTTTGGTCAACATGGTCAAAGGTCAAGGTCACAGTGAGGTCAAACATCAAAAAATGATAACTCGAGAACGGAAGAAGCTACAATGTCAAATTACACCACGTGATTCAGGAGGGTGTGGCTAGTGCTGATTAGATTTTGGTAAATCGGTCAAAGTCAAGGTCACAGTGAGGTCAAACATCCAAAACATTCGATTTTTGATGGTTTGGTACAGAATCATCGTAGAAACTTCTGGTTTGCGTCGCTACCTTCTCTAGAGACAGCTTTTATTAGACAAGGTCAGAGGTCGTTGACGATTTCGTAAGTACAGTCTATGACTGCTTGTTTTTGTTTGTTGTTTTTACTTACGAAATCTAAAGATTTCGTAAGTATATTGATGACTTCCGTTCTGTTTGTTGTTTGTTTGTTGTATGTTTGTTTGTTTGTTTGTAGGCACGATAACTCGAGAACGGAAGAAGCTACAATGTCAAATTACACACGTGATTCAGGAGGGTGATGGCTAGTGCTGATTAGATTTTGGTCAAATCGGTCAAAGGTCAAGGTCACAGTGAGGTCAAATATTCGATTTTTGATGGTTTGGTACAGATAACTCGAGAACGGAAGAAGCTACAATGTCAAATTACACACGTGATTCAGGAGCGTGATGGCTAGTGCTGATTAGATTTTGGTCAAAATCGGTCAAGGTCACGGTGAGGTCAAACATTCGATTTTGATGGTTTGGTACAGATAACTCGAGAAGGAAGAAGCTCCGAATGTCAAATTACACCACGTGATTCAGGAGGGTGATGGCTAGTGCTGATTAGATTTTGGTCAAAATCGGTCAACGGTCAAGGTCACGGTGAGGTCAAACATTCGATTTTTGATGGTTTGGTACAGAATCATCGTAGAAACTTCTGGTTTGCGTGGCTACCTTCTCTAGAGACAGCTTTATTAGACAAGGTCGAGGTCAAGTTGACGATTTAGTAAGTACCAGTCTATGACTGTTTGTTTGTTTGTTTGTAGGCACGATAATCGAGAAGGAAGAAGCTACCAATGTCAAATTACACACAGTGATTCAGGAGGGTGATGGCTAGTGCTGATTAGATTTTGGTCAAAATCGGTCAAGGTCAAGGTCACAGTGAGGTCAAATATTCGATTTTTGATGGTTTGGTACAGATAACTCGAGAACGGAAGAAGCTACCAATGTCAAATTACACCACGTGGTTCAGGAGGGTGATGTCTAGTGCTGATTAGATTTTGGTCAAAATCGGTCAAAGGTCAAGGTCACGGTGAGGTCAAACATCAAAAAATGATAACTCGAGAACGGAAGAAGCTCCAATGTCAAATTACACCACGTGATTCAGGAGGGTGGTGGATAGCGCTGATTAGATTTTGGTTAAAATCTTTCAAAGGTCAAGGTCACAGTGAGGTCAAACATTCGATTTTTGATGGTTTGATACAGATCATCGTAGAAACTTCTGGTTTGCGCCGCTACCTTCTCTAGAGACGCTTTTATTAGACAAGGTCAGAGGTCAAGTTGACGATTCGTAAGTACCAGTCTATGACTGCTTGTTTGTGTGTTTGTTTGTTTGTTTGTAGGCACGATAACTCGAGAACGGAAGAAGCACCAATGTCAAATTACACCACGTGATTCAGGAGGGTGGTGGCTAGCGCTGATTAGATTTTGTCAAAATCGGTCAAAGGTCAAGGTCACAGTGAGGTCAAACATCCAAAACATTCGATTTTTGATGGTTTGGTACAGAATCATCGTAGAAACTTCTGGTTTGCGTCGCTACCTTCTCTAGAGCAGCTTTTATTAGACAAGGTCAGAGGTCAGTTGACGATTTCGTAAGTACCAGTCTATGACTGCTTGTTTGTTGTTTGTTTGTGTGTTGTTTGTAGGCACGATAACTCGAGAACGGAAGAAGCTACCAATGTCAAGTTACACCACGTGATTCAGGAGGGTGATGGCTAGTGCTGATTAGATTTTGGTCAAAATCGGTCAAGAGGTCAAGGTCACAGTGAGGTCAAACATAATTCCGTAATTCGTGGAGAAATGGAGTATTTTTGCTTCGCTCGACATTACGAGTTCGTTTTAATTCGATTTTAATTTTGTCTTCGGTTTTTGCGATCGCTTAGGACGCTTAAAACTCGGTTGTCGAAATTCTGGTCAAAATCGGATGTTTCGGAGACGTTTTAACTTGTATAAAAAATATTTCACTCGACGCGTCACGGGTCGTCCCATGATGCAGTGCGCTCGAGCAGACGGTCGTTGAGTCACGTTAAGGTTTAATTGCGTGGAGAAATGGAGATTTTTGCTTCGGTCGACGTCGATTTTGAGTGTTTGATATAAGAATCATCGTAGAAACTTCTGGTTTGCGTCGCTACCTTCTCCAGAGACAGCTTTTATTAGACAAGGTCAGAGGTCAAGTTGACGATTTCGTAAGTACCAGTCTATGACTGCTTGTTTGTTGTTTGTTTTGACAGTATTACGGAAAAACTCCTCGACGGATTTCGACAAAACTTGGTGGGGGATTAGGTGGGTCCAAGGATCATGCCATTAGATTTTGGACTTGGCCAAAGCCCAATATGGCCGCTATGGCGGCCATTTTGAAAAAATATTTGAATTTTGTTTTTGCATTTCTACATGTTTTAAGTGATTTCCAACCCCCCCCCCCAAAAAAAATTGTTAGAGAAAAAAACCAGAAAATTTTGCAACTTTTTTTTCAAAAAAATTTCGATTTTATTTTTTTTGGCATTTCTACATGTTATTAGTGATTTCCAACAAAAACATTGCCAAAATTATAATTGCGGCTGATTTTGGAACTTCAGTGGATATACCACGTAAAATCAATTTCTATCTCAAGGAATCTAGTTATGACGAATGAATTGAGTATGTAAAAGTTAAAGTAAAGGGAAAGTTGCAAACTATAACTCTGTGAGCACTGTTGACATCAAATTGAATGAATAGGATATCAGGTTCACTTGAGTGACCTAGCAGTATTGGCGGCGGAGGTTTGCACTCTACCGAGTGCTCCCCTCTAGTTTTCTTATTGTATTGGTGTAGATATAAGGAAAGTGTAAAATCAGTAAATTGACCATGAAAAGGCGTATTCAAATATTATGAGCCAGTATTTTCGGTAAAAAAGCCATTATTTGATTTGTAAATTGCTGCTCTCCTGAAACTTTTCGCTGAAATACCTATTTGCTGAGAACAAGAGTCAAATGAATTCACATCAATTCAATGGGTTTGGAATCAACAAAAATTGCTTATAGATTACATACTTTACTCTATTTTGAAAAGGGAACTGATAATCGTGATAATGACAAACTCAGAAAATGTAGTATTATTGCACACTTCACTTTGAAGCGGCTACGGTTTACTGTCTACTACCATTATCCAGGACACATGGACACGCATACATCTCATGAGTACAATATGAGTTTCTGAGCTCAAGTGTACTGGCTCTGGATCAAAAAGTCAACACTTTTACAAGCAATGCGACTTTGCATTGCACATTCTAAGCTAGGCCGATATCTCAGTCTGTGTCTACTGGTCTGTCTACTGGCATTCTCTCCTCACAAGCACACAGTCCAGTGCTTTGCAGATTAGCCTTCTTGCATTTGCAGCGGTTTCTACAGCCTTTTTTGCAGCCGCACGACACCAGCTCGAAGCATTTTTGAAGCTCAGGGAGTGTGGTCCAGGACGTTTCGTAGGACCCATCCTCTGTTTGCCGCCAGCCCAGCTTGTTGGTGATGAGCACACGGGTTGAGGGACCAAGACCTGCCCCAGACATAGCCACCTGGAAGACTGATCTCTTCACATGCTGTTCCAAAGCATCGTAGGTAGGTGGATGCGCTGGAGAGTTCTCTGGCGAAGAGTTTCTTTCTGGCCTCGTTGACGTCCGTATATGGACTGGTGCGGTCATAGAGGAGCACACAAACCTTTCAATGCAGTGCATTGTCATCCTGGAGTTGACTGGCGTGGTGGTCAGGGTCACAGAGAATCTGTCAGTTCTGGAACGAGTTCCATGTGGCCCGGCAGATTTCTTCCATGCCCACGAATGCTGATACCGTGTCACATCCGGTCATGGCTGGAAGACAGGGAGGGCACGTGCCTTCTGTGGACCGAGGGAGGCAGCTATTTCATGGGCAGGGATGTAGCGGTAGTTTTGCCCGTCCAAAGGCAATCCAGAGTTCATCCACGCAGTAGTCGCTGGGCTACCATCACCGCCAAGACGACGACGTCGGTGTCTACGGTTCGAACTTGAATCCGACGGTGGCATGTCTGCAGCATGGGCCACATGTAGCAGATGCGAGTGTCCTCTCTTTGACCGCATGGAGCCAGAGAGCTTTCATCTTCCTGCCTTGGAAGGCAGATGACTGCTTCACCATCAGTGACTACCAGCTCCTTTGCCTCGTCATGGAAGGACTGCACCAGCACATCGGACAGGAAGGTGAAGAGCTCACCTTGTTTGCGTCGACACGTAGGAAACTCTGCCAGTTTCTGGTATGGCTGCGGTGCTCACCACGCGCCGTCGCACCCTTTTCCTCGTTTCTCCCTTGTCGCCGTCTTCAAGGAGCCATCTTTTTAGCTATCCCAAACGAGTCGAGACTGAAGCACGACGCAGCTGCCCTCGACGTAGGGATGAGACTTGGTGGGCATATTCTTCAAATTCTTGGCAGTGCCAGGCTTCAACATCTGCACGATGACGGCGCCGTCAAGGACAACAGAAGTGACAGCAGGTGCATCAGACTGAGCTTCAGCAACTTCAAGGCACACCAGCAAGTCGCTTTTGCTACCCAGGTGTAGCTTACCTGCATCAGATAACGGGAGGGCATGCTTGATTTTCATGACGGAAAGAACTCGCCAGGTTCCATCGGGTTCTGGCAGCCTATGTAGAGCCTTGCAAATAAGGCCATATCATTCTTCACAGATGCTTCCTTTCCTTTGGGTGGTTTTTGTCTTCTGTCTGTTCCGAAGAGGGGGAGTTTGTTCCTCTTTATAGGTTCGTCAATAGTCTTGGTTCTGTCGATGAGGCAATCCTTTGAGTATGCCTGAAACTGTTCTTGTCCAATCTGCTTGGCAGTGCGAACTGTTTCAATCACTGCAGGATCGGCAATCTCCTTGGTGTCTAGGACCAGCAAATCTGGACTATCCTCCTCGAAGGGATTCCCCAGCTCTTCAATGACAGCCACAAGTGATTGTACATCTTTGGCAAATGCTTCCTGTGCACGCGGTGTTTCTTCATGGTGACGTGTCTCCTCATTGGCATTTGGATGCATGTTCGCCTCCTCAAACTCCATGATCACTCTGGCCACCTCGGGTCCGGCGACCATCCAGCGCCTCAGAGCACTGGGATTGTCCGTCAGGCCAACGGCACCTCCGTCACCCTTGACACGGGCATTGTTTTGGTCAAGAGGAATTGCTGAGAATGCCCTCTTGGTCTTTTGCACTGTGAAGTGGCCTGCCTTGAACTCATTGTAGATCTCTGGGTGCTGTTGTGGAAGTTCTGCCATGTCACGCAGATGGACCGGTATCCACCGGGCATAGTTTATATGGTCCAATTTTGGTGCTTTTATGAAAAGTCGAACAATTGGTTTGCTATGCTGCAGTACTATATCACCCATGTTTTGTCATGCATCCAAGTGCCTGCTTTTACTGCCGTGATGAACTGCACAACGCTCGGGTAAAATATATAAATGTACAACACTCGAACATCGGCAGCCTGATGACAAGTGATTCTTTTGATTGCTGGCACTCAAAACGGGTACTTGCTCCACGGTTTAGCGTTGATGGAATTACTTTTGAGTCCTGAGTCTAAATGCCACATCAGTTCCATTTTAATTCTGCTATTTGAGCAATTTTGGTCTCTGTGCACAGGTTATTTTTATCCTCGAATTTGAGTTAGCCCGTTTGACTTTCTTCTCTGAGCACTTGCCCCCATGATAATGGGGATCCCAGGTTGAAATCCCATACACTGCGTTGATTTGTCCATCTCGACGACTTATAGCCTTGTAGGTCGCGTGCAAGTCCACTGATATCTCCTGAAGTCCTTGCTGTGCATGTGATTATGTACATGGTGACCCATGAATTGGTGACATGTTTAACCACACAATAGTGGTTGAAATGTGTTGGCGTGTTTACCATAAAGCAGTTGAGTGTGGAGCTGCAAAACGCCAAAGTTGTCGCTTCGCAAATGGCTGGCATAAGAAACTTGGGGTATCAGAGCGGTGTTGGATGCTTCACTTTTTAACGAGCATGTCTGAACATGCCGGTTAACACGATTACAATTGACTCAATTGAACCCCCAGCAAAAAAATCCGACATAACTAAACGTTTTTGATTGTGCAGCATGTATCATGCTGCGGAACCAGGTGACGTACCAGGCCACACGTGTTCTTATGAAATACAGACAATGTATTAAAACAGGACGAGACATCATAAACGGACCTCGGGCCCAAAGACACAGACTTTTATGATAAATCAATATACACTTATACATTGGATGCTGCTGTCCTGTCTGTGTCTGTTTGTGGTGAGGATGTTGAGGTCGTGGAGAGATTCACTTACCTTGGCAGTGATATTCATGTCTCTGCTGGCTGTGAGTCAGAGGTCAATAGACGTCTGGGTCGGGCCTGGGGAGTCATGGATTCACTGGATCATGGGGTGTGGCACTGCCGGTACCTGTGCGGGAGGATACCGGTACCTGATACCTGTCCGAGTCTTCAGGTCCTTGGTGCTTCCAGTCTTGCTCTGTGGATGCGAGACTTGGACTCTGACCAGGGATCTGAGACAGAGACTTAATTCCTTTGGTACCAGGTCTCTTCGGAGAATCCTTGGCTATCGCTGGTTGGACTTTGTATCCAACGAGCGGTTGCTGAGAGAGACTCAAATGAGACCAGTAGGATCAGAGAATTTTTAGATATTTTTTTGAAAGTGATTCTTCACCATTCATTGAGAGATGGGTCCAGAAATATATAAATATCATATAATCTCAACCTTTTTGTACTGGTTATGATAAAACTTAGTGAATGAGTTGAGTATGGGACGAGAACAAGCCAATTAAATATTGGTTAAGGTCAGGATGCATTTTTAAAATGTTATTTTATTGTTTTTTAAATTTGATTGGTCAGGGTCAGGATCTGGATTATCAGGGGACTACAAAACATAAACTGTTCTCCATAGCGGAGGTATGTGCTCCACTGAGTGCTGTTGTAGTTTATTATAGTTTCTGATATCAGCCCAGTCTCGGGCACCATCCAACCCCAGTGCTTCACACTAGTAGCGACAGATAACCACGTCTGTCACAGGCGTATCCGCGTGAGGGGGGGAACCACAGCGCCTAATGGGGTCTTGGCATACAGACCCCCTTCCCCCACCTACCAATCACGCTGTGAGTGTCAGATGCCGTTGGAGAGCCAAAGGCCTGCTCAGTTGTAGCTGCCTGGTTGAAACAGGCTCTGCACCACCGCTCAGGCGACATGTCCTTACCCTAACCATTAAATTAACACCGTCACCTCAGCAGTTGCACGAAGGACGACTCCACTCTAAACATTGATCTTCATACAAATAATGATTCTAAATCCTTACCATGAATTGAGTAGTAGTGCTAAAACCTTAATTCTATCTTTGAACTCCCCCTCTCCCCACCCCCCATGAACGTAGCAGTATTAATCAAATATTTTATAATGTTTTTTGGGGGGAGAATTATTTGTCGTGAGCACCATTTTTCCTCTGCACTCCCTACATTTGACTAACTCCTTGATGTCTATGGGACGGATTCAGTGATTAGCGCATGCTCACATATCTGACCTGACCTGGCCTGGCAGAGCACACCATACCATAATTTATTCACCATGCACTTTCACTTCGTGAAGGTGGTGTGAATTTCTAGAACCCCAAAAACAAAACGTTCTGTCTGTTTACCAATCCCATCTGAGTGGATATCGGCCTCACACGTGAACGCCAGATGGTGGTGTGCGAGGGTATTCAGAAGAAATACGGAAAAATGAATCAAAATTCACCGAGCGGTCTCTTTTCCCACAAGGTTGTCTTGATGTATGATTTGATATATGGCACCAACAATTGCAACTTGTACCGATCTGTAAAGAAAGTAAACCTTCATCATTCCCTTCGGCCATCCTTTATGGACAAGCTCCTCCGTGTGCTTTAAACACACACACACCGTAAAAACATATAAAACCTGACAAGCTGATTAATGGCCGAGCTGAAGACTGTGCGCTTGCTGAATTTCACCGAAGTGACTCATTTTACTGGACACCTGGAGGAAGGCACGGCTGTGTTTCTCAGCTCCTTGCTTCGAGCATTTGACATATCACCGTGCTCTGTAATATGAGGGCAATCGCCGATCATTTCTCGAGCTGGTGATCAATTCTCAGATCATCTCGGTGAAGCTCTTATGAAAATAACAAAAAGGATACTTTCCAGTGAGTACTTTTCAGTGTTCCAAGTCCGTAAACTTGATAGCTTACCTCCTCCAGCAACCCTCCGACCATAAATCCGAGAATGCTTTATCTGGCATCATTTGAGGGTCGAAAATGTTCAATTTTTATTTTCGAACTCAGTGACTCAGTCAAGTTTTTTTTTATTATTATTATTATTATTTTATTTCTTCCTCGAACATTGCATCACGCAGACTGTGACTAATACCTGTACGTCTTGAATTGCAACTCCTTGAGTAACGTAATGATCCGCCGACTCACTTTCCTGTGCGACTCATTCAATTTGAATATTGGGATGTGGGACGTGGGTGCAACTGCCTCTTCACGGGCAACATTCTGCGCACATTCCAAGTCCATACATCCATTAGCGTGCAGCTCCTGATTGTTGGTTTGCATCGTTACTGGGATCGTGCCTGTGCCGCTGACGCAGCGCCCCATTGTAGGTCAGGAATTTGGAACTTGGACAGGGTGTCGGCAGTATTTCACCTACCCTTCATCAAAACACACGGTTGGAATAGCTTAGCATACAGCGGCAACCCCTGCCGGCAGATTGGTCTCCAGCTTAACGTGCAACTCTCTGCATGCAATGGATGCACCACTACGATAATTAATGGTCGGGTCGAGAATCGAACTCTGATTCGACAGCTCGAAGGCGAGTTCGATATCTCTCTGCCATCCTGTCGGACACATTCTTAGTTACCTGATGGCATTTTTGAGTCTACTGCAAAATATATTGTAGGCCAGAGACAAATGGGCAGGCAAATTACCCCTTCCTCAAAAGTTATCAGTGCAGATCCATCTGGATTTCTATCGACAATTTGATAACAAATTGGTAGTTCTCCTCTCCTAAGGTTCCTTGTGTTTCAAAAGATTTGAGGTCCGGCTCCAAATCCTTAATTTTGACAGCATTTGAACCCGCAACTTATGAGATACCGATCTGGTGTCTTCACTGTAGCCATGCCACATCCAAATTGCTAAAGCAAGCAGATGGATTGAACTCGCCATGACGTACAATATCCTTGGATTAGGACATGCACAGAGGACAGGTGCACACAAGGGTTTGACAGAATTAATTATTTACTTGTTTCTCAACCCCCCCCCCCTCACTGAAGTGGAGGCAGGTCTGAGAACGAAGAAGGAAGTAAGCGGATTAAAAGAGATTGCGGAAAACATGGTGCCACATACGCACCTGTGACACAGGCACCTGTCCTTCGACCTGCCTAATCGCCAAAGCTACCTATGATTGTCTATTCTCTCTATGTCTAAGTACTTTAATCCATTTGATTAACGTAATGATCCACTGACCAGCATTTATATAATTGCAAAATTGTACAGGCCTTCAAAGGAGGTTTGGTTGT
This sequence comes from Eptatretus atami, assembly GCA_035128595.1. NCBI lineage: Eukaryota > Metazoa > Chordata > Myxini > Myxiniformes > Myxinidae > Eptatretus > Eptatretus atami. The sequence continues at coordinate 37,292,323 of CM068968.1, forward strand.
TTGAGAAATGAAAATCAGAATAAATATGGAAGGGAAGAGTAATTCAGAAAATGTTGTGGGAAACGAATTTGGGAGGAGGCCAAGTCGGCCTATTTTTGTGTACATATTCGAGGCTCAGGGAAGAGCTATAATTATTAGTACACTGAATGGATCAGGACACAACAGGACAACAGGAGCAGTTCAGAGACGGGGGAAACACCAACGGCAAAATTGGAGGCAAGATAGAGGCAGACTTGGACAAACAATGGGTGTGGGGAGGAATGAGGGGCAGGGGATGATGCAGGGGGTGGACAAGATGGATATAGAAGGAAACTCTCAGAAGGGAAAACTGGAAATTTGGAAGGGGAGGAGTGGGGGGGGGGTAACGAGGGGAGAAAGGATCATGGTTTTGGATTGGGGACGATTTGAGATGGCGGTGAACAGCTTTCTTGAAGACCTGGAGGGAAGAATGAGATTGAGACAGTGTGAAGTTGATTCCACAGGTGGGAGAAAAGAGGAATGAACGAGTGGAAGTGAGCAGTGATCCTGGATTTGGGTAGTTTAACCAGAAGCAGGTTGATGGTGGACTGTATGTGCCCTGCAGAATATTGGGTGTGAGAGTGGGGTGGGGGGGGGGGGACGAAGTACAGAAAGAACAGAGGGGCAAGATCAGAAAGGATGTGGTATAAGGCAGAGAGATCACCAATCTTTCTGTGATGGCGTCGTAAAAGACCCATCGACTCAGCTTCGTCATGAGAGATTCCAATAATCTTGAATGCCTTGGTTTCCACAGCGTCAACCTGAGCAAGATGAGGCAGAGGAGCCAACCCAGAGGGGAGAGCAGTTCTCCATCAAGCTGCGGATGAAGGCCTTGTTGGTGGATTGGAGTTCAAGTGTGTCAAGGAAGGACTTTGTACGAAGGAAGACGCGTAGTCAGTGGCTGGCTTTGGAGGCCAACTTTGAAATGTGGTTTTACGAAGAAGGATCATGGCTGAGTGAGACCCAGAAGTTTGAATGACCGAACTTCCTCAAGAGGATTGTTAAGAAAGTAGATGAGGGGGTGGGGGGTTTGCCAGATGGTCCTTTTGGAGAGAGATAGTGAGATTTGTCAGGATTGAAAGACATATTCCAAGTGTTTCACCATCTTGTGATTTTTTTTAAGGTCTAAAGAGAGGATGAGGGATGTCACAGAAGAAGGTGGAGTCATCAGCAAATAGATAAAGAGGGTTTCCAGGGATTCAGAGAGATCATTGATGAAGATCAGGAATAGGACTGGGCCCAGAACACTGCCTTGTGAGGCACTCCAGTCTTTACAGGGAGAGGAGATTAAAGGATTCCGTTGAGTGCCACACGTTGGCTACGAGAGTAGAGAAAGTCATTGAGTTTTGTGTGGAGTTGGCCTTGGATGTCATAGGCAGAGAGTTTGGAGAGTAATGCAGGATGTCAGACTATATCAAAAGCACGAGATTTGTCCAGAGAGACGACCCTTATCTCATGTCTGACATTGAGGGCCTCCTTCCATTGTTGGGTGAGTAGCAGCAGCATGTTCAAAGTAGAGTGACCTGATCTGAAACCAAATTGGTTATCTGAGATGAAGTTTTTGGAAAAAAAAAGAAAGATTTCATAATCGACTGCGGTGATGGATTCAATGACCTTGCTGATGATTGGAAATAAGCTGATAGGTCTGTGGTTAAGGAGATTGGTTTTTGCACCTTTTTATGCAATGCAGTGATGTTGGTGGATTTCCAAGCAGATGTAATATGATCGAGAAAAATGACAGGTTTGAAGAGGACAGAGAGAGAATGTGAAAGAGCAGTAGAGCAGGATTTTAGGACACGCGAGCTGATGCCGTCCGGTCTGGTTGCAGAGGGCCCAGTAGGTTAGGAGGACATTGGGATAAGTGAGGGTCGGTGGAAGGGGTGTGGTGGTGATAAGGGAGTGAGATATTTGGGAGGGAAGGCGAAGGGACATTTTTACTGGTTTTTTTTTTGCTACATATTATGTTGATGCTCACTTTTTGAGATTCAGTCATTTTTATGGCCTTCCTGCACTGTAGCCTCGGCACATGGCTTTGCCTTCCATTCTCTTCCTCTGTTACCTCAAGCAACACTGTTTCTGCTGTCACCAAAAGGTCACCATAAAAAAAATACACACACACACACATGTCTCAAACCCCTAAATTCGTGAGATAGCAAAGCACAAATTGAGTCCCAAAACTGCAAATGCTGCACAATCTGTGAGCAACAAGCATCATCTCCTGCACAAACGCATTGTCTTTGCCCCGCTAATCACCAGCTCAGAGGTGGCGTTGTGGTCAGGAAAGGATAAATTAAACAAAAAATGATTCCTCTGACCCTGAATGCAGCATGACACTTACATCATGTGCATAAGTATACCACCACGTCACCTTCAAACGAGGATGGCCTCTGAGGTACTCGGGTCCTTAAAAACCGAGATTTATGGTCACAAGTAAATGCATGCGGAGCCGCCAACCCGGGTTTTGTCCTTTATTCATTTACCTCGTGGTAAATATAAAAGTGGCAGTGACCCTTTTGTGGCAACGTGACAGTGACGTCGCCGGTGTTGCTGTAAGTTAGAGAACGGATTATAATCGTCTTCATCCCAACCACAAAACTGTGTCCTCACGGTGCTATAGTTGGGCAATAAATGAGTTTGTGTGGCGGACAACGCTTGCTGTTCACAAATTGTGCAGCATTGGATGTAATGGGACACGATCTGGCGTCCTCACCAATCACAGTTAGGGGTGCATCTTTAACCAGTATGTAGCCTTAAGGCTTCAAAGTCACTAACTGGATGGAACAGCAGCGTATTGCCCTGACGGGCCCCCAAAATGACGAAACTAGTCTGTAGCTTCACTTTTCATCTGCTTGGTGACAGCATTTGATCTTGGCATCTTCGCACTACAAGAGGCCATTCTGGGGCTGCAGTCGTGACATCGTCGTGACGTTGTCGTCACGGCGTTCATCCAGGTTGGAAAACTTATTTGATCATCTTCATAGAACTCCCAGTCACTAAAATTAGTATTGGTGTGTGAAATTCTTGAGGATATCCCGAAGACTCAATAGCTCAGTGGGCTGTCGCCGCGTGAGCGTTGAGGTCCTTGGGTTTGAGTCCTGGGTTGAGTCAGAATTTTTTCACACCAACCCCACGCAGGAATTTATTCCTGTTTGTTCAAAAAATTATATATATATAATATATATATATATCTATATCTTATACATATTAACAGATAGTCAGGTTCCACCAGGATGTTGGAAGGGAATTTGTTTCCAATCGAGTGTGGAATATTTTGGGAGTTTGACAGGAATGTCCTGTGGCAGGAAAGGGTTTTTTTTTTTGAAGTTTTGGGGGTGGGAGTAGTGAGGAAATTCTGTGTAATGTAAAATGAGACGTCAAGTCTGTCTAATGAAATTATTCATTTGTTATAAATAATAAATAAACTAAATAATAAATAAACTATTATATGAGGTATCATCCAGCATTATACGTGCTGTGGTTACGACGTTTACCCCGTGCAAACACGATGGTGCTCTGGGAAGGGTTTGAAACGGCAAAGGGCTTACCTTGCGTAGCCCTTCACGGTTGCTTTATGCAGCTTCTTCAGCTACAAAAGCATGGGAGGAGTCAATTTATTTCTACAATCCTAACCACCTGGATTTAATTCATAAGGTGAGAGCTGATTGGTTATTCCCTCCATTCACAGGTGAGAGATGTGGGTGGGTCTTCGTTTTTTTTTCAATTATATATTGACTTATTTTGATGTTTACACGTGGTACATGCTTGGGAGCCTCGTTGGTATGCATGTCTGTCTGTACTGTCGCGGAGGAGTCGCCAACAAGCGATGAAACTGGTCCGGCAGCTGAGGGGGTGTGTAGCATTGGGATCCTCATCTGTGTACTATTTGTGAACGTCTTTACAGCTGTGGAGTTTTGGATTTGGAACAGAGACCTCCCAGGTCTCAAAGTATCCATCTCCATGTCCCTGTGTCCAGGCCATAACCTTTTTTTTTAACCATTGCAGCTTTTGTCGTCAAATTTTCAACAAACCTTTATTATGAGAATATGGAGAACACTAATAAATAAATTTTACATTTTTATATATTTTTAGTTGTTTTCATCAAGTTTTTAGGTCGAGTACAAAACGGATGCAGACGGGCTTTGCATTTTGAGATGTTTTCTACTTTTTCATGTCTGTTTCCCCCCAATCATCCGCTCCTCTTTCTCCCTTTTATTTATTTATTTATTTATTTTGATACAACATCCAGGCTCGTGGAATAGTGATCCTTATCAAACTTACCTGTGTTTTTATGTGTCACCTGCCAACCCAAATGCCTGTAATATCTCCTTCCTTACTTTGCCCACCTTATTGCAACATTACCACATTTTCATCCTTTTCATCCTTCTCCTTTTTCATCCTTTTCTCAATTTCGATCGCTCAGTCTTTGTCCATCTGCTCATGGGCTGGCGCTCTCTTCCCTTTCCTCTCGATACCCAATAACAGGGTGCCGGCGTTGTCTCCGTATATCTTTTCATGAAGCGCTATGGCCTTCCCGATGAATTCCAGCCACAGCGTTCGACCTACCGTGCACGTCTGAGTAACTGCTCCGACTTCTCTGGACAATTTCTTCATCCTGACGTGGCTTCTCCAAGCGGTGCAATAAGTTGGGGTGTCGATCGCCGGACGTCCGATCAGTCCAGCGACAACTCGGTACCTGCCAATGCTAATTATCTAGCTCTTCTTTCCTGCCCCGAATTGGAGACCGTTTCTTCATCTCCTTGCTAACTGGTACCTTGCGTTGGTGGGAATGCTGTGATACTTGCCACCATATTTTCCTTTTCCTTCCCGTTCTCTTTCTTTCTCTACCTTTTGGGTGGCAATCTGTGTCTCTCTATCTCTATCCAACTTTCTCACATCAGGTGGTTTGCCTTTATACTCTTCCTTGGATTGCTGCTTTGAACAGTTCTCCAGGTTCAAAAAGGTCTGCGTGAAGCAAAATATTATGGATTTTGTCGTCGTTTGAAGCAGGACGTTGAGAAATACGTGTTGTAAGAAATAAGTTGTACTTTTGTGCAAGACCGACACTGGATAAAGTGGAAACGTGAGTAAAAACCTGGGAACCTAAATCCTCTTGTGTATGAAACAGCTGCTTGCCCGAGCCAACAGCCCAAGCTTACCTGGACACCTTTGGTAATGACTCCTGAAAATCCTCAACACTCATAAACCTTAGCTTTGCAATGGACAGGTGCAGTTTACGTGGTCAACGGAAGACCTCACACACCAATAGGTGAAAGAGAATCCCATGTATTAATGCTGAGCAGCGATAATCACGTTTTAACTTGAGACTCAGGATATTGGGTTTGGTTCCTTCAAGCCCGCCATTACCAATATGATTTGCCGTGGGGACGTGGTTGCTGGATCCGTGAAACAGGAAGCCAATATAGACTACTGTTATTTACGTGAGTTGATTTGTACATTTGGCTTCATTATGCTTAAGATGCTGGTGGCCTGGGCCTCGTGAAATCACCAAACGTCGACAAAGGCGATGAGCTTGTAATATCAGGCCTGGACCGAGTTATACAGTATACCAACACTTCCTGTATTTCAGAACAACAAACATACCTTTAGCTTAACAACAGTATTCCATGTAATCAACGAGACTTCTTTGTTTGTTTTGTTTTTGTTTATTTATTTATCGCTGTCTAAGCTCTCTGCTGTCATGTTTACTCTCTCTCTCTCTCTCTCTCTCTC
>CM068968.1:37311709-37330294 GCA_035128595.1 Eptatretus atami
GGCCGCCCTTTTTAGGCGAGGGTTTCGGCCATACCGGGAAGCCCGCCCACTCCGCGTGTCCGGACTCGCCAAAAAAATGTACTACACAAAGATTCTGCCTCGGAAAGCGAGTCGCCGGTTAGGCGAGTCGGCGAACACGCGCTTGTTCAGCCCATGCGAGAGTAGCAAGCGAGATGAAGGTGCGAGCAGGCAGAGGGTATGGATTGGTTATTGAAACAAGCACTAAACGAAAGGAATTCTCCAGATGTATTATATATATATATATGTTTACGGTTCTAGGAACCGTATGCATACAAACATACAGTTGTCCCAAGTCAGTTATTCCATTAAGTATATGTGTAGATAGATCCTACTTGTGTGTGGTGGGAAGACACTGGGGTGCGTTGCGATGTTTTTTTAGTTAGATGAATAAATAATTATATCCCATCCACGATGACCCACTACCTGCCTCTGCTCTCACCTTCATCTCGCTTGCTACTCTCCGGCTGAACAAGCGCGTGTCGCCGACTCGCCTAACCGGCGACTCGCTTTCCGAGGCAGAATCTTTGTGTAGTACATTTTTTTGGCGAGTCCGGACACGCGGAGTGGGCGGGCTTCCCGGTATGGCCGAAACCCTCGCCTAAAAAGGGCGGCCCATGGAAGCCCCGTCCAATCAGGGCGAACAGTGACGTCGGCTTCACCAAGGCCCCTCCCCACTGAGGGAGATCTATAAATTACGACACCATTCGTTCAGAGTGGTCTGGTGAGCTGGAAAGTGAGTCGTCTTGAGCAGAGCGTTGGAGTGAGACAGTCCGTCGGCTGGTGTGTGAAAGAAAGGAGGAAGGTCGTGGAGTGGTTGCGCTCTTTGGGGGTTGTTCGGTTCGAGTGTGAGAGAGCTGGGAAGACTCGACCACCTTGACTGGGTCTCTCGTAGGGTCCTGTCTGCAGCCCTGATCCCCGCCTCGGACTCCGCTCTACTCAACCCGGGCTCCTTCGCAGACACGGTCTCCACGCGGGCCGCCGTGGACCGAGCCGCACGACCATTGACAGGTGCGCACCATGGAGCATCCCTTCCTCCAACGTTCAGGTACCCGAAAGAACTGCGATCTCAGCTCACCTTCCTCTCTGGCTGCAAAAGATCCTTTGCAATACATCTGGTTTATTTTCGTCTGAGTGTGTGGCGCCGTCTTCAAGTAGAATTGCATAAGTGTTTTTATTTGATCATTGTAAATCTTGCCTGTTTTATTCTCGCGACAAGTCTGCTCTGTGTCTCCTTTGTAAGTTGCTGTAAAATTGTCGCACTACATATTTCTCTCATCTTCCCTGCATAACATCCCAATAACCTGTTTCATGTGCTACATATATTTTCCTCGCTTTATTGTAAATAAATTATTGTAGAAATGTTCCCAGTTCGTTTTCGTCTTTTCCTTCATTGGTCCAGCATGGTTTGGATCTGAGTTTTTAGCCGGGTCATTATTCCCGATATTCTGTTCATTCGAGCCGGTACGTCCTTGTAGTTCCGCTCAGCTGCATCCGATCCGGAAAGGTGGTTGGTAGAGTTGGTAGTTGGTAGAGTGATCCGGATCGGGCAAGGCGTACGAGGGCGTGGTTCCCCGGTAGACAACACCGCGTGGTTAATTAGGTAAATTGGTTCTAGACAAAAAGACCCTCGCTACGCGGTGGAGGTAATGGCGTCCACAATCGACTAAGCGAGCCGCCGCCTCACGGAATTATCTTTAGCGATGACTTACAATTCCGGGAGTCCGGTGGGAGACGACGTAACTCCCCCCACCTCGCGGTCGCTCTCGCCACCGGTCTCCAGTCCGCAACATATATATATATATATATATTTGTATGTATATATGTGTTTACAGACATACATATACAATACACACTAGCAGGGTATGCTTACACATTGTAAGCAACACTGAACCATGCTTCCCCATTGTCTTGCATCGCTCACCTACATTTGATTGTTCATTTATTTATTTTCTTTTTTTTCATTTATTTATATTTTCATTTACGGATGCTCTCCGACGGTTCTGTGATGTTTCCTGGTGTATCGGCTTCAATATCCATCGGCAGGCAAAATTACCATGCTTCCCCATGGTCTCGGGTCACTCACCTACATTAAAAAAAAATCATTTATTTATATTTTTATTTTGGGTGATGTCTGACGATTCTGTGAATTTTTTGCGGTGTACCGACTTCGATGTCTATCGGTGCGCAAAATTTCAGCTTTCTATGTCACCCGGAAGGTACCGATCTTATATCAGTCAGTGAGTCAGTGGTTCGAAAGAGCTCTATATATACTATACGACCGTGAACCCGTTGGGTTCCCCTTGTGACAGCGGTTGATGAAAAAAATCATTTCAAGAAAAAAAAAGATAGCTCCAGCAACTATACCGCTGAGGTTGTTTGCATTGATCAAATACTCCCGAAGAGTACTTGACTGAATCGGGAATTGATTTTTTAATAATATTTTTTTCGTGCCCGATTTTAACGAAACTTGATACTGCACACCGCCAGGAGAATGGTGAGTTAGGTGGGCGAAATTTGCGCTATTGTGTACCGTTTTGGCTGTATTTCGGAACATACAAACATATATACAAGATGAGAGTTTTGTATATATCGATAATATATATAATATAAAAATATGTATATTATATACACACTGATGTACCATACTCTGTTACAGACTTTCCTGCCATTTTCTTTGTTTTTTGATGTATACCATTTTCCTTTTTAGGTTTGGTGTGTTATCATGGTATTTGTTCCCTGGGATTTGAAGCTCCATAGCTCAACTATGTCATTGATAGTGAAGCAGAAGACAAAAGTGGTGGCTCTGTGGTATGACACGAAATCATATGTAGACACCTGCCCGAGGTTCTGCGGGAATACGACCTCAAAACACGTGATGGATCCACAAATTGTGCCATTCACATATTGTGAAACATTTTGAGCACAAGGGTACAGTGCACAACCAAAGCAAGGCAACAGTGGCAAGCTAACATCAGTAACCAAGAACCAAGCCAACACGACGCCGTGCAGGATTCTGCAGTGGACAGTCCAAGAAGTCCACCGCTGGCGTTCCTGGGAGCTAGGCATCAACCCAACATATCCTCACGAAGAAACTGAAGCTTTCCCATAAATTACCTCTATGAGGCATAACTGAATCAAGATGATATGAGAGACTTGATATGTGCAATTGCGTCAGTGACGGGATGGAGTGGTGCCCAAACTGGATCAAACCTGATCTGATTCAGTGATGAAGCCCATTTCCTTGAATGGTGCCATCAAAAACCACAACAACATCTTCTGCGGGGGCAAAACCACCTGAGGTGATCACTGAGAGGTACCTGTAAGGGTGAAGTCACAGGCTACTGTGCCTTCAATGTCAGATGGGGACGCTAGGCCTTACTGGTTTGAGAATGACAACAGTAGGATGGTGACGATCAACGGTCAGTGCTACCGGGCGTGCCAGAAGTTCCATAATGATCTAGCCCAAAAGGTCACCCCAAATCAGCTCAGCATGACCTGGTTTATGCAGGATGGTGCATCCCCGCATACAGCTGGTGACACCATCATTTTCCGCGGCAGCTCTTCACAAACCGTCTTGTTGCCCTGAGTACCGCTCATGACTGGGCACCACATAACCCAGACTTCAACCTCTAGATACTGGTTCTGGAGGCTGCCAAGGGCTCTGTCTCACCAACCGCCCTGCCACAGAACTTTGGAGTCAGGATCAATGCCTGTCTGAACCACGGAGGGGCATACATCGAGAACGTCAATTACGTCAAGTAATGCCAATTTCAGACCTTGGCCTCTCACTAACTCAAGCAGTGACTTACTGTAACAGCAATCAGTGATATAAAATACATGTCATAAGCTTTCAAGAAATGTTTGGTTCACATTCCTGAGGTTTCTGTTTCTTTGGCATAGTTATTTCCTTCAATGAATGTCTAACATAAGCACAAAGTAATTATTTGTGTATTTAGATATGCATCACTTATGTACTAGTTAAACATCTACCCATACCGATGTTTGTTTTTAAATTATCAACCCATTTGACCCATTATTGATGTTTACCCTTTGCAATCTGTCCTATACGTGTTATTTTCGTTTTTGCGAACCCTTGCGGCATAATTTGAGGCCGGAAAGCCAAACAAGCATTGACGATGGCAGCAGCAGGGGGAAAGTTCACGGTGGGGTGCTCCGCCCACTTATCTGATCGGCATCCAACTGGGATGAAAGGGGAGGTGCACGGGACGCACCGGCGTGAGGTGGGAGCCAGAGACAATCAAGGAGTGTGTGAAGTGGGAGGGGGGGGTGGACGTAGGAGATGCCTGGTCCGACCTGAGGAGAAACTGTGGAGAAAGCAGGAAAGGCTGCCTCAGAAACTGCTGGCACTGGGAGAAGTCATGCCTCCACCCAGGCAGCCACGCATATCCTCCTTCAAGGCGTCGATGCACACGAGACCAGAGCTCCATTTACAGCCGCAGACTGGCCGGGTTCCACCTCCTCTCCACTCACTCTGTTGGGTTTGACACAAACTCTCTTCAGTCCTGTTTGTCTCGCGCGTGTCTCCGAGGGCTTAAGACATAGTTACCATAGTTATCTAAGGATCCCGATCATTCATTGGTTCCTTGGGCACGTATTCGGTAGTGGTTTACGATGTCCAGGCTGAGTTTTTTCAAAAATCAATTTGAAGGCAAAAATAACAATTCCTGAATAACTACTCCCGAAGCAATTAAAAAATCAGATCGTTGAGAGGTCCTGCTCAAAAATGGGAGCAGCAAGGGGATACTCCCCACCTTGAAAGAACCAAAACGGACAGAACGGAGGGGCCAGACACACTTGGGCACTGTGTACTGCCATACTACCCGGGCCTTTCTGAAAGGATTGGCAGGACTGTGATCAATTCTACATTGGTTGAAACCGGAAGGAATTTAAAACAATAACCGGATGAACATGATAGAGCAATCAAGCTCGGAAAAGTGACCCAGTCAGCCATAGCACGTCATGCCTGCAATCTGGCCAAATTTGATTTTGATGGGATCCGTGTCTGAGAACTACATCTAACAAAGGACACAGTTGATTTTGGAAGTGTGGTCAATGAGAGCCGGGAGAGTGGTCTTACAGGGGAGACGGTGGACATACGACACAACACACACCTCTGATGTAAATTGCAAAAACTGGATGGTGCAAACGGCAGGATAAGGTGAGCAATAAACACCCAATCCCAACACCACATCCACACGGCACAACATTCAATGAGAACCTCAACAACTCGCACAACCAACACCTCATCATGCCCAACCCGGACACGAAACCAGCCTGTTCGTGCCCGGAAACACAAAACAACAAGTGAAATCCTTCAATACAGCGCGTGTGTGGGAAGCAAATGAGTACACTAATGTAAAAATATGCAATTTATGCTTTTTCAGTTGAAAAACAATTAAAAAGCATACTTAATATTTGAAACAACCGGGCGTAATGGGTGCGCCTGTAATCCGGCTACTCGGAGGCTTGGGTTGGAGGATCGCTTGAGGACGGGAGCTCTGCGCTGGGCTGCGCTATGAAGAGGTGTATAGGGCATCCCGGAATCATGGCGAACCCAATCCTTATCCCTGTCGTAAGAGGTGACCAGGGTTGCGTCAGGAAAAGGCATCTGGCGTAAAACCTGTGCCAAATCAGTATGCGGATCATAACGGATGATCTGCTGTGGCGACCCCTAACGGGAGCAGCCGAAAGACGAACAACAACTTAATATTTGAAATGAATATATTAAAGAGAATGATGGCATAAGAAGAACTTAGCTTTCAGCGTTCGGCGTTCGGCGCGAATGCCATGGTGGGCGAAATGACGTCTTTCATTCGTTCGTACATGAGAGGGAGCGTTTCTTGGTTTTTTTCCGTCAAGCAATTAATTCAATGGTTTTCACATATATAACACATTAGTTTCACAAATTTCCATTGAAATACTCGGGTATTTCCGTCAATTGTCGCCATTTCCGTCGAGGTTACGCACGATCTACCGCGGGCCGTCATTGGCTCACTTGAGGCACGTGGGGGGGGGACACCGGGGACATTTCAAACTCGGTGCAATTGTTTACAGCGCACGCGCTGTTAACAAGAAGCGCACACATGCTCACCCACACACATACAACCAGATCACGTGTAAGTATAAACAAAACCAAGAGTAGGGCACCCTTTCAACGAAGTGAATTGACGTTTCTTTTGTTTTGCAAAACCATTTTAAAAAGCATTCCAACATTTGACCCGAGCACCAAGCACGTCACCATAAATGAGCGGTCATATCGAAATAAAAAACCGGACACGAGCCGAGGCCTGGGGTGAATTTGCCTGAAGAAGCCGGTTGTGAAGCTGGTGAAACGTCGCCTGAGACTGGGTCTGCTCTCCCTTTTTTGCTCAAATCAGTGGAGTCGATGTCTTTTTTCTTTTGGTTGGAAACGCCTTCTTCTTCTTTAAAAAAATTAAAAATAATACAAAAAAAATTTACAACAAATATTATATATATTATATATATATATATATATATTTATATATTATATTATCCAAACAACAAATGTACATAATCTGATATTCACACAGCACCAATAAACTTTCACCTTCTTTGAAAACTCCTTTCGTGTACAACTTTGCAAAAAACTCAACCAAATGTGAACAGTGACTGAAACTAGTCTTAAGGAAAGCTTAAGATGCAATCTGCATGGGCAACAATTGGAAAATAGGACTGGTATTCCTGCAGCTCACCTGGATCAGCGCAACAGTCACTTAAACCCCCCCCCCCCCCCACACACACACTCACACACACACTCACTTAGAACCCGATTTTTTTTTAATGGGGTGAACAAACTTTGGTACAACACATGTGATGAAGGTTGTGGTCAAGTTATATTGAAATCATGGGTGTAGTTTTGGAGAAGATAGCAAATACCTATTTTTTGGGGGGCAGGGGGGTTGACATCCTTAATGATAGCAAATTTAGGTGTTGGTCAATCACCTTCGTTAGACATCATATGTGAAGGTTGTGGCCAAGTTTCACCAAAACTGTGTGTTCGGTTCAAGCGATAAATGACTGAAGTGCTTATGGACTGACTGACAATCACTGCTCGATCGCATAACTCACCTGACTCAAGTCCAGGTGTGCTAAAATGGTTGAAATCAACAGTACGAGGTTCGAGGTATGCTAATCACAGCGGTAAAGCAAGAAAAGCTGACGTTTCAGGCGTTAACCCTTCATTGTCAGAGTAAACGAGCATGTGTCAGACAATTTCACATCAAACAGTGAAGCGGAACTGAAAATAAAACAATCACTTCAAGTTGTACATCGGATTGATTGGAAGGCAACATCAATAAATACAAACATCACAGTAAATCCGGTGAACGAATTGACACAAAGGAACGTTATTTGCTCCCTCGGTGGTGTGTTTGTGACTCGTGGCATTATGACGTCATTATGACGTGACACTATATTCGTGGCATTATGACGTTTGTGACATTAAAACGTTCCGCCTTATGCACACGCCAATGAGGGGGAAGCAAATCAATAACCTTCGTCGGCCTCAAATTCCGGGGCCTTGCAGTCACAGCAACTTCTCTGAACTTTGAACCCGATGAAGCACCCTTTTCAAGCACGTGATCAAGCAGCGATCTCAATGATGTCACAAAAATATATATATTCAGGAGCAGTCTATTTATTAAGTACATTGATAGAGGAGATTTATGACCTCTTCCCCTGTTCATGACAAAAAACATCTTCCTTCCCTCTCTCACTTCCATCTCTTTTCAATACCTTTACCTTCCTCTCCATATCTTCCTTTCAAACCACCTCTCTCACTCCTGCTCCCAATTATGACATGTAATATATAGATGGTCCCTTTATCTAGTAAGATTCTACTCTTGTTAGGAAGCCTTATTTGTTTTAACAGACATAATAATGGGTAAAGCCCACAATAAAAAGCCCTCCTCCAAAGAGCAAGTCATCAGGTCAAAAGTCATGTGATCTTAAAATGCAAATTCATATCCTGGGATTAATGGGTAACTTAATAATGGGTAACCCCACACATGGGTGTAACTTAAAACAGTTACCAATGCATGAGTGAGAAATCTTTTTACATTGTACTACACAACCACAACTACAGGATTTTGTAAAGTTTCACATGAGGATTACTTTGATGCTTATATACTTCTCTGGACAGCCACTGGAAGAGGCGCAGTCCATGGTGCCCCAAGGCCTTGTCCTCCGGCCTGCTCCAAATTCTGCCTTCCTCGACCCCCCCAAAATCACACATGTTCCTCAAGAAACCCTCACCTGCTCACCTTCAAAAAGTCCAGACTAGTTGCCCACCTGCATCCATTACTCCCATTATTCTGATGGTGAATTGTCTCCGTGTTTCCGTTCGTCTCATCCTCCTCACTTCAGTCTTTCAAATGTGCTGCCCATCGCAACCCATGCACATCCATGATCTCTTCCACATGCTGATAGTTTCCGATCTGTTCCTCTCTGGGCCACTGGTACTCGTTTTTATGCTATTTCTCTTTTCTCCTTGTGTATGTGTACCCCACCCACCTCCATTACTTTTTGGTCGTCTGGAAACTTGCTGCCCATTGTCATTAAGCTCCTCATGAGCCTTGATCCTTGTGACAAAAGCAAAAATAGAGGGAAAACAAGAGAAAGTGAAAAAGAAATCTGTATAATGATCCATCTTGCAATCTTCAGGCTGTCAGGATAGCCTAGGTATGTACAATCATCACCTGAGCTGGCTAGCCTGGGTTTGAATCTTGACCGAGGTACAAACTGTTATCCTGGTGTTTCATGGGCTGGGCAAGGCATCAACGTGTGCACCGTCTATCTGAATGATGTTCAACCGGAGGACCTGTCTGCCGGCATTAGTTGGTCGACGTAAAGGTCTCAAGGTGTCTTTAGCAAAGAGGAGGCGATCTATCACCGGCACTGTCCATGAATTACAAATTCCTGCTGGGAAGGCAAATGGCAAACCACCCAGCATAAAACCCGTGCCAAGAAACTGCTTCGGCAGCACCGACGCTCTGTAAAAAGTATGCTCCATCCCATCTCGCCTCAGTAATCTGAAATTTGACATTAAAAATGAGAACACATAGTTTTGGATTAGGAAGTGTATAAATAATGATGTATTATGATAACTAGAACAGCACTTGGAACGAGAACATCTGAACCTGAACCAAATCTAAGTCGGCTGGTTCTTGTCACCTAACCAACTTATTCACCATCCATCCATCCAATTGGGATATCTTGTACAGAGTATCAGTGCTGCTGAAGCAGTCTTCGTGGCTATTGGGCACAATCCTGGATGGATCGCCACAGGATACTTGAATGGCTCAATATCCCAGCAAGCTGGTTGGTACTCATTTTGCCAACCTCAGAAGGATGACAGGTTGAGTCAACCCCACCTAGTATTACTTCAATGGCAAAGCAGGATTTGAACTCAGGACCCTAGGATCCCAAGCTTGTTACACTGACCATTAAGCCAACACGAGGCACAACTTATTCACCAGGTTTTGTCATAATCTCCACAACATTTTGAGAAATTCGTGCTGTATATTGTTGTTGGCCTCATCTCTCAACGGATGAAGAATTTCTCAAAAAATTTAAAATTCTCGTGTCCCGGATCCGGATCTTCACCAAAATTGAATTAATTCGTCCTTGTCCACCACACACCCAAACCTATCCACAAAGTTTCGTCCGCATTTGTGCACAACTCTTTGAGATATCCTGCAAGATATCACTTTTAGTGATACCACTCAATGGTGAAGAATCACTTAAAAAATCATAAAATCCAGATCCGGATCTTCAGCAAAATCTAACATTCATCCTTGCCCCACACCCAACTCTCCACCAAATTTCGTCCGAATCCATCCACAACTTCTTTGAGATATCCTCTGCTCACAGACAAACACAAACAACAGGCAGGGGTGAAACATAACATCCGTCCACCTTCGGTGGCGAGGTAATATAATAATTTGACAAACGAACATGCAGCATATTTCCCACCAAGGCAACAGCAAGCACGAATCTGTATTACACATTTTATTGTACATTTCAATAAAATGTATTCTTCAAACAAAATTCTATCAAGATTTAAATTGCTGGAAGCGAGGTTCAGTACACAAAATGCTGCCACACAACACATCCACCATTTCTCCATAAACTCCACTGCGCTTCCATCATATAAAATCGGTAATAATAGTAGCAAGCTTTATTATTAGTGTTATAATTATAAAATATACAATTCTGTGTCACACCACATATGCTACAAATACAATCTACCACGAGACAAAATATATTGACACGGTTTGAAGTTACGACACACAAACGCTCGAGCGAATACTTAGTGCTTTAAAATGCTGTCATTAAAAACTTTTATAAATACGGTACGTGTTCACAGTGGGGAACTGTGCAGGCGGAACACCCATTAGAGGTTAAGCTGTGCAAAGAGAGAGAGAAAGAGAGGAGAGAGAGAGAGAGAGAGGAAGAGAGAGAGAGAGAGAGAGAGAGAGAGAGAGGAGAGAGAGTAACATGACAGCAGAGAGCTTAGACAGCGATAAATAAATAAACAAAAACAAAACAAACAAGAAGTCTCGTTGATTACATGGAATACTGTTGTTAGCTAAAGGTATGTTTGTTGTTCTGAAATACAGGAAGTGTTGTTATACTGTTATAACTCGGTCCAGGCCTGATATACAAGCTCATCGCCTTTGTCGACGTTTGGTGATTTCACGAGGCCCAGGCCACCAGCATCTTAAGCATAATGAAGCCAAATGTACAAATTCAACTCACGTAAATAACAGTAGTCTATATTGGCTTCCTGTTTCACGGATCCAGCAACCACGTCCCCACGGCAAATCATATTGGTAATGGCGGGCTTGAAGGAACCAAACCCAATATCCTGAGTCTCAAGTTTAAAACGTGATTATCGCTGCCTCAGCATTAATACATGGGATTCTCTTTCACCTATTGGTGTGTGAGGTCTTCCGTTGACCACGTAACTGCACCTGTCCATTGCAAAGCTAAGGTTTATGAGTGTTGAGGATTTTTCAGGAGTCATTACAAAGGTGTCCAGGTAAGCTTGGGCTGTTGGCTCGGGCAAGCAGCTGTTTCATACACAAGAGGATTTAGGTTCCCAGGTTTTTACTCACGTTTCCACTTTATCCAGGTCGGTCTTGCACAAAAAGTACAACTTATTTCTTACAACACGTATTTCTCAACGTCCTGCTTCAAACGACGACAAATCCATAATATTTTGCTTCACGCAGACCTTTTTGAACCTGGAGAACTGTCCAAAGCAGCAATCCAAGGAAGAGTATAAAGGCAAACCACCTGGATGTGAGAAAGGTGGATAGAGATAGAGAGACACAGATTGCCACCCAAAAGGTAGAGAAAGAAAGAGAACGGGAAGGGAAAAGGAAAATAGGTGGCAAGTATCACAGCATTCCCACCAACGCAAGGTACCAGTTAGCAAGGAGATGAAGAAACGGTCTCCATTCGGGGCAGGAAAGAAGAGCTAGATAATTGCATTGGCAGTACCGAGTTGTCGCTGGACTGATCGACGTCCGGCGATCGACACACACTATTAATTGGCACCGCTTGGAGAAGCCACGTCAGGATGAAGAAATTGTCCGAGGAGAGTCGGAGCAGTTACTCAGACGTGCACGGTAGGCGAACGCTGTGGCTGGAATTCATCGGGAAGGCCATAGCGCTTCATGAAAAGATATACGGAGACAAACGCCGGCACCCTGTTATTGGGTATCAGAGAGGAAAGGAAGAGAGCGCCAGCCCTGAGGCAGATGACAAAGACTGAGCGATCGAAATTGAGAAAAGGATGAAAAAGGAGAAGGATGAAAGGATGAAAATGTGGTAATGTTGCAATAAGGTGGGCAAATAAGGAAGGAGATATTACAGCATTTGGTTGGCAGGTGACACATAAAAACACAGGTAAGTTGATAAGGATCACTATTCACGAGCCTGGATGTTGTATCAAAATAAATAAAATAAAATAAATAAAAGGGAGAAAGAGGAGCGGATGATTGGGGGAAACAACATGAAAAAGTAGGAAAACATCTCAAAATGCAAAGCCCGTCTGCATCCGTTTTTTACTCGACCTAAAAACTTGATTGAAAACAACTAAAAATATATAAAAATGTAAAATTTATTTATTAGTGTTCTCATATTCTCATAATAAGGTTTGTGAAAATTTGACGACAAAAGCTGCAATGAGTTAAAAAAAAAGGTTATGGCCTGGACACAGGGACATGGAGATGGATACTTTGAGACCTGGGAGGTCTCTGTTCCAAATCCAAAACTCCACAGCTGTAAAGACGTTCACAAATAGTACACAGATGAGGATCCCATGCTACACACCCCCTCAGCTGCCGGACCAGTTTTCATCGCTTGTTGGCGACTCCTCCGCGCAGTACAGACAGACATGCATACCAACGAGGCTCCCAAGCATGTACCACGTGTAAACATCAAAAATAAGTCAATATATAATTGAAAAAAAAAACGAAGACCCACCCACATCTCTCACCTGTGAATGGAGGGAATAACCAATCAGCTCTCACCTTATGAATTAAATCCAGGTGGTTAGGATTGTAGAAATAAATTGACTCCTCCCATGCTTTGTAGCTGAAGAAGCTGCATAAAGCAACCGTGAAGGGCTACGCAAGGTAAAGCCCTTTGCCTGTTTCAAACCCTTCCCAGAGCACCATCGTGCTTGCACGGGTAAACGTCGTAACCACAGCACGTATAATGCGTGGATGATACCTCATATAATAGTTTTATTTATTATTTAGTTTATTATTATTTATACAAATGAATAATTTCATTAGACAGACTTGACGTCTCATTTTACATTACAGAATTTCCTCACTACTCCCACCCCCAAAACTTCAAAAAAAAAAAAACCCCTTTCCTGCCACAGGACATTCCTGTTCAAACTCCCAAAATATTCCACACTCGATTGGAAAACAAATTCCCTTCCAACATCCTGGTGAACCTGACTATCTGTTAATATGTATAAGATATAGATATTATATATATTATATTATATATAATTTTTTAACAAACAGGAATAAATTTTCCTGCGTGGGGTTGGTGTGAAAAAATTCTGACTCAACCCAGGACTCAAACCCAAGGACCTCAACGCTCACGCGGCGACAGCCCCACTGAGCTATTGAGTCTTCGGGATATCCTCAAGAATTTCACACACCAATACTAATTTTAGTGACTGGAGAGTTCTATGAAGATGATCAAATAAGTTTTCCAACCTGGATATGAACGGCCGTGACGACAACGTCACGACGATGTCACGACTTGCAGCCCAGAATGGCCCTTGTAGTGCGAAGATGCCAAGATCCAAATGCTGTCACCAAGCAGATGAAAAGTGAAGCTACAGACTAGTTTCGTCATTTTGGGGCCCGTCAGGGCAATACGCTGCTGTTCCATCCAGTTAGTGACTTTGAAGCCTTAAGGCTACATACTGGTTAAAGATGCACCCCTAACTGTGATTGGTGAGGACGCCAGAGACGTGTCCATTACATCCAATGCTTGGCACAATTTTAGTGAACGCAGCGTTGTCCGCCACACAAACTCATTTATTGCCAACTATAGCACCGTGAGGACACAGTGTTTGTGGTTGGGATGAAGACGATTATAATCCGCTTCTCTAACTTACAGCAACACCGGCGACGTCACTGTCACGTTGCCACAAAAGGGTCACTGCCACTTTTATATTTACCCGAGGTAAATGAATAAAGGACAAAACCCGGTGTTGGCGGTCCTCCGCATGATTACTTGTGACCATAAATCTCGGTTTTTAAGGACCCGAGTACCTCAGAGCCATCCTTCTTTGAAGGTGACGTGGTGGTTACTTATGCACATGATGTAAGTGTCATGCTGCTTCAGGTCAGAGGAATCATTTTTTTTAATTTATCCTTTCCTGACCACAACGCCACCTCTGAGCTGGTGATTAGCGGGGCAAAGACAATGCGTTGTGCAGGAGATGATGCTTGTTGCTCACAGATTGTGCAGCATTTGCAGTTTTGGACTCAATTTGTGCTTTTGCTATCTCACGAATTTAGGGGTTTGAGACATGTGTGTGTGTGTGTGTATTATTTTTTATGGTGACCTTTGGCTGACAGCAGAAACAGTGTTTGCTTGAGGTAACAGAGGAAGAGAATGGGAAGCAAGCCATGTGCCGAGGCTACAGTGCAGGAAGGCCATAAAAATGACTGAATCTCAAAAAGTGAGCATCAACATAATATGTATGCAAAAAAAAAACCAGTAAAAATGTTCCCTTCGCCTCCCTCCCAAATATCTCACTCCCTTATCACCACCACACCCTTCCACCGACCCTCACTTATTCCAATGTCCTCCTAACCTACTTGGCCCTCTGCAACCCAGACCGGACGCATCAGCTCGCGTGTCCTAAAATCCTGCTCTACTGCTCTTTCACATTCTCTCTCTGTCCTCTTCAAACCTGTCATTTTTCTCGATCATATTACATCTGCTTGGAAATCCACCAACATCACGCTGCATTGCCATTTAAAAAGTGCAAAAAACCAATCTCCTTAACCACAGACCTAATTCAGCTTATTTCCAATCATCAGCAAGGTCATTGAATCCATCACCGCAGTCGATTATGAATCTTTCTTTTTTTTTCCAAAAACTCATCTCAGATAACCAATTTGGTTTCAGATCAGGTCACTCTACTTGAACATGCTGTCTGCTACTCACCAAAAGGAAGGAGCCCTCAATCGTCAGACATGAGTCAAGG
The DNA here is from genome assembly GCA_035128595.1 of Eptatretus atami. Lineage (NCBI taxonomy): Eukaryota > Metazoa > Chordata > Myxini > Myxiniformes > Myxinidae > Eptatretus > Eptatretus atami. Next base: position 37,326,525 of record CM068968.1, read on the forward strand.
GTCGTCTCTCTGGACAAATCTCGGCTTTTGATATAGCTCTGACATCCTGCATTACTCTCCAAACTCTCTGCCTATGACATCCAAGGCCAACTCCACACAAAACTCAATGACTTTCTCTACTCTCGTAAGCCAACGTGTGGCACTCAACGGAATCCTCTTTAATCTCCTCTCCCCTGTAAAGACTGGAGTGCCTCACAAGCAGTGTTCTGGGCCCAGTTCCTATTCCTGATCTTCATCTAATGATCTCTCTGAATCCCTGGAAACCCTCTTTATCTATTTGCTGATGACTCCACCTTCTTCTGTTGACATCCCTCATCCTCTCTTTAGACCTTAAAAAAAATCACAAGATGGTGAAACACTCTGGAATATGTCTTTCAATTCTGACAAATTCTCACTATCTCTCTCCAAAAGACCATCTGGCAAACCCCCCACCCCTCACTCTACTTCTTAACAATCCTCTTGACGGAAGTTCGGGTCATTCAAACTTCGGGTCTCACTCAGCCATGATCCTTCTTCGTAAAACCACATTTCAAAGTTGGCCTCCAAACCAGCCCACTGACTACGCGTCTTCCTTTCGTACAAAGTCCTTCCTTGACACACTTGAACTCCAATCCACCAACAAGGCCTTCATCCGCAGCTGTGATGGAGAACGCCTCTCCCCTCTGGGTTGGCTTCTCTGCCTCATCTTGCTCAGGTTGACGCTGTGGAACCAAGGCATTCAAGATATTGGAATCTCTCATTACGAAGCTGAGTCGATGGGTCTTTTACGACGCCATCACAGAAAGATTGGTGATCTCTCTGCCTTATACCACATCCTTTCTGATTCTGCCCCTCTGTTCTTTCTGTACTTCGTTTCCCCCCCCCCCCCCACCCCACTCTCACACCCAATATTTCTGCAGGGCACATACAGTTCCACCAATCAACCTGCTTCTAGCGTTAAACTACCCAAAATCCAGGATCACTGCTCACATCCACTCGTTTCATTCCTCTTTTCTCCCACCTGTGGAATCAACTTCACACTGTCCTCAATCTCATTCTTTCCCTACAGGTCTTCAAGAAAGCGGTTCACCGCCATCTCAAATCGTCCCCAATCAAAACATGATCCTTTCTCCCCTCGTTCACCCCCCCCCCCCACTCCTCCCCCTTCCAAATTTCCAGGTTTTCCTTCTGAGAGTTTCCTTCTATATCCATCTTGTCCACCCCTGCATCATCCCCTGCCCCTCATTCCTCCCCACCCATTGTTTGTCCAAGTCTGCCTCTATCTTGCCTCCAATTTTGCCGTTGGTGTTTCCCCCGTCTCTGAAACTCTCCTGTTTGTCCTGTTGTGTTCCTGAATCCATTCAGCTGTACTAAAATTATAGCTCTTCCCTGAGCCTCAGAATATGTACACAAAAATAGGCCGAACTTGGCCTCTCCCAAAATTCGTTTCCCACAACATTTTTCTGATATTACTCTTCCCTTCCATATTCTATTCTGATTTTCATTTCTCAAACAAACCAAACCTCCTTTGAAGGCTGTACAATTTTGCAATTATATAAATGCTGGTCAGTGGACATTACGTTAATCAAATGATTAAAGTACTTAGACATAGAGAGAATAGACAATCATAGGTAGCTTTGGCGATTAGGCAGGTCGAAGGACAGGTGCCAGTGTCACCAGGGCGTATGTGCACCATGTTCTCCGCAATCTCTTTTAATCCGCTTACTTCCTTCTTCGCTTCTCAGACCTGCCTCCACTTCAGTGAGGGGGGGGGGGGGGTTGAGAAACAAGTAATAATTAATTCTGTCAAACCCTTGTGTGCACCTGTCTCTGCTGCATGTCCTAATCCAAGTATATTGTACGTCATGGCGAGTTCATCCATCTGTTGCTTTAGCATATTGGATGTGGCAGGCTACAGTGAAGACACCAGATCGGTATCTCATAAGTTGCGGGTTCAAATGCTGTCAAAATTAAGGATTTGCGAGCCGGACCTCAAATCTTTTCGAAAACGGAAACCTTAGGAGAGGAGAACTACCAATTTGTTATCAAATTGTCGATAGAAATCCAGATGGATCTGCACTTGATAACTTTTGAGGAAGGGGTAATTTGCCTGCCCATTTGTCTCTGGCCTACAATATATTTTGCAGTAGACTTCCAAAAATTGCCATCAGGTAACTAAGAGGTGTGTCCGACAGGATGGCAGAGAGATATCGAACTCGCCTTCGAGCTGTCGAATCAGAGTTCGATTTCTCGACCCGGACCATTAATATATCGTAGTGGTGCATTCCATTGCATGCAGAGACGTTGCACGTTAAGCTGGAGACCAATCTGCCGGCAGGGTTGCCGCTGTATGCTAAGCTATTCCAACCGTGTGTTTTGATGAAGGGTAGGTGAAATACTGCCGACACCCTGTCCAGTTCCAAATCCTGACCTACAATGGCGGGCGCTACCGTCAAAAGCGGCACAAGGCGACATCCAGTAACATGCAAAACCAACAATCAGGAGCTGCACGCTAGATGGATGTATGGACTTGGAATGTGCGCCAGAATGTTGCCGTGAAGAGGCAGTTGCACCCACGTCCCACATCCCAATATTCAATATTGAATGAGTCGCACAGGAAAGTGAAGTCGGCGGATCATTACGTTACTCAAGGAGTTGCAATTCAGGACTACAGGTATTATCACAGTCTGCGTGATGCAATGTTCGAAGGAAGATAAATAATAATTAATAAAATAAAAAAAAAAACTTGACTGAGTCACTGAGTTCGAAAAAAAAATTGAACATTTTCGACCCTCAAATGATGCCATAGAAAGCATTCTCGGATTTATTGCGGAGCGTGTGCTGGAGGAGGTAAAGCTATCAAGTTTACGGACTTTGGAACACTGAAAAGTACTCACTGGAAAGTATCCTTTTTGTTATTTTCATAAGAAGCTTCACCGAGATGATCTGAGAATTGATCACCAGCTCGAGAAAATGATCGTGCGATTGCCCTCATATTACAGAGCACGTGTATGTCAAATGCTCGAAGCAAGGAGCTGAGAAACACAAGCCGTGCCTTCCTCCAGGTGTCCACGTATAAAATGAGTCACTTCGAGTTGAAATTCAGCAAAGCGCACAGTCTCAGCTCGGCCATAATCAGCTTGTCAGGTTTTATATGTTTTACGGTGTGTGATTTGTTTTAAAGCACACGAAGGGAGCTTGTCCATAAAGGCATGGCCGAAGGGAATGATGAAGGTTTACTTTCTTTACAGATCGGGTACAAGTTGCAATTGTTGGTGCCATATATCAAATCATTACATCAAAAACCTTGTTGGGAAAAGAGCACGCTCGGTGAATTTTGATTCATTTTTCCGTATTCTCTGAATACCTCGCACACCACCATCTGGCGTTCACGTGTGAGGCCGATATCCACTCAGATGATTGGTAAACAGACAGAACGTTTTGTTTTTGGGTTCTAGAAATTCACACCACCTCACGAAGTGAAAGTGCATGGGTGAATAAATATATGGTATGGTGGTGTCTGCCAGGCCAGGTCAGGTCAGATTGTGAGCATGCGCTTAATCACTGAAATCCGTCCCATAGACATCAAGGAAGTTAGTCAAAATGTAGGGAGTGCAGAGGAAAAATGGTGCTCACGACAAATTAATTCTCCCCCCAAAAAACATTATAAAAATATTGATAATACTGCTACGTTCATGGGGGTGGGGAGAGGGGAGTTCAAAGATAGAATTAAGGTTTTAGCACTACTACTCAATTCATGGTAAGGATTAGAACATTATTTGTATGAAGAT
>CM068968.1:37336725-37354923 GCA_035128595.1 Eptatretus atami
GTTGGTGTGTTCCACTCCCTTGTCTTCCTGCTGTTCTTTTTTGTTCTGTGATGTCCCGATCCGTTCTGTGTTCGAGCTCCTCCATGAGCCTCGACAATGTATACAAGAAAAAAAAAATCTGGAATACATGCTTTCTTCCCCCACCCAGGTGAACTCCCAAAATCCAGGTTTACTATCTATCTCCACTCTTTTGCTCCTCTTTTCTCCCATTTGTGGAACTGCCATCTGGAGGTGGTTAAATGTCTCACTTCCCTCCAGGGCTTCAAGCAGACAGTGCACCCCTATCTCATGTCTTATCTTATCAGCAAAGAATGGGGGTCCGAAAGGCTTTGCCACAATCCCGTCATCCGGTGAGTTGCCCTGCGAAGGGCAGCAGCACACGAGTTACACCCACAGAGTGAGTTTTCAGTTTTCTTTGCGTTTGTGTGTTTTGTGGAATGAAGTGTTTTATGGTGGCCGGAGTGCAAATCCTGCCACCGACCGAATAGAAAAAAACCCGGTGGGGAGATGGTTTAGTCACCGCCAAGTCCAGCTGCAGAAGAAAAAGGAACCGTCCAGCTGCAGAAAGTGGAGCTGGGCGAAGCCTTCCAGGAGCAGGCCCTGCATCAAGGTGGAAACATCCAGTGTAAAAAAGGAAGGTTGTGAGGAATGCTTTCAAACAGCAGGGCATTCCAATTGAGAAGCAAAGCATTTAGCAAGGAGATAAACTTTTATCTTGGAATTGTTCCATAATTTGTGGGCTATAGTTGCAAGCAAGGGGGAGAACAGCTTGGAAAGAGGTGGCTCTGCGAGAGAGGCGAGTCAATAAAGTGTCACCGACAGGCACTAAACCTCCATGTGGCTCTTCTTTCTTTTTTTATTTCCCCCCCCTCAAATTAGACTACTCATGAGAACGATCACCCAAGAAACCACAGGATATTGATGATCTCTTCCTTAAGTGTGACAATATGCCCAGTTTGAATGCCTGACGAAGGGAAGTGGTTGGACCGATGCTGTGCGCCACACATTGCTCTACCAGCTTGAAAGGAACAGCTGGAGAAGAACTCCAGCGACCTGCCAGCTTATCTGTGGGAGGATTAAAAATTGCTTCCAGCAACAAACATGTATCTGGAGAATTTTGGGAGGTAGGTCAGGAATGTTTTTATTTGGGAGAGGGGGATTCCTTTAAAACGGGTTCAAGATTTTTAGAAATCGATAAACTGAACAAGTCTTGCACTTATCTGCAGGAACTGTGGACTTGAACATTCATTGTTACAAATAACAAAGCATAATGTGGTGTTATTTGTACATACCAAGCAGAGGATTCTGAAAGATCAATAAGAAAAAAATTTGTACTGTTCAATCGAATCGTAACTAAATGGCTAGGCTATCCTGACCTGCAAGTGGTTTAATTATTATTAGTGCATTTCCTTCTGCTGAGCAGGGCACCACTGAGCTGTCAAGCCAGGGTTTGGATCTCGACCAAGCTATAAACTGTCGTCCTCGTGCTCCACATGCATGGCGAGGCTTCGGTGTTCGCGCCGTCCGTCGGAAGGACATTAATTCGGATGATCTCTCTGCCGGCACCGGTCGTTGGTGGACTTTAAAGATCCCACATTGTCTTTCACAAAGAGAATACGAGTTACTCACCGGCATCCTGAACAAATTCCTGCAGTTTCAGTCGAACACCTTCAATTCTTGCAGCTTGGACTGGCATCCTGAAAAGGCACCGCTGACCCAAAACGGCTCCTAACCGAATTGGACACAAAGAAAACTGACCGGCAGTCAATACAAATTGATACTTTTGGGGTGACATAACGCGAGGCTTCGATACCGTACACATCGAGCACAATTCCCATCAGTCTTTATTGAGTGAGGTAGGAGGCTCCTGGCTCTTTAGAACCCGATTGATATCAAAAGCCCCAGCACCCAGAGCAGAAATCCCTCAAACCATGACTGGAGTGTCAAGTTGATAATCTGCAGGTATATCTGGACAATGAAGCCTGGACAGCCAAGGATTGTTTGCAATGACAGCTAAGATGAAATGAAATACCGCACCTCCAGGCAGCGGAGACGCCATTTGAACCTGGATCGAGCAGGTGTAGAGGTAGTTTGTGGGGGAGAAGGAAATAGGTGGGTCCGGGTGGTGGCGTGGTGGGGGTCCGAAACGTGATGCGATGCAGGTAAAGGTGTGTTAGACAAAGAAACGTAAAGTATGGACTTCCAGAGTTGAAAGACAAGGTTTTGGTAACTGGAAATAGCAGAGTAACACATTTTGACAAGTTACCGGTGCAGCACGTTTTGGATTGAGGTTTCTACCTGGTTTGCAAGACACGTCGGAACTTTAATTTTCAATTAGTAAAGATCAGTAGAGCAGTCCAGCATCGTCGCTGGTTGGATAAATGTCGCAGCCATACAAACGAGGTATGTTCCAAAACGTATACAAACGAGTGACTCACAACAGTCCAAGATACGCCGACGTTTTTATTTTTTCCCATCTTGTGCTCGTTGACTTCAATGCACTTGCTCCATTTTTTACTCCAAACTGTCTGGGCCACTGATATATGTTTGTACATTGTTCCTTCAGCCACATGTCAGTTGCTTCGATCAGTTGCTTCCACACAGGTGGGACTTCAAATGTCTGAGCTGATAATAGCCATTGGGGGCATAATGCAGGTGTGGCCACGAATGGTAATCTGTGCATCGTGGGCCTTGTGCACAGGCATGTTGTGGTGAAAGAAGAGCACACCTTTGGTGAACATCCCTCGGTGTTTACCTTGATGGCTTGCTGCATTTTTCGTTTTTTTTAATTTTTGCCCGAGGTTGGTGTATTGTTTGCCTGTGATGCTTTCGTAATTCAATCAGAAAGATTCCTTTGGCATCCCAGGAAATCGAAGTCATGATGTAGACAAGTGGTGGTTGGGTGGGATGGATGATCCCTTGTGCTTCCATTGCATGGATTCAGTTTTAGTGTCAGGATCCCAGCGGAGAAGCCACGCTTCGTCACCAGTTGCTGGAGCGATAAGTTGGCTGGATCTGCGTTGACCAGTGACATGATTGCAATCACTGCTTTCAATAGCTATCATGTGCAGCCTGTGACTGCTGGTTGCATCGTTTCCTGGGGGTGCAGCTGTGCCGCTGATGCAGTGCCCTCTATCACCAGTAAATTGGTACTCATTTTGCTGACCTCAGAAGGATGACAGGCTGAGTCAACCCACCTGGGGTTAATTCAACGTTCGACAGGGGCTCGAATCGAAGACCTTTGGATATTAAGCCAGCCCCCTTAAACCATTAAGCCAACACCAGGCTTATTGCTTTCAATCACGAGTGCTGAGGTTTCGAGGGGCACATCTTGCTGAGACGTTGGACCTGCCCAGGTGTTAATGCATCATGGTGAAAAGGTTGCCTTGAGAAATTCCCAACTTCTATCGATATTCCCGTGACCTTGACACTGTGATCTACGATTAGTGCCACCACCTGGGCAACAATTTGTGTGTCGCCCGCATCTGTCGGCCGTCCTTACATGAAGCCATCAGAGACCCACACCCACATAGTCAACCACCCGTTTGGCGGATTTGAGGATGCATCTTCGCAGTACACGACCACCACGCGTGGATCGTTTGACTTGAACCTGACACAGTCTTTGCAATTTTTGTAATGTAAAACGTAATTTTGATGACATCTCATTGCTCAATTTAATGAACAAAAAAACAGAAAAATACATTGCATGATGTAGCAACCTCATGGAGTATACTCAGAAACAAGAAAAAAAATGTCAGATTCATGATATACCAATGGCATTTAACAAGACCACTTTTACTGTTTTGTTTTTGTCTACAGAGTCGGGGCTCGTGGAAGAGATAGTACATTGAAAGGATTGGCATGTAACAGGACAAAAGGACCAGAGGGGTGGAGAAACACTATCAGTGGAGTTGAAGGCCAAGATAGAGGGAGATTTGCACAAACAACAGGTGTGGGGAGGAATGGGCGGCATGAAAGGAAGCATGGGGTGGACAATATGGATACAGAAGGAAACTCTCAGGAGGGAAAACTGAAAATTTTGAAGAAGGAGGGATTGGGGTTGGGTGGGAGCGGGGATGGTGATCGAGGGGAGAAAATATCATGGTTTTGGTGGTGAACTGAGATGGTGGTGAACAGCTGTCTTGAAGACCTGGAGGGAAGAATGCGATTGAAGAGAATGTGGAAGTTGATTCTACAGGCTGGAAAAACACAGGGGAACAAACGAGTGGCATTTAGGTAGTTTCAACAAAAGGGGTTGATGGTGGACGGTGTGCGCCCTGCAGATACTTGGGGGTGGCGAGGGGGTGGGGTTAGGTGAGGGGAGACATGCACGAAAAGAGTAGAGGGTGCAAAACCAGAAAGGAGAGTAGAATAGAGATCACCGACCTGGCTGCAATGGGATAGGCCCATATACTCAGCTTCAGTGCAGGAGATTCCAATGCTCTTAAAGACCTTGGTTTCCACGGTGTCAAGCTGAGCAAGATGTGAGGAGGAGAGCCAGCTTAGAGCAGGAGAGCAGTATTCCATAAAGCTGCGGATGAAGGCCTTGTCGGTGGATAGGAGTTCAGGTGTGCCAAGAAAGGACTTTGAACAATGGAGGATGCCCTGTTGGCAGCTGGCTCTGGAAGCCAACTTTGAAATGTGGTTTGTCCAAGAAAGATCATGGCTGATATATATATATATATATATATATATATTGTTATGGATTTCAGAATCAGGTCTGATGAATGCATCCACACATCCAGGTCCTTAGACAGTTATTTCCTTCAATGCATGTTCAGATTACCCCATCCCCATGTCTAATGGGATCTTTAATGTGATGCATTGAGAAAGGTAAAGAATAGATCCCCTCTCTTATGGGAAGCTTTTTTCTTTACGACGGACACGTTCACACACATTTCTTTCACGAGCTCCGACGCCCGCCTTTTTTGAGAGCGCACAGGTCGTCATGGTAACCGTGCTCCAGTGGAGCGGGGTGAATTTGGGGTGGACGGCACCCCGCGGAGATGGCCCGGGGATATAAAAATGAGCGAGAGAAAGCGTGAGGGACGTTCTGTGAGGAGATACGTTCTGAGATATAAAAAGTGAGGAAAAAGCGAAAGAGGGACGTTCTGAGAGGAGAGAGACGTTCTGAAGATAAAGAGATAGGTTCTGAGGAGAAAAAGTGTGAAGAGAAAAAGTCTGAGGAGAAAAAGTCCAGCGAGGAAAAAGCAAAGGGTGAGAGAAGCGACCAAGAAGCGGGTGTCTAACCAGCGCCGTAGAGACAATTCGCCCTTCCAGTGCTTCGGCAAGCGAGCGTGTGGGTGTGAGCGTGCCGCAACAAGTGAGCACAGGTCGATCACCAACAACACCAGGTCTAACCCACGACGGACGATCTCGGTGCCCTCCAGACGTCGACTGGCGTTCAAGGCTGCCCCGCGAGAGGGTGCACGCAAAGCTGGGTGCTCGGCGACGGACGTGACACGCACGCATGCATTTTCTGGACGTTTCGCTTCATGGACAACTTTTGGTGAGCAAGATGATTCTCCCCTCTCTCCCCTGAATGATCTGCTGGGTACAATTGTCTGTGTTTAGCTGTAAGTAAGTCAACCCCGATAAGCATCTGCTCTTTGTCTCTTCCTGTCATTTTGATTGATTTTGCTTTGAAATTCTTTATTTACCTCAGAAATAAAAAGTTCTTTTTATTTATTTATTTATTATTATAAATTATTTGTCGATTTCCAACCTGTCCGTGTTTGTCCTTTCCCTTCCATTGGTCTAGCATTGTCCAACCGAGATAGACTGGGAGGTATTACCACAGATTTGACCAAAATAGTCGGCACGCACCAGCGGTTAAAACGCCCGGCCGCCCTAATTAAAATCTAATCAGATAACATTGGTGCTTTGCCGAGGGCGCGCTCCTACTCAGGTAACACGTGACCTCGAGTTAAATGGAATAATTAGATGGCGGACACTAGAACGTGGTTGACTGGGTGCGTTCGTGTTTAAAACAACCACCGTACCATAACGTAATTGTGAGCGGTGGCCCCAGGTCCGGCTCTACGAGGACAACCAGGGATTAATCCCCCTGAGTGACAAGCTGGTGTCTCGGTACCCGTGGCCGCAAACATATATATATATACATATATTATATATATTATATATATATATATATTATATATATTATATATATATATATATAATATATATATATATAATATTATATATATATATACAGTATATATATTTATATATATATATATATTATTATATTATAAATATATATATATATTATATTATAATATATATATTGTTACGGATCTGGAAACCATTTGCATTCAACATACAGATGTCCAAAAGTCAGTTATGTCGTTAAGTATGTGTGGAGTCAGATCCCCTTCTTTTTCTCTCGTGGGAGAATCAACGGCGTGCGTTGCGATTTATTTTGTTACGTTGTTCATCTAACAAGTGGAAGTCCATGCATTGCGTGTCGGCCATTGTGTAATTATGATGGAACATAGATGCGAAAACAGGAATCCGTATTTAGACAAGGTTTTGACAAAAAGTGGTGGGATTAATTAAGATCAGAGAGTGAGTGGCATGTGAGTAGGTCAAACATAGATGCGACGTAACGCTGTGACGTAGGGTAGACTGACAATGAAAGAAAGACTGTGACGTAGGGTAGACAGACAGGACACCAAAAATTTGCCCCTCATCCCAGTGCTTATTCAATACTCGACACGCAACTAACCGTGAAAAGACCGATCCACAAAGCAGTCCTCGTGCGCGTTTGACTCGGGCGCCGCCATTTTGAAACTCTCACTGACGTAACACGCGGGATTCAAATGGTGGCGCGTTCGATGCGATGTAACGCTGTGACGTAGGGTAGACGGACAATGAAAGGAGACTGTGACGTAGGGTAGACAGAGAAGACACCAAAATTTTGCCCCTCATCCCAGTGCTTAGTCGATACTCGACACGCAACAAGCCATCTTACAACCATCCCATCTGCATGACCCTTGGCCCATCACGTCTCACCACCAACCAGCTGCCTTCTCACACCCTGACGTGCCAAGGCAAGATCTCGCGGTTCTGGTTCTCGGCTCCTCGAACGTTGTAACTCTTTCACGCTGACCTTTGCAACATTGATACTGTTACTCGTCAAGTATGAACCCGCGTGGAAGAGCTGGGGTTTCCCGGCAGGGGCCGTTGCAGCGTTGATACTGTTACTCGTCAAGTATGAGCCTGCGTGGAAGAGTGACTGGTGTTTCCCGGCAGGGCCAAGGCCCTGCCCCAGAAGGGTGGCCGTAGGACCCTGTCCAATCAAAGGCGGACAGCGAGGTGTGTTCACCAAGCCCCTCCCGCTGAGGGAGGTGCATAAATTCCTGAGCACTCTGAGCAGGGTCTTTTGGGGCCTTGGAGGTTTTTTGGGTCTTGGAGAGTTGTTGGTGGGTCTTTGGAGAGTTTTGTTGGTTTTTGCTGTCACGAAAAAGGTTTTTGCTCTCACGAGGGTTGAGCAGAAGTGAGGCAGTGAACGTGTCTCTGCGCCCTCTACAAGAAGGAGAAGAGCGACCCCGACCCCCCTCCGTGGACCTCGGCCATTCACCCGCCGAGCTCCGCCACGAACCTCGAGTCCCACACGTGCGACTGGGGACCAAACCAGCGACCATTGTCAGGTGCCGCGACAGAGTACCCCCTTTCTCCGACGGCCAGGTACCCAGCCGAACTCTGACCCCCAGCTTGGTCTATCTCCTCGGCTGCGAGGGTCCAATAAAGAACTGTGGCTTTATTTTCATTTGTGTGTGTGTCTGCGTGTGGGCCCGTATTTAAGTAGAACTGAATAAGTGTTTTTGGATCATTGTAAATACTTCTTGCATATTCGCGTTAAGTCTTGCTTTGTGTCTTCATTTACTATAAATAAAACTTGTAAGAAATGTTCCCAGTTCATTTCCGTCCTTTCTTGAATTGGTCCAGCATGGTTCGGATCTGAGTTTAGGCGGGGTTTTATCCCCGATTATAATCCGTTCATTCCAGCCGGCACGGCTTTGGCAGTTTCCGCTCGGCTGCACCCGAACCGGAGTTGGTAGTCGGTAGTTGGAACTCTACCGCAGTCGGTAGAGTGACCCGGTTCGAGCAAGACGTGCCGAGGGCGTGGTTTCCCCGGTAGTCGAAATCGCGTAGTTAATTAGGCAAATTGGTTATCGACAAATAGACCCTACGCTACGTGGTTGAAATATTGGCGAGCACGGTCGGTTAAACGGCCCGCCGGCTTGCAGAGTTATCCGAGCAACGGCCTACAATTCCGGGGAGTTTGGTGGGAGATGACGCAAGCTTTCCCCACCTAGTGGTCGTTCTCGCCACTGACCCATACATATATATATATATATATATATATATATATATACATACATACATACATACATACAGTATTAAGTGAAACTTTGACAGGTGTTTGAGAAGTTCCATATAATATTTGTTGACTAATATATATACATGGTGGTCCAACATTATATGGAACTTTTCAAACACCTGTCACAGTTTTACTCATGTGGCCCTCTTTTATTTTCAGGTCACCTAAAGAACAAGGTTTAAAGTTTTTTTTCCCCCGAAAAGTTTCAATCATGTCGAACAATTTTTCTGTCGGACACTCATTTTAGAAAGGTTTTTGCAACAAAGTTACATGTTTCTACACAAAGGCTATTTCCTCGGGTCAATCCAAATGCAAGAATTCCACAAATACAAACCATCAAACTTCTTGTTCAAAAGTTTAGAAACACTGGAAATGTGAAAGACCACTGGAAGAAACATTGGAAGTTAAAGGACACAATGGTCGAAAACCTTCATTGAGAACACCCGACAAGATCGAGGCTGCAAGAGAAGCTTTTCAGGCTTCTTTGAAAAGGTCGTCATGCTGACTTGCACAGCTGGTGGGAACTCCTCACATGACTGTTGGCAGAATCATTCAAGATGATCTGAAACTGTATCCCTACAGGATGCACTTACTGCAGCACCAGTCCAGAATAAATACGAGGGAGAGGTTAAAATTTTGCACCGCCATTGTCCAGCGGATCGAAGAAGACCAGGAATTTCTAGATGAGGCCCACTTCCATCTCGGCAGCCACATGAACAAGCAAGACATGCAAACCACCATCAGCACAGATATATGGAACAATCAGTTTCTGTGACAAAAGTAATGGTTTCGTGTGCTGTCAGATGTAGCGATATAATACGACCTTTCTTCTATCAAAACGAAGGCGGACAAACAGTGACAGTCAACACAGATAGATACGTGGACATGCTGCAGAGAAGATTCCCTCCGTCACTGAGAAGGAAGCAAGACATCACGATGAATTCTGACATCTTCCAGCAAGATGGTGCACCGCCTCAAATTTCTAATTGTGCTTTGGAGTTTTTGAGACATTTCCCGGGTGATCGACTCAATTTCTCGACGGACGGACAACCCATGGCCTCCCTACTGCCCGGATTTGGTGCCTCCTGACTATTACCTATGGGGGTCCCTCAAAGCTAAAGTCTACAAAAACAGCCCCCACACTGCAGGTGTTGAAAAATGACATCAGATCCATTCCAGCTCAAATTTGTAATTGTGCTTTGGAGTTTTTGAGACATTTCCCGGGTGATCGACTCAATTTCTCGACGGACGGACAACTCATGGCCTCCCGACTGCCCAGATCTGATGCCTCCGGACTACTACCGTGATCGACTCAATTTCTCGACGGACGGACAACCCATGGCCTCCCTACTGCCCAGATCTGGTGCCTCCGGACTACTACCTGGATCGACTCAATTTCTCGACGGACGGACAACCCATGGCCTCCCACTGCCCGGATCTGGTGCCTCCTGACTATTACCTATGGGGGTCCCTCAAAGATAAAGTCTACAAAAACAGCCCCCACACTGCAGGTGTTGAAAAATGACATCAGATCCATTCCAGCTCAAATTGTCCACCTAGACATCGACAGCTTCAGTGTCCATGTGACAGCTGTCATCCAGAGTCATGGTCCTTGGATTGAGCACTTCATTAATTACTCATGATACAGCGATCCTCATTGCTTGTTGAAGCATTTTTGTTCACTATCATAAACAAACATTTAACTAATGCTGTGTATTATGAGACAAAAAACAAAGAACATCGACCAGTAATAATAATGTTGTGGTGAAATAAAAAGTTGCTCATCATTTTGGATCTCATTGTATGGTCGGTCAGAATGGCGCAGCAGATGTACGCACACTCCCCTCTGAGCTATCTAGCCTGGGTTGGAATCCAGACCCAGCTATAAACGGTCATCCAGGTGTTTCACAGGCAAGATGGTTTATCAGTGTGTGTGCCGTCCCTCGGATGAATGTTAAACCAGGCTTCCCATATGCTGGCATTAGGTGGTGGACATTAAAGATCCCATGGTGTCCTTCACGAAGCGTGCGCTAGTTATCGCCAGCACCTAATGGGGGTACCCCGGGGGTAGCCTGAACCCGATTTCATATTACCCCCGCACTTTGACATTACCCTTCTCCCTGATTTAACTGAAATGATAAATTCTTATGCCCACAACTCATGATACGTTTATTGAATAGAACACGTAAAACATGCAAGATTGAAAGCTCGTCTCAAAGTCTGGAAACATAAAAAATGTAACAAAAATGTTAATTGTATTAAAACCACTCATACACATGTTCAAAGTGCATGACATATTATATACAAACACAATATACCAGTATGTCTATTTGTATCAACTATATCGAAGAAGGATATCATAAAAATGTGGAAAACACTATAACTAACTGTATGAGAATAGAGCCTGGTGTTGGCTCAGTGGTTAGGGTGGTGGCTTGGGATCCTAGGGTCCTGAGTTCAAGTTAGGGTGGTGGCTTGGGATCCTAGGGTCCTGAGTTTCAAGTTAGGGTGGTTGGCTTGGGATCCAGGGTCCTGAGTTCAAGTTAGGGTGGTGGCTTGGGATACTAGGGTCCTGAGTTCAAGTTAGGGTGTGGCTTGGGATACTAGGGTCCTGAGTTCAAGTTAGGGTGGTGGCTTGGGATACTAGTGTCCTGAGTTCAAGTTAGGGTGGTGGCTTGGGATCCTAGGGTCCTGAGTTCAAGTTAGGTGGTGGGTTGGGATACTCGGGTCCTGAGTTCAAGTTAGGGTGGTGCTTGGGATAATAGGGTCCTCAGTTCAAGTTAGGGTGGTGGCTTGGGATACTCGGGTCCTGAGTTCAGTTAGGGTGGTGGCTTGGGATACTCGGGTCCTGAGTTCAAGTTAGGGTGGTGGCTTGGGATTAGGGTCCTCAGTTCAGTTAGGGTGGTGGCTTGGGATACTAGTCTAGGGTCCTGAGTTCAAGTTAGGTGGTGGCTTGGGATACTAGGGTCCTGAGTTCAAGTTAGGTGGTGGCTTGGATCCTAGGTCCTGAGTTCAATTAGGGTGGTGGCTTGGGATCCTAGGGTCCTGAGTTCAAGTTAGGGTGGTGGCTTGGGATACTAGGTCCTGAGTTCAAGTTAGGGTGTGCTTGGGATCTGGTCCTGAGTTCAGTTAGGGGTGGCTTGGATCCTGGGTCCTGAGTTCAAGTTAGGGTGGTGGCTTGGGATAATAGGGTCCTGAGTTCAAGTTAGGGTGGCTTGGATACTAGGGTCCTGAGTTCAAGTTAGGGTGGTGGCTTGGGATCCTAGGGTCCTGAGTTCAAGCCCCGTCGGCTGCTGAATTAATACACCAGGGGTTGACTCAGCCTGTCATGTCATCCTTCCGAGGTCGGCGAAATGAGTACCAGTTCCAGTGTGCGTACTTGGAGGGGCACTGCATCAGCGACACAGTGGCGCTTCAAGAAATGATAGCGACCCGGCAGCTAAGCTGCCATACGACCACCACACTGTATGAGAAATACCGATTTCAATTAATAACATATTAAAATAATAAATAATCAAATAAAATCAAAATTCATTGCAACTCTTTGAAGGATGTCACGTGGTCAATGGTTTTTTCCCTAATTAAATACTATTTTTGTAAATAAATAAATATTTTGAGGGGGGTAATCTGAAATCGTAGGGGTAGGATGAATCGATTTCAAGTTACCCGGGGGAGGGGGGGGGGGTAAGATGAAGGAGGGGGTAATTTGAAATCGCTCCAGGCACTCTGTGTGTAACAATACATCAACATCAGAATAAATAAATAAATAAATAAATAAATAAATAAATATATTATGGTTGATGTCAAATCGAGATGATGATTGTTGATGTTGTTTGTCTTTCCTCATTTAGCGCTTGAAGAGGAAAGAAAAATCAAATGTCTTTCAATGGACCATAATTAATTAATTTATTCCGACCTCGAAACTGGAGAGAGGGAGAGAGAGAGAGGGAGAAGAGAAGAGAGGAGGGAGAGAGAGAGAGAGAGAGAGGGGGGAGAAGAGAGAGAGAGAGAGAGAGAAGAGAGAGAGAGAGAGAGAGAGAGGAAGAGAGAAGAGAGGAGAGAGAGAGAGAGAGGAGAGAGAGAAGAGGGGGGGAGAGAGAGAGAGGGGAGAGAAGAGAGAGAGAGGGGGGGGAGAGAGAGAGGGAGAGAGAGAAGAGAGAGAGAAGAAGAGAGAGAGAGAGAGAGGAGAGAGAGAGAGAAGAGAGAGGGAGAGGAGGAGAGAGAGAGAGAGAGAGAGAGAGAGAAGAGAGAGGAGGAAGAGGGGGAGAGGAGAGAGGAGAGAGAGGAGAGAGAGGGGGAAGAGAGAGGAGGGGAGAAGAGAGAGAGGGGGAGAGAGAGAGAGAGAGAGAGAGGAGAGAGAGAGGGGAAGAGAGAGAGAGAGGGGGAGAGAGAGAGAGAGGAGAGGAAGAGAGAGAAGAGGGGAGAGGAGGGAGAGGGGGGGGGGGAGAGAGAGAGAGAGATGAGAGAGAGAGAGAGAGAGAGAGAGAGAGAGAGAGAGAGAGAGAGAGAGGGAGAAGAGAAGAGAGAGAGAGAGAAGACAGACAGACAGACAGACAGACACAGGGACATTCAGGGATTCAGGGATTCAAACACCTGATGTGACAACGCAGGAGCTTATTTGAGAATTGGCTGGAATTGCAGCTAAAGTCCCACATTCATTCGCTCCACTCATTTCATTCCCCATCCACGTAATCCAGCTTTCGTGTTGATATTGAACTCACGTCTCTCACACACTCCGCTGGATCTCCATCCCCTCCCTCCTCCATTTTGCAATCTCGAACCCCCCTCTTGCGCTTCCACCACGGTACCACCCACGGTACCACCACGGTACCTTCGTGCTGCGATTTCTTCGTCTTTCGCCCACTATTAGCACCGCTAGCCCCACTCCACCCCCATCACCCTCGTTTCCCGTCCCCTTTTCTCTCGATGCCCTAAGGTCCGCCATTGATCATTCTGGCGGGCTGGGCGTCCCCTATACCGAGTGGCACAGCTCGGCCCGGTTAGCGGGATCGTGGGAACACGGGGACAGGGAGTTCTGATGGATGGCATCGGGGGCGCTCCCTCCGGGTGCCCGGTCCTCGTCTTGTCAGGGCAGGATCTGAGCATCCACGGCGGCCGATCCTCGCGGTCCACCTTCAGGGGGATATGTGATGCGTGGCTGTCGGGGTTCGGTGAGGGCTCGGGGAATGAGCGGGTAGAGAGGTAGTTGGTGGGGGAGAACGAAAGGGGTGGGTCTGGGTGGTGGTGGTGTGGTGGGGGTCCGGAAGCATATTGTCCGGGCCCGGGATGCTCTTGGAGCGGTCGGCATGGCTATGTGTGACAGTGGGGGAGGCCGCTCCATGCTCACCACCGTGGGCGCCTTCGCTGCTTTCAGCCTCATGACCATCGCCGTGGGTACGGACTACTGGCTGTACGCACGGGGGGTCTGTCGGCCGCGGCAGTACCCGGACAACGAAACCGCAAGGCGTCTTGAGGAGGTGATGACCCATTCCGGCCTTTGGAGAACCTGCTGCCTCGAGGGTAAGACCCGAAAATGAGTGTACCTGGACATGGAGTCCTTACTTGATTTTTTGTTTCTTCCCCTCCCACCCTTACCCACACCTCCGTAACCGTTGGTGTTCTCGTTGTCCGGATGCGTCCATCAAAGGAGCGAGCTTGTTTGCTACCTATTATGCATTGCGGTTTCTCTCTTTGAGAGGGAAAGCTAGAGGACTGCAATTTAAACGATGTTGCGTGAGGTTGATGTGCTGCACTTTCTCGAACCGCCTCCTCACCCTCCCACCTTCATCCTCACCAGGTGCTTTCAAAGGTACTTGCAGGCGGATTGAGCACTTCCCCGAGGAGAACGATTATGACAAAGACACATCAGAGTACATTCTCCGTAAGTTTTTCACCAGCCAATCAGCAATTCACGAACAACGGTGTTCAATGTTCAACCACCTCTCGACAATGATTGGCCACGCACATCACTCCTCACATCTTTTCAGTCTCCTTGCTGGTAGCAACACACACTTTTCCAAGTCCTCTCCATGCTGGTAGCACACACCTTTCCAGTCCTCTCATGCTGGAAGCACACCACCTTTTCCAGTCCTCCATGCTGGTAACACACACCTTTTCCAGTCTTCTCATGCTGGTAGCACACACCTTTTCCAGTCCTCCCGACTGGAAGCCACAACACCTTTTCCAGTCTCCCTGCTGGTAGCACACACCTTTTCCAGTCCTCCCATGCTGGAAGCAACACCTTTTCCAGTCCCCATGCTGGCAGCACACACCTTTTCCAGTCCTCCCATGCTGGAAGCACACACCTTTTCCAGTCTTCCATCTGGTAGCACACACCTTTCCAGTCCTCCCATGCTGAGAAGCACACACTTTTCCAGTCCTCCCCATGCTGGTAGCACACACACCTTTCCAGTCTTCTCATGCTGGTAGCACACACCTTTCCAGTCCTCCCATGCTGGAAGCACACACCTTTTCCAGTCCTCCCATGCTGGAGCACACACACCTTTCCAGTCTTCTCATACTGGTAGCACACACACCTTTTCCAGTCCTCCCATGTGTGTAGCACACACTTTTCCAGTCCTCCATGCTGGTAGCACACACCTTTTCCAGTCTCCATGCTGGTAGCACACACCTTTTCCAGTCCTCCCATGCTGGTCACACATCTTTCCAGTCCTCCATGCTGGTAGCACACAACCTTTTCCAGTCCTCCCATGATGGTAGCACACACCTTTCCCCAGTCCTCCCATGTGGCACACACCTTTCCAGTCCTCCATGCTGTAGCACACCTTCAGTCCCCCATGGTAGCACAATCGCTTTTCATCCTCCCATCCTGCATGCACACACCTTTTCCATCCATTCCAGCCCATGCCAACTCACTCCACAGACTCTCCGCATTCTCTTATCTCTCACAACACCTCCCCTCCCAACCCTCTCCTTTCGCCTGAGTTTGCAGACATGGTGGGTTGCAATTGGTTATTTAATGTTTGTGTTACTATTGAATTCAGTTTTGGATTTGGCTCTCCATGCCCTCTTGAAAGATGCACACTGGTTCGCTCCCATTTAGGAGTGTCAAATGTGTGGTTCAAAAGCTGCCATCGATGACCTCTTTTCGTTTCTCTCATAATAAGAGACGTTTAAAGCTCGAATTGAATTGTGTGTCGTGTTTTGAACAAAGAAACGCTAAGATAGACAATCTAGAAATGAATAACAAAACCATCAATAATTCAAAAACAAATAATGTTACACAGCCTCAATCATTCAACCTGTCTGTGAAGTGAGTATTGAAAGAGGTGATTGAAATAAACTAACACAGGAAGCGGAAGAGAAAGTGAAGCAGAGACTTTTTGGTGAAGTGGAGAGAAGTCGGTGAAGTAACCCAGGTGTTCGCAGAAACCGTTCGAGGAAGTGGAGAGAAGTCGGTGAAGCAACCCAGGTGTTCGCAGACATCATTTGAGGAAGTGGAGAGACAGTCGTTGAAGTGACCCAGGTGTTCGCAGAAACCTTCGAGGAAGGTGGAGAAAGTCAGGTGAAGTGACCCAGTGTGTTCGAGACGTCTGAGGAAGTGGAGACAAGTCTGGTGAAGCAACCCAGGTGTTCGCAGAGATCGTTTGAGGAAGTGGAGAGAAGTTGGTGAGTGACCCAGGTGTTCGCAGAGAGACCTGTCGAGAAAGTGGAGACAAGTCAGTGAAATGACCCAGTTGTTCGTAGAGACGTTTGAGGAAGTGGAGATAAATCGGTGAAGTGACCCAGGTGTTTGCAGAGACCGTTCGATGGAATGAGACAAGTCGATGAAGTGACCCAGGTGTTCGCAGAAACTGTTTGAGAAAGTGGATAAAGTCGTGAAGTGCCAGGTGTTCGCAGAGACCTGTCGAGGAAGTGGAACAAGTCAGTGAAGTGGACCCAGTGTTTGCAGAGACCGTTCGAGGAAGTGGAGACAAGTTGGTGAGTGACCCAGGTGTTCGCAGAAACGTTTGAGGAAGTGGAGTAAAGTCGGTGAAGTGACCCAGGGTGTTTCGCAGAAACCGTTCGAGGAAGTGGAGACAAGTCAGTGAAGTGACCCAGGTGTTTGCAGAGACCATTTTCAGGTAAGTGGAAACAAGTCGTGAAGTGACTCCAGTTGTTCGCAGAGACCGTTTGAGGAAGTGGAGACAAGTTGGTGAAGCGACCCAGGTGCTCGCTGTCCATCTGCACAGGAAACGCACGTTGGAGGTTTCATGAAGACAAATAGAAATGCTTGACAAAGAACTCGAATATCGACTTAAGAAGTGCTTACTGAGTTTCCAATAATGTTTATTATTATCAGAATAGTTATCGTTGTTTTGTTTTTATTTTTTGAGGGGACAACCATTCCACTTACTGACTGTTGAGCCATGTTGATCAATAGATGACCACGAGTAATCTACCCATTTACATTTTAATTAATTATCCCTCTACGTTGGTTGCGGCAGCGATAATATCTCGGAACAGGCTGTGCCTGTCGATGATTGAGCATCCCCCCCACCCCCCACCCCCAACCCCAACAATGTGGGTGGTCGGAATTAAAGCCTGCATGATGTCTTTCGCAAAGATTAGGGTTGATATCGCTGCAAGACATTACAAATTCCTGCGAAAATCACCTTTAGTCGATTGTCAGGCCTGGTGATCCAGTTTGGATGAGAATGGCACTCGGTACAGCGCATACCGCTGCCAGGCTGAACAGTTTACATTTTGTATCCCAGTGATAGGGCAGGTCTGGATCCGAACCTGAAGCAAAATCGAATCATTTAGTACTTGTCACACACCCAACCTGTCCACCAAATTTCATCCGAATCCCACCGCATCGCTTTGAGATATCTGCCTCACAGACAGATAGACAGACAGACAAACAGCCAGACAGACAGGGATGAAAACATCACCTGCGTCCCACCTTCGTTGGCAAGGATAAACATACAATACTTGGGGCAAAAACTTTCCACCAACCTTTCTCTCTCACCACGAGAAGTTAAGCTTGGATGAATCATTGAAGATATATATATATATATATATATATATATATATATATATATATATATATATATATATATATATATATATATATATATATATATATATATATATCTACATACATACTGTAGAAGGTACGAGGAAGAGTACTCGTTCATGACCAGTAAAGTGAGTAAAAGTATCTGTCCCCATTGACGGGAAAAATTTAAGTTGCTCTATCAATTTAAATTAATTATTTAATGGACAAAAAGATCAATTGTGTTGCATTCTTGGTTCCATTCAGAGCGAAAGCTCTGAGCTAGTTATTCCGTCCACCACAAAATGATGTCACAACATCGAGTAGCAAGGTTCAAATTATTTGTCTCAGAAGAGGACAGAATATCTTGCTTGCAAAAGAAAATTTGTCATCAACATTAATACCCCACGTATGCAAAGCGAAAAAAGTGGGGTTAAGCAATTGGTTCATGTCCTTCCGTTTGTCTGTCTGTAAAAAGAGAGAGATCCCTCTCCTTCTCCCCTCTCCCTCCCTCCCCTCTCCCTCCTCCCTCTCCTCCCTCCCTCCCCTCCCCTCTCCCCTCCCTCTCCCTCCTTCCCCTCTCCTTCCTCCCCTCCCTCCCCTCTCCCTTCTCCCTCTCCCCTCTCCCTCTCTCTCCCTCCCTCCCTCTCCCTTCTCCCCCTCCTCCCCTCTCCCTTCTCCCTCCCCTCTCCCTCCCCCTCCCCCTCTTCCTTCTCTCCCTCCCCCTCTTCTTGCCCCCCTCCCCCTCTCCCTTGCTTTGCCCTTCCCATTCCCTCCCCACTTCTCTCTCTCCACCCCATTCTCTCCTATT
>CM068968.1:37368503-37384351 GCA_035128595.1 Eptatretus atami
TTGATCCGCTGTGGCGACCCCTAACGGGAGCTAGCCGAAAGAAGAAGAAGAAGAAGATTTGAATGAAATGGCTCGCCATGTGCGTGCTGCATCGTGTGCTTGTTCTTGTATTGATTCTCAGCCACAGGAGGCTGCATGGTGTGTTTGCTATTCACATT
This sequence comes from Eptatretus atami, assembly GCA_035128595.1. Lineage (NCBI taxonomy): Eukaryota > Metazoa > Chordata > Myxini > Myxiniformes > Myxinidae > Eptatretus > Eptatretus atami. Next base: position 37,368,662 of record CM068968.1, read on the forward strand.
GTGGTGTGTTTGCTTGCTTGATTTGTACTATGGCTAAAAGGAAAGGGTTGGAATAGAAATCAGAAGAGAAGACAGAGACATAGTTAATAGACCTAGCTATAAGACCCACGCAACGCACATCGTCCCGTTAACCCACTAGACGTGAGGGGAAGGTTTAACTGCACAAAGACTAACAAAATAACTGCCTCGGGATCACTGTATGCTGGGTGCCATTGCGTTGGAGGCATGCGGTTTTGTAGAACCGCAACAACATATATATGTATATATATATGTATATATATATATATATGTATATATGTATATATATATATAGTATATATATATATTTAATATGTATATATATATGTATATATATACATATATATATATATACACACACACAACACACACACACACCACACACAACACACACACACACACACACACACACAACACACATACATACATATACACGACATGGCAAAAAGTATGTGGACACCTGCTTGTCCAACATCTGATTCCAAAATCATGGGCATTAATATGGAGTTTGGTCCCCCCTTTGCTGCTATATCAGCCTCCCACTCTTCTGGGAAGGCTTTCCACAAGATGTTGGAACATTGCTGCGGGGATTTGCTTCCATTCAGCCACAAGTGTTAGTGAGGTCGGGCATTGATGTTGGGCAATGAGGTTTGGCTCGCAGTCGATGGGGTTGAAGTCAGGGCTCTGTGGCTGAGTAGTTTTCGATGGGGTTGAGGTCAGGGCTCTGTGCAGGCCAGTCAAGTTCTTCTACACCGATCTCGCCAAACCATTTCTGTATGGACCTCGCTTTGTCCATGGGGGCATTGTTATGTTGAAATAGGAAAGGGCCTTCCCCAAACTGTTGCCACAAAGTTGGAAGCACAGAATCGTCTCGAATGTTAATGTATGCTGTAGTGCTAACATTTCCCTTCACTGGACATAAGGGGCCTAGCCCGACCCATGAAAAACAGCCCCAGACCATTATTCCTCCTCCACCAAACTTTACAGTTGGCACTATGCATTCGGGCAGGTAGTGTTCTCCTGGCATCCACCAAACCCAGATTAGTCCGTCGGACTGCCAGATGGTGAAGCGTGATTCATCACTCCAGAGAATATGTTTTCACTGCTCCAGAGTCTAATGGCGGCTTTACACCACTCCAGCCAACGCTTGGCCTTGCGCATGGTGAACTTAGGCTTGTGTGTGGCTGCTAGGCCATGGAACCCCATTCCATGAAGACTTTGACGAAGTGTTTGTGCTGACGTTGCTTCCAGAGGTAGTTTGGAACTCGGTAGTTAGTGTTGCAACCAACGACAGACAATTTTTCCGTGCTTCAGGACTCGGCGGTCCCGTTCTGTGAGCTGGTGTAGCCCACCACTTTGTGGCTGAGCTCTTGTTGCTCGTAGACGTTTCCACTTCACAATAACAGCACTTACAGTTGGCTGGGGCAGCTCCAGCAGGGCAGAAATTTGATAAACTGACTTGTTGGAAAGTTGGCATCCTATGACGATGCCATGATGAAAGTCATTGAGCTCTTCAGTACGGCCTATTCTACTGTCAATGTTTGTTTATGGAGATTACATGGTTGTGTGCTTGATTTTATACACCTCTCAGCAATGGGTGTGCCTGAAATAGCCGAATTCACTATATGTATATATATATATATCTGAAGAGGAAGACAGGAGAGAGTAAAATGATGAAACCTGTGCTCTTGCAAGCAAGACGCACAAAGTGCAGGATGAAGGCCTGGAACGTTGTCATCGATACTTGACCTATAAAGTGGCGGCAAGACGAAAAATGAATCAATGTTTTCTCCCACACCTTATACTTGTGCTCAAGATACCGATTTATGATAACTTTTAACCAACTAAGTGAGCTTTGCATGGTGCTACACCCAAAATTAAACAAATCGCAGCACTTGAAGGCCTCAGAGATCAGGATGTTCCCTCAAAGTTTCTAAGATGAGTCTTGTCTTCGAATGTCAGTGCAGTTATATTTCTGCTCCGTCGAGCTCATCAGGGACTCGATGAGAGCATGATGACATTTTTTTTTAATGTCGCCAGGATATGATTTTGTATATCTGGAGGGGACGGCTCCATATCTGAAAACTCGTATATCAGTAAGCCCTTCCTTCCTAACAATTTTTTTTTGTGAATACGTGGCATTTATAAGCCATGGGAAAGGCGACAGTGATTTTGGAACGGATGATTGTACCACCACCAAGTATGTCGGGCAAAGGAAATGCTCGTATTCGAGTCGCGAATGATGTCCGTAATCACTGTTCACTGTTCACTGTTCACTGCTTCATTTAATGAGGATTCTGTCTGCGCAGGTGTGATGCGTTCATTGAGTATCTTTCCGATCCTGAGCGTTTCGCTGCTGTTCTGCGGTGGCCTTTGCATTGCAGCAAGTGAGTTTTACCGTTCCAAACACAACATCATCCTTGGAGCTGGAATTTTCTTCGTTGCTGCTGGTAGGTGAAGGCGATCCGTACTCCTTGTAAGAGATTCTGTTGCTGAAGTAAGTCAAATCATTGGTGTGTGTGTGTGTGTGTGTGTGTGTGTGTGTTTGTATGTGTGTGTGTCATTCACATTCCTGGCTGGCCGGACTGGTTACTCAGGGATTAGCACGAGGATGCAACCAGCATGTCCCACAAATAGTTAGGTCAGGAATTTTAATCTTACCTGTACACCATGGCCGTCTCGAAGCCTGGTGTTGGCTTAACGGTTAAGGTGGCTGGCTTAAGATATTAGGGTCTTGAGTTCGAGCCCCTGTTGTGCTGTTCAAATAATAACAGGTGGGTTGACTTTGACTCAGCCTGTCATCCTTCCGAAGTCGGTAAAATGAGTACCAGCTTACTGATAACAGGGGCACTGCATCAGCGGCACAGCCGCGCTTCCAGAAATTGATGCAACCGGCAGCCATGGGTTGCATGCGAAACAACAACAACATCATCGTCATCGTCATCATCACAAATCGTACTGGAAGACCTTAAAATCTCAACCTGCAAGTGTTGTCGAACGGGTTCCCGGCTGAACATCACATCGGACAGTCGGCACACTCATCAATGTCTGCAGGTGCGACGTTTGATGGTCAGGTCGGGTGGGAATCCAAAAACTTGCTCTCCAATGAGTTGTCTCTTGTGCGTTTGATCCCCGACCGGGTCGGATATAACTAAAAGCTGTCGGTTCTGATGCACTGCCAGCAGGGGTGCTGCATTTGGGATTACACACCCTTCAGATGGGGACCAGATGTCCCGTCAGCATTTAGCTTGTGCAATTGCAAATTCCCTGCTTGGGGTGAGCCGTACAATTAGCACTATCTGTATGAGTGGGAGTGTTCGGGTGGCTAAATGGAACAGGCACGATGGGCCAAATGGCCTCCTGCGGAGTCCATTTCCTTCCATAGTTTTCCCTCTGAGCTGAAAGTGGAATGTCATAAAAATTGGAATTGCATCTTTTTAAAATTGAAATGTAGCCCCACCGATGATGCCCCAAAAATTCCACTTCTTTCCCACACATTATTCACGACACCTAATTACCTCTGCCACTGCAGGTGGACTGAGGTTATGATTTCACTCTTGTCTGTCTTTCTTTGTTACTTGCAAAATCGAAGATTTTCCAAGTGTATTGATCAGTCGGTTTTGTTATTACTTGGTGAAAATTTTTGTTCACCAAGTGTGTTGGTCTGTAGCTTTTGTCTGTTTGATTGTCACACGATTTTTGGCCACAGTTTTCAAGCAATCGTTCTGAAAAATGTTGGTGTGTGTAGGTGACTGGCCAAGGACAGCAACGCTTAATTTTGGTGAAGATCCCAATCCGGATCCAGATCTGAGAATTTTTCAAATGATTCTTCACCATTGAGAGATTGGGCTAAAAACGATATTGTTTGTTATCTCAATAAGTTGTGGACGGACGGATTCACATGAAACTTTGTGGTCAGGTTGGGTGTGTGACAAGGACTAATTGATTCGATTTTGGTGAAGATCTGAATCCAGATCCCGATCCGAGAATTTTTCCAAGTGATTTTTCACCATTGAGAAATTGGCCCAAAAACGATATATAGCACGATATCTCAAAAGGTTATGGATGGTCAGGTCAGGTCAGGTATGGAAGCATGCGCCGGAGCGGCGCGTTGGATGGATTCACGCGTCGATTCACCGCGTCAGATGGATTATGGATGGATTCACACGAAACTTGGTGGACAGGTTGGTTGTGTGAAAAGGACTCATTGACTCAATTTTGGTGAAGATTCGAATCCAGATCCGGATACCAGAATTTTCTTCAGTCATTCTTCACCATTGAGAGATGGGGTGAAAAACTATGTGTAGCATGATATCTCAAAAAGTTGTGGACGAGTTATGACAAAACTAGGTGGATGAGTTGGTTTGGTTAACGAGAACAAGCCGATTCGATTTTGGTTAAGGTCTGGATTCAGATCCGACCTATCAGTGGGATACAAAATTTAAACTGTTCAGCCTTGCAGAGGTATGTGCGCTACCGAGTGCCGTTCCGTTTCGCCAAGTTGTCACTCTATTCGTGATTTTTCATTCTGTCTGTCTGTTTGTTTGTTTGTCTGTCTGTCAATCGCTTACAGGTCACAATTTTATACTGATACATGGTAGAGCAAACATAAGCAAGAAGCCTATTGTTTTTGAGGTCAAAATGTCAAAAGGTTAACATTGCCCAAAGGTCAACAAGTTTGTTGAATTTCTAAAATCATCAATTTTCATCCGATTAACTTGAAATTTGAAGAGGATTTGCATATATCCTGTCACTGAATTCAACCACCAATTATTTTTGACGTCAACATCGGCCAAATCGTCAAAATAGGCCAACAACTTTGGTGAAATTTCTAAAATCCTCAATTTTCATCTGATTGACTTGAAATTTCACCAGGATTTGCATATCTCGGGTCACTGAATTCAACCACCAATTATTTTTGAGGTCTAAAGGTCAAAAGCTCAACGCAGTCCTAATTTCTAAAATCATCAATTTTCATCCGATTAACTTGAAATTTGAAGAGGATTTGCGTATATCCTGTCACTGAATTCAACCACCAATTATTTTTAAGGTCAACCTTGGCCACAAAAGGTCAACATAGGCCAAAGGTCAACAACTTAGGTGGGATTTCTAAAATCCTCATTTTTCATCCAATTGACTTGAAATTTGAAGAGGATTTGCATATTTGGTAATTCAATGCAACCACCAATTATTTTTGATGTCAACATCGGCCAAATGGTCAAAATAGGCCAACAACTTTGGTGAAATTTCTAAAATCCTCAATTTTCATCTGATTGACTTGAAATTTCACCAGGATTTGCATATCTCGGGTCACTGAATTCAACCACCAATTATTTTTGAGGTCAACATCGGCCAAATGGTCAAAATAGGCCAACAACTTTGGTGAAATTTCTAAAATCCTCAATTTTCATCTGATTGACTTGAAATTTCACCAGGATTTGCATATCTCGGGTCACTGAATTCAACCACCAATTATTTTTGAGGTCTAAAGGTCAAAAGCTCAACGCAGACCTAATTTCTAAAATCATCAATTTTCATCCGATTAACTTGAAATTTGAAGAGGATTTGCATATATCCTGTCACTGAATTCAACCACAATTATTTTTAAGGTCAACCTTGGCCACAAAGGTCAACATAGGCCAAAGGTCAACAACTTAGGTGGGATTTCTAAAATCCTCAATTTTCATCCGATTAACTTGAAATTTGAAGAGGATTTGCATATATCATGTCACTGAATTCAACCACAAATTATTTTTGAGGTCAAATTCGTTTTATGGATTTTGCAAGTATTGTGCTATGCACGACATCTTTGTTGTTGTTTGTTTGTTTGTTTGTTTGTGAGCACGAAATCTCCAAAAGTTTACGGACAGATTCGGAAGAAACTTGGTGGATGAGTTGTCTGTGTGTCAAGGAAGAATTGATTCGATCTTGGTGAAGATCCAGAGCCAGATATAAGAATTTTTTAATCTTTAAAGTTATTCTTCATAATTGAGAGATGGGGCCAAAAACGGGAAGGGGCAAATTATGACAAAACTTTGAGTTGGGTAGGTGACAAGAACAAGCCGATTCGATTTTGGTTCAGGTCCGAATCCAGATCTAACCTATCAGTGGGATGCAAAACATAAACAGTTCAGAACTGGGGAGGTATATACTCTACCAAATGCCGTTCTAGTTGATTCTTTGTTTTTTGGTGATTTACCTTTTTTACCCTGAGTTAAAAAAAGAAATTGATGGATGCCATTAAGTTTCCATTTGCCAATTTTGCAGCTTTATCATGATTAACTGTGTAGACTAAGTTTACTACTTTATACAAATACTGTTTAAATTATAAAAGGTGCTTCCATAAAGTTCTTAATGGGGGTATAGCAGCGCGCAGATTATATTAGACAGTTGCATCTGCTTATAGGTGATCGGCAATGTAACACTCTGTTGGATGTTTTTTTGTATGTAGTGTCAAGGCTCATGGAAGAGCGAGAACACAGAACGGATCAGGATGCAACCGAACAAAACGAACATCAAAAAGAGAAGGGGCAAATGCCAACCACAGAGCTGAGGGAGAAAATAGAGGGAAACCTGGACAAATAATAGGTGTGGAGATGAATCATGGGTATAGGGGATGATGCATGGAGTGGATAAGATGGAAACAGAAACAAACACTCAGGAAGGAAAAACTGGAAATTTTGGGTGTGGGAGGGCGGGGGGGGGGGGGGGGGGGGGGGGGGGGGGGGGGCAGTTTAATGAGTGTAGAAAAGATCATGGTTTTGGATGGGGGATGATCTGAGTTGGTGGTGAACAGCTGTCTTGAAGACCTGGAGGAAAGAATGAGATCGAAGAGAATGTGGAAGTTGGTTCCACAGGAGGGACAAAAGATGAACGAATGAGTAGAGGTGAGCAGTGATGCTGGATTTTGGGAGTTTCGCAGGAAGGGGGGCTGCTGGTGGACCGTGTGCACGTTGCAGGAACTTGGGCAGTAAGTGGACAAGTCACGGAAAGAGCAGAGTGTGCAAGACCACAATGGTGCAGAAGAAGACAGAGAGACCACCGACCTCTCTGTGATGTGAAAGTGGTAGGTCCATAGACTCGGCTTCATCGAGGGAGAATCCAATGTTCTTGAAGGCCTTGGTTTCCATGATATCAATCTGAGCAAGGTGTGAGGCAAGAGCACCAGCCCAGAGGGGAGACCTGTAGTTGAAGGCCTTGTAGGTGGATAGGAGTTCAGGTGTGCCGAGGACGGACTTTGTACGGCAGAAGATGCTCAGTCGGCGGCTGGCTTTAGAGGCCAACTTTGAAATATGGTTTGATAAAGAAAGACCCTGGCTGAGAGGGAGACCCAGGAGTTTGAATGTCTGAACTTCTTCGAGAGGTTTGTTTAGAAAGTACATGGGAAGGTTTGTCTTTCTAGAATGAGTTGCTCAGCCCTCACGTTTGACAGAATGAACAAATGGCAAATTCATTCCCAAATCATAGAGTGTCAGCGATAACTTCCGTAAAAACAACTTCGAAACCTAAATGTCCAACAATGGCCGGTGCTGGCAGACTGGACACCCGTCCATGCAATAGATGCCACACACATTGATACCTTGCCCTGCCTGCGAAGCACCGGGATGACAATTTATAGCCAGGTCGAGATTTTAACTCAGGATAGACTTCTCAAAGGTGAGTGTGCATACCTCGAGGCTATCCAGCCAGTCTGAATTGACGTGACTTGTCTCACAGAAAGCTTAAAGCTTGAAGTTTAATGTATTAAAGATGACTCCTTTTATAATTGGAGAAAAATCCATCATTTTTTTTGTCAAGATTCCTACTTAAAGGATGAAATCTAAATTTCTTTCCATGGAAAGTCCCAGGAAATGAAAATATATCTGCAGCTGATCCTTTTTGTGTGTTATGACAGCTTTTGTTTCTGTGCCCCGTATTAGGGTATTTTAAGGTGCAGTAATTAATGAGGGGAATAAACATCTGCACAACATGATTTTATGATGTATCTTATGGATGCAGTTTTTTTTTTTTTTTAAATACAAACAACATTCATCTTTTGCACTTTAAATGCTTTTTATTTTTGTTTCTTCCAAACCCCATTTCCTTTTACCCCACTCCTATCTTCTCACCTCTGTCATCATCCAAAAATATCTCTCTATCCTGTCTCTTTCTCTCTTTGCCTCTCTTTCTATCTTTCTCTCTTCTCTTTTTATCTCCGTCCGTCCACGTCCGTCCACGTCCGTCCCTCCCTTTCCCTCATCCCCCCATCTTCCCTTCCCTCCCTCTCCCCCTTTCTTTCTATGTTCCCCACCTCCTCCCTCTCTGATCCATTCTCCTCCCTCTACTGTCCCTCTCACTCCCCTCTCCCTCATCTCCCCCACCCACTCTCTCTCTCTCATTTTATCGTTCCCTCTCTCTCCCTCTCACCTCCTGGCCTACTGTGTTGAAGTTCCTTGTAAGTGTCAGTTGTTACACTACAAACTGCAACATCAGAGAGTTTACATGACTTTAGAAGCCTTTTTGGCAGATCATCAGCCCACCTGCGGGGAAAATAATCAATCCACAGACACATTTGACTTCCTGGCCATCATCAACGTGGAGTGGACCTCCCCACCCCCCCCCCCACCCCAGAAAGTAAACTGACAGGCCATCCTGTGAGGAGTGTATATATATATATATAATATATATATATATATATATATATATATATGTATATATATATATATATATTATATCCTAGCGAGGTATGCTGATACATTGTGTACTTACATATTGCGTTTCGGTGTACTGGCACATTGTGTAAGCATAAGAACCATGCTTCCCCACTGTCTTGGGTGGCTCACCTGCATTTGATTTTTCATTATTTATTAGGGTACCCTGTGAGTACAGGGTACCCTATTGTTTTTCTTCTGTTTATTATTACGCATTATTATTATTATTCTTCCGCCGGCATTTTGCACCCTTTTTCGCTTTAAAAATCATTTTCTCTGGGAGACTAAGACCGATCGACAGGAAATTTGCACCATAGTATGTATCTTTTTTGATAGTACAATCACGTTATAATTATGACGTCATTGGTCACGTGGTGCGGTCGCCATCTTGAAAAAAGCGATAAACTTTGGACATCTGTATCTCGGAAACCGTGCAATGGAAAAATTTTTCGTTTGATACATTTTATTAAGCTCCCTATGGGGAACACGTGTGATTTTTCGTGACGTCATAGGTGAAGCGATATACCGGTGAAAATTCGTCAAGTAGAACGCCGTATAGAAAAATCTGAAAAATTCTGAGCGTCATCACAGGCAAAATTCATCGTCAAAAATGTTTTTTTTGACGTCATCGATGACGTAATTCGGCCGCCATCTTTTTTTTAGTGTTTTTTTAAAAAAATCTTCTTCTCCAGAAGGGCTGAACAGATTGAGGCAAACTTTACAGGTACATTCCCAAGAGGTCCTCTTTCAAGTTTGTTAATTTCTTCTTGATTGGTCACATGGTTTGGCGGCCATCTTGAAAAAACCTAAAACCTTTAAACATCTTCTTCTCCAGAAGCGCTGGTCCAATGAAGGCGAGATTTCACAAGTATATCCGGACATGTATGCGATATAAGTTTGTTAATTTCGAATTGATAGGTCACATGGTTTGCCGCCATGTTGTTTTAAGAAAAATATTAAATAAGTTTTCTCTGGAATTCCTTAAGCTATCGAAGCGAAAATTTGCAACTGCCTTCTCACCTCAAGTCTGCATACAGGGCAAAAATATTTACCTCAGAAGTCACATGGTTTGGCGGCCATCTTGGATAGAAAAATCGACCTTATCCAATTTACATGAAAATTCACACACTTGTTAAGGTCAACGATAGAAAGCAGAAATAAATTTTTGATGTCATAGGTCACATGGTTCGGCAGCCATCTTGGATTGAAAATGAATAAATTTTAAAAATCTTCTTCTCCAGAACGGAAAGACAGATTGAGACGAAACTTTACACATATATTCCCCATGAGGTCCTTTCTCAAGTTGTTAATTTCTTCTTGATCGGTCACATGGTTTGGCGGCCATCTTGAAAAAACCCTAAAACCTTCAAACATCTTCTTCTCCAGAAGCGCTGGTCCGATGAAGGGGAGATTTCACAAGTATATTCGGGACAGGTAGGCGATATAAGTTTGTTAATTTCGAATTGATAGGTCACATGGTTTGGCCGCCATGTTGGATTTAAGAAAAAATATTAAATAATGTTTCTCTGGAACCGCTTAACCTAACGAATCGAAAATTTGCAATTATCACTCTACCATCGCGTATGCATGCGTGGTAAAAATTATGATGTCACACGTCACATGGTTTGGCGGCCATCTTGGATAGAAAAACGCACCTTCACCGATTAACACGAAACTTCACACACGTGTTCCAATACCGAGTTAGAAGCAGAATATAAATTTGTGATATCATAGGTCACATGGTTCGACAGCCATCTTGGATTGAAAAATAATAACTTTAAACGTCTTTTTCTCTGAAACGGCTGAACAGATCCAGGCGAAACTCCACCACTATGACCGCCTCTCCATGACGAATAAAAAGTTCTCACCCCCTTTTGAGGTACGACACAACGTTTGGCTGCCATAGTGGATTGAAGGAAAAATATTAATTAATGTTTACTCTGGAACTACTGCATCAATAAATGTGAAACGTCAGCGTTATGGTGGAACAGTCATGTGGAATGAAGGTTTGAAATTTCAACGGGATCGGGCCAGGGTTTGGCAGCCATGTTGATTTAAGAATAATATTAAATAATGTTTCTCTGGAACTGCTTAACCTGTCGAAGCGAAAATTAGCAATTATCATCTCCCATCTTGTATGCACAAGTGGTAAAAATTATGACGTCATAAGTCGCACGGTTTAGCCGCCATCTTGGATTGAAGGATAAATATTAATTAATGTTTATTCCGGAAGCGCTGCGTCTATATATGCGAAACTTCAGATTTATAATTGAGGCGACATGTGAAACAAAAGTTCAAAATTTCAACCTGATCGGTCACGCGGTTTGGCAGCCAGAATTATTTAATTATTTGAATCTGAGAACTTTTAGATTTTTTTTTTTTCCAGAAGACTCACTTGGCTGCACCTGAATGCGTTTGAGGAAACAGGAACAGCAATTCAATTTATACCGACAATGTCCCACGAACAAGGGCGAACTGCATACACAATAAATAGATTGAACGCTTTGTGCTACCCTGTTCGTAACTCGTCAGTACCACGCCGTATCGAAGCAGGGATGTATTTGTGTCACTCTTAAATAATGTTAATCTGGAACCACTTACCTGATCAAAGCGAAACTTTGCGACTGTCATCTGCAGAAAGTCCCATGTTGTGGACTGGCGGACGGACGGACGGACGGACTGGGTACCCGGTCATCACTGCCAGCAGTTATAAAGTGGCAGTTCTAGTTTTCATTATTTTTGTTTTCATTTATGGATGTGCGACGATTCTGTGTTTTTTTTTTTCCGGTGTCACGGCTTCAATCTCCATCAGCACACAAAGTTTCAGCTTTCTATGTCACCTGGAAGGCTTTTTATGTCACCATTGACATCTTCAATGTCAGTCAGTCAATGGTTAGAAAGAGATTTTATATTTTGGACGAGTGGGATGTGCTTACACGTTGTGTAAGGATACCAACCGTGTTTCCCCATTGTCTCAGGTCACTCACCTGCATTTGATTTTTCATTTATTATTTTCATTATTTTTTCTTTATTTATATTTTCATTTAAGGATGCTTTCCGACGGTTCTGTGATTTTTTCTGGTGTATCAGCTTTGATGTCCGTCATCACACAAAATTACCATGCTTCCCCATTGTCTCGGGCCACTCACCTTCATTTTTTTTCATTTGTTTTTTACATTAATTTATATTTTAATTTATGGATGCTGTATGACTATTCTGTCATTTTTTAGATCCTTGTGGAGGATCTCTAAGTCTTACTCACGTTGTTGTTCTTGTGGACTTTTTTAGGTCATCTCTACCGAGATGACCTAATAAACCCGGACCAAATGTCCGTCCGTCCGTCCGTCCGTCCGTCAACAATTTTTCTTTCCGATCTTGATGAAACTTAGTAGTGGGTAGAGTCGATGAGTGTTGCACAACGATATAACTTTGTCCGGTTGAAGGTCAGGACGAGGTCACGAGGTCACGTAAGTTATAAAAAATCACCATTTTCAAAACCTATCTAGTCTGCCATTCTACAAGTTATTCGGCAACTGTTTATTGATTATAGAGTAAAAATATTATCTTGTATCTAACCGGACAGATTTTTGAATTTCCTTCCCGTTTGATCGTCACGTGATTGGGAAGATGTCAAAAACGCCGATGCGATTCGCAAAGAAGGAAGGAAGGAGAAATGAAATATAAATATAAAACACATTTTTAGCCTTTTAATTTATACATTTTCCGCCGAAGGTGAAAAATTTCAAAACCCGAAATGTAAACGTCGGCATTTATTTTCAAAATATAATTTCGTACGCACGCACCAAAATGCCGAGTCATCTTTAACCAAACTGCGCAGTTCGAGCTGCGCAGTGAGACTGCGCAGTAGTCTTCGGTCATAACTGAACATTGAGAACTTGTGGTATTATAGAGATGACCGTCACCCCCACACGGGGGTAATTTTTATTGTTTCACAGCCTACAGTTTTCAACGAAACTTCCTGAAACTTGGCGTATACATGTAAAAATACCCTGCGCAGACAGTAACCATCTCCGATTTTGAAAATTCCTCCGAGAAAAAAATTTTATGACGTCAAAATATCTCCGCTAATGGAAATCGCCTAAAAAATTATCTCCGAAACTAGCAAGCTTTTTTAATTCTGTTTGCGGGAATCGAACAGGGCATTAGCAGAGATGAATTACCGCACATATGATACATCACTATGACGTCATATCAATTTTTATGACGTCGTTCCTTTTTTTGACATTTTTGTTTCACAACACAGAGTTTTCATCGGATCTTCGTGAAATTGCCATGTATATGCAGAAAGCCCACGCACAGGCAGTAACCATCTCCGATTTTGGAAAATCTTCCTAGAAAAAACTTGACGTCATAATATCGCCGCTAATGGAAATCGCCTATACCATTATCTCCAAAACTAGTTTGTTTCACAGCCTACAGTTTTCATCGAAACTTCCTGAAACTTGGCGTATATATGTAAAAATACCCTGCGCAAACAGTAACCATCTGCGATTTTGAAAATTCCTCCTAGAAAAAAAAGTTATGACGTCAAAATACTCCGCTAGTGGAAATCGCCTAAAAAATTATCTCCGAAACTGGGCAAGCTTTTTGAATTCTGTTTGCGGGAATCGAACAGGGCATTAGCAGAGATGAATTACCGCACATATGATACATCACTATGACGTCATATCAATTTTTATGACGTCATTCCTATTTTTTGACATTTTTTGTTCACAACCCAGAGTTTTCATCGGATCTTCGTGAAACTTGCCATGTATATGCAGAAAGCCCACGCACAGGCAGTAACCATCTCCGATTTTGGAAAATCTTCCTAGAAAAAACTTGACGTCATAATATCGCCGCTAATGGAAATCGCCTTTACCACTATCTCCAAAACTAGTTTTTCACAGCCTACAGTTTTCATCGAAACTTCCTGAAACTTGGCATATATATGTAAAAATACCTGCGCAAATAGTAACCATCTCCGATTTTGAAAATTCCTCCTAGAAAAAAAAGTTATGACGTCAAAATATCTCCGCTAGTGGAAATCGCCTAAAAAATTATCTCCGAAACTGGGCAAGCTTTTTGAATTCTGTTTTGCGGGAATCGAACAGGGCATTAGCAGAGATGAATTACCGCACATATGATACATCACTATGACGTCATATCAATTTTTATGACGTCATTCCTATTTTTTGACATTTTTTGTTTCACAACCAGAGTTTTCATCGGATCTTCGTGAACTTGCCATGTATATGCAGAAAGCCCACGCGCAGGCAGTAACCATCTCCGATTTTGGAAATTCTTCCGAGAAAAAAAAGTTGACGTCATAAATCGCTGCTAATGGAAATCGCCGATACCATTATCTCCGAAACTAGGCAAGCTGTTTGAATTTTGTTTGCGGGAATCAAGCCGGCATTAGCACAGATAATTTATCGCAAACCTGATACATCACAATGACGTCATATTCGTTTTATGATGTCATCATTAAGAGGACGAGGACCTTAGCTCATTTGAGCTTTTCCGGTGTACTGGCTTCGATGTCCATCAGCATGCAAAATTTCAGCTTTCTACGTCACTTGGAAGGCACTGATCATTCATATCAGTGTCAGTGAGTCAGTGGTTAGAAAGAGCTTTATATATTGACTCGTGGGGTGTTCGTACACATTGTGTAAGTATACGAACCGTGTTTCCCAGTGTCTCAGGTCTCTCACCTGCATTTGATTTTCATTATTTTTCCCCATTTATTTATATTTTCAGTCACGGATGCTTTCCGACGGCTCTATGATTTTTCCTGGTGTATCGGCTTCGATGCCCATCAGCACGCAAAATTTCAGCTTTCTACATCACCCGGAAGGCACTGATCTTTAATATCAGTCAGTCAATCAGTGAGTCAGTGGTTAGAAAGATATATGTATATATATGTTATATAAATATTATATATATATATATATTGTTTTGTTTGTGGGTGGATGGAGGAATTTCATCGTAAAGGTAGGATTGTATCGTGTAGCATGGTCTGTGGACAGGTAGGAGACATCTCCATGTAAATAAAGTAGGGAAAGCTGTGAGCTTAAGATTGGTAAGTGTCACCACATGAGGGTGGTGTGTTAACTCAGTAGGGTCTAAGGTTAGTTTCTCCCAGTATCTGATTGCCCCCTGTGACCTTTACCTACGTTTTTGCATTTACAAAGCCGGAAATAAAAGAACCATGTTTGTAACAACAACAACAATAACCGGCAGACCAAAAACGGCTCTGTGATTTTTCCTGGTGTAATATATAGTATTGGGGTGTATTCCATTACCAATAAGCTTGCTATCGCTTGCTAAGCCAGCCGTTCCTCATCAACTGGTGTCATATAGGAATAATAACCGGCCGGCCACGCCCCCAAGGCTTCTGATTGGTCAGTGTGAGGTCAGAGGGGGCTGGCCTGAGAGAGGAGGAGAAGGGGCTCGAGAGCTAAGAGGGTGGTTGGAAGCAAAGCGTGAGGCTCTGGTCCCTCTCAGCACGACGAGATATCAGCGAGATTCTCGTTGTTCATGCTGATGTGAATTGCTTGCGTGCTGGAGGAAGATGTTAACCATTGACTGTTCAGCTGGATCATGAAGTTTGGACGCTTTGAAGAGAAGAAGAGGAGCTGTCTCTTGGCCTTATCTCAGAGCCTCAGCAATCCCTTGTTGTATGATCAAGGAGAAAGGGGCATCATTTGGTGTGTGTGGACCTGGAACGTAGAGGGAGCGGTGAGCACTCTCGATTGTGAGAAGAAATTGTACGGCGGTTTGTGGGCCCTAACGAAGGAAGACGTCCGTGGCGAATCACCTCACGTACGTGACCGCAGAGAACGACTTAGCGCCATTTTCTGTGCGTTTCCTGTGCAGTGGCTTTGAGGTTCGACGACACCAGGCTCCTAAAAGGTCATCTCTGGACACAAGCTGAGTACTGGCATAAAAGGGGGATTTTCTTTTATTTTTATCTTTCCCC
>CM068968.1:37384361-37423742 GCA_035128595.1 Eptatretus atami
TTGTGACTGAGTGGAGACATCTCAAATTAGGCTTTAGTTACCTCACTTTTGAATACCTCACACTTTGATTTATTGTCATTGTAAATCTTTGATAATTTTTATTAAACCATTATTTGTTGAATGTCCTTGTGTTTGTTTGTTCATTGTGGGTTCGAGGATAAACCCGTGTGCCTCTGTTCTAGAACATGCTTTGCCACCTTCTGTCTCATGCATGCCATAATCTCCAAAGAGCTCGCTGTTCACCTCCGAGTGAAAACCATTCGGCTATCCGTCCAATTTGGTGTTAACTGACCCAGACACGACAATGTATACTTTATATACCAGACAAACCTCCTGGCTGTAATGGTGAGCATCGCCGCAGATTATGTCTCATATGGTAAAACCGCATAATCCACAAAGAACAACCGTCCGTCTGCCACCCAGACGGTTGTTCCCGCTAATTGCAAACCATTCAACCAGAAGGCACATGGTGCGATCGGCGGGTAAATCGAAATATGTGGAGTGTAATGAGCACTCCACCAATCTCCAATTGGCATAAAGTCCTACACCAAAGCGTCCCCACCAATCCGGAGGCCTCGGCCCAGCGACTCTGTCCAACAGACAAAGATTACTTGGTCAACATCAGTTAAACATCAAACAGAGCCACCTATCTGGATTTCAGGCTTTTTGCCTCTTCTGGAGGCACCTTTTTATTAAAAAAAACAACAGGCAAAAAATCAAAACATTTAAACAGCTTGGGACTTGCACCTTGACCCCATGGACAAAGCAAAAAGTCCAACAAGACTGTCCCATCGACCTACACATGCTCCTCAGCCCAAAGGGTGAAGCACATGGTCAATCAAACACACACGTCCTAACCCCGAAGGGCCAGAATGCATGGTCATACTTGGACCACTCCATAGGAGTGAGTCCCCCATGACTTTGACGTCATACCAACCCAAATTTTCAACAGGACGGCAAACTGTTAAACTTCTAACCAATGATGACCCCATTCATCGTTTAAATATCAGACGCACCCCCTGGCTGTAATGGTGAGCATCGCTGTGGATTATGTCTCACACAGTAAAACTGCATAATCTCGTCATGCTGAGTGCTCATCATGCTCCACACATTTTGATATATGTATATCTCTAGCTGCCTGATCTCTCCCAAAAAGGCTTCTAAAGCCATATAGGCTGACTGATTGTGGTTAACTGGCGTGCTGCTGCCTGATGTAATGTAGCAGCTGACGCTGCCTTCAGCAGTGGGCAATTTTGTGTTTTTCACATCATGCAACTGAGCTGGATTTTCCATTTAACGGCTGCAACTTAAATTTCTTATTAACTAGTAATGGGTACATAAAAAGGGTGGGTGTGTGGCAGGTACCCATTGTTGGTCAAGACCCCTGCAGCAAGTACTGGGGTTTGTTCCATTACCAATAAGCTTGCTATCGCTTGCCAAGCCAGCCGTTCCTTATCAACTGTTTCATTGGAGTGCTTGCTTGAGTGCTTGAGCCACTTGTCAAACGTTCTACAAGCTGCTTGGTAATGGAACACTCCCCTGGTGTGGTGTGGCACAGGGGTTCAAGAGGTGCTTGAGTTACGTACTCCCTCGCCAGACAGCATCTGTTCACTTTCTGGTGTAACGCCTCTCTGTGCAGTGGATTTCTTGTTGATAAAGGTATGCTATGATTTCCATTCAACCTGACTCTGTGGGCTGGAATGTATGTGTTTGCTTGACCATGTGTTTTGGTCTTTAGGCCAAAGTTTGTGTGTGTACTAGTTTGACAAGCTTTATTAGACTGTGCTCTTTGGCCTTCGTGCTTAAGTACATGTCCTTGGCTCTCTTATAATGTTTGTCTTTTTCTCAAGCAAAAAGGCAGAGCCATAAGGCTCGTTGATAATGTTATGGGATGACCATGTATTCTGGTCCTCTTGATGAGGATGTATGCACTGATATGACCATGCATTCTGGTCCTATGGGTTGGGGTATTTGTGGTGTTTGACCATGTGCTTTGGTCTTCGTGCCAAATTGTGTGAGTATACTCCAGGTTGGCCTGAAATTCGCTAACAGCAAGATGTGAGGCAGGGGAGCCAGCCCAGAGGGTAAATGGGGCTTGTATGATAAATGGGGTCATGCCCAATGTTGCTCCCCCTTCTAAGGACAGACTCTGGAGAGTCTGAAGGAGGCAGGTGGGGGTGATGTTGTGGAAATGGCTCCGAGAGGGTTAAGACTGACGTCATTAATGGTGATGTGATGTATTACATATGTGTCGCTTATGTAATAATTATACGATGTCTCCTTATTCCAGTGTCCGTATCTAAAATTATCAACCCTTTCGACACCCATTTTTACTGTTTTACCTTCGGAAATCAGTCTGGAATGTCTCTTTTAGCATTTTGCTGGGCATTGAGGTGCTAGTTAGGCAGGAAAAGCCACGAATGCCACACCAGCCACCAGTAACCATGTTCGATGAGGCCGAGAAGGGTTTGCCCTGCCCACGACTGGGCCAATGTGCCAATGGTAACTGAGAGGGGAGGGGCATAGCACATCGTCAGTGATGCCAGGCCTGAGGCACAGCCCATCATCAGTGATGCACTGGTCCTGCATCTATGTGCAGTGGATTTCTTCATTTATGAGGGCATAGAGGACAGAGCAACAGTGGGAGATGTAGGAGACCTCCTGGAGCTGCGCACAGAAGGCTGTGCCATAATAATCGTGCCCAGTTCCAGAGTCACATCCCACCAAGGCCGGAACCATGCCCCTCTCTGTCTCTCTCTGCTCCAGAGCACTGGAAGTTCACATCTCCTTGACAATGGACATTCACCAAAGCCTGTTGCTGGGACTGCATGGCGGCCCATCCCACAGACCCTGTCTGGTTTGCCCCAAAACTCTTTTCTGTCTTGTCACCACCGCTATTGTCTATCTCATGTTGTGTGTCAGGCCCTAAGTTCGATAATTAAGGTTTCCAAACAGTCATTCATTGCTGCGTTGGTGCATATGGCCAGTAGTGGGTAAAGTGTTATGTAATTGCACATTTATATATTACTAGCAAATACCACCGTTGTTTTGCTGATGGGAATAGTCGGAGGGGGAGAGAGATGGGTGGGGGAGAGAGAGAGAGAAGGGGAAAGAGGTGGGGGGGAAGCGAGGAGGAGAGAGAGTGAGGAGGGGTGGGGAAGGAAGGCAGCATGAGGTGAGAGGAAGGGAAGGCAGACGTGCAGTGGAGTGTTAATTACGATTCATACTGTCTCATCAAAATGATTTGTTGTAGAATATCAGTGAATATGGAAACTAAATAATATCTGAAATCCATTTTTTTTCCAGTTCATACTATAAATACCCCCGAGAAAAACACTGCCTGGACACGTCCAGAGACAAAACCTGCCCGGACGTGTCCGGAACAAAGCTATCTGGAGACAAACATCACCCATACATGTCCAGAGACAAACTCCTGTCCAGACATAAACACCGCCTGGGCACATCTGGAGATTAATACCACCTGGACACCACATCCGGATTAATACACATCCGGAAAAAAAAAACACGGACACGTCCAGAGACAAACACTGCCGGACACGTCCAGAGAAAAACTCAGTCTGGACACTTCCGGAGACAAAAACCATCTGGATGTAATCATTGCCCGAGACAGAGAGAGACAAGAGAGACAGGAGAGAGAGAGAGAGAGAGAGAGAGAGAGAGAGAGAGAGAGAGAGAGAGAGAGAGAGAGAGAGAGAGAGAGAGAGAGAGAGAGACAGAGAAGAGAGAGAGAGAGAGAGAGAGAGAGAGAGAAGAGAGAGAGAGACAGAGAGACAGAGAGACAGAGAGACAGAGAGACAGAGAGCAGAGAGAGAGACAGAGACAGAGAGACAGAGAGACAAGAGAGACAGAGAGACAGAGAGAGAGAGAGAGAGAGAGAGAGAGAGAGAGAGAGAGAGAGAGAGAGAGAGAGAAGAGAGAGAGAGAGAGAGAGAGAGACATTGACATTTTGTCCTCTTTATTTCCAGGAATCATCGTGCACAACGAATCATAAACCAAAGGCAAACATTGTATAAAGTTAAAATGAGGGAAGAGTTCGTACATAAACAAGGCAAAATCATAAATTAACTGTAAGGACACCATCAACAAGTTCACATAATGATTCCTTCACACACCACTTCTGTGAAAACAACGTAAATCACTGAGTTGAAATTCCAGTGCAAACGTGATGTGGACAAAGGCTTTAAAAAGATGAATACATCGTCATCAGAATTGTGGTATTTTGCATTCTATGTTGCCTTGACAGGTATATAGCGAGTTTAGCCTCAGAAGACAAATAATTTGCTAAAAGACACTCATTTTTGCATCGGTAAGAGATACTAAAACCAACGATAAACACACAATGTGTAAAAACAAGGCCAAGCCCTTAGAGTACATGTGATAAGATCATAAAAGGGGGGCCAGCCTTGGGCACTCAATAAAAATGTGGAAAATTATTTTCTGTAACACCACAGAAAGGACACAATTCCGTGTTACTAGAACATATGCGATGAGATTAAACATTCGAGGGTAAATGTAGTGCGCCAGCCGCCACTGCAAGTCATCGAGGGCGCTTGGCAATGGGCGCCTTATACATAACAAGCCATTGGATTGCAGTGGATGGAGTAACCTGGAGCATCCTCTTCCAGTGCGCTTGTTGTTCTGCGGGTCCTCCGGGAACAAGGGCTTTAACACACAAAAATAAACAGTATGTTTTTCCATTGAGTTAAAAGGGATAAAACCTTGAAAGTGAAGTAAAGTGATGGAAAGGGGTGTTGGAGCGAAGGTGTGGAGTCCAGCTGTGAAGTCCATTTTAACTTGGACTGCTTGAAAAAGCGTAGAATTACAGAGAAAATTCTCCCTATGATCGAATGGACCGAATTCCAGTGGCTCAGTGACCTCGGCAGCTGGTTTCCATTTATAAGGAAAGGATTTCTAAATGTTTAACCTTGGTGTATCTAGCACCAATAAAATTTGCATTAAATTGCGATCACCACAAACCCTTTAAAAGAGGGTTTAGAAAAATGCGCTTTTTAAAAACATTTTGAGAGAGTAGCTACCGTCATCACGGCGGAGGTGACTGCCTGCCACGCCTCCAGCATACTTCTATGAACAGGGGCACTGATGTGATGTCAACTTTCTTGGTGTCCATGAGAAAGAGTTCTTGATCATAGCCAAGTTTCCCTGCCTGCCGAAGCAGGCAGTGAGCGAGGGCTTTCCAAGAACATCCGTATATAACAGCCTGTGCAAGGAAAGGAGGCGAAAAGCCATCACTTTGCTGGTAACGGCAACCAGCCGCTGTCCTCCTTTGGCAATAGGCAGGCTTAGCACCGGGAGAGAGAGAGAGAGAGAGAGGAGGAGAGAGAGAGAGAGGAGAGAGAGAGAGAGAGAGAGAGGAGAAGAGAAGGCAGAGACGAGAGAGAGAGAGACAGAGACAGAGACAGAGACAGAGACAGAGACAGAGACAGAGACAGAGACAGAGACAGAGACAGGAGTTAGCACAGACAAAATGTTATGCTTTGTGAACAACACACACACACGCAATGGCTAACCAGTAATCAACTACGTCATTCCTATTGTGAAATATCTGCAACATATGCTCGGCCGATATCAACAATAATTCGGGAATCGGCAGATTGAAGTCAGTGTGATTACTGATTACAGTACGCACTGTATACAACTCAGAAACGTTGAGTAGCTTTCACCATTGTTTTGGTGGAATTTCAATGCACAAATTTTAAAATAATGTTGCATTTATATAAACATTTCAAGGAGATGTGTAAATATATCAATATTTATAAACAGCTGTGTGTGACGGGTGGAAAAAGAAATTTGGCTCGGTAATTTATAAAACTCATTAACATGGCCAACGGCTCAGAAATTGGGTGTTGTCTATATTTTCAAGCAGCGGTATCTGTCCATCCGTCCGTCCCCGAACTACTCCCTCAGTTTTGGGACTAGCCCCGCCAAACCTTCTGTGGAACGTTTCGTGGTCCCAGTGGATGTCCTAAGGTGGGTGGGAGTTTTCATAAATACCTCAATACAATTATGATTTTGACTTTCGATCCGTACGAAACTGCCTCCCATCCGGATGTCACATCGGAATTGTGTTTCTCTTCGTTTACCTCACGAGTGTTTGTAATGTTGGATTTTGTGAAATTAATGTTATAGTATTAATTTGTGATTGTAATGATGCTGTTTGGAATGAAAATGTGGAGAGATCGAGTTTAAAGGAGGATCAGGAAATTACGTGAGGGTTTCCACCGGCGACATTCGTGGATTCATCATCCGTGGATTCGCCATGGCATCATTTTAAATACTTTGTTTACTTCACGTGTGTTTGTTATACAATATTTTGTGATATTAATAGTATAGTGTTAATTTGTGATTGGAATGATGCTGTTTGGAATGAAAATATCGAGTTTGAGTTTAAAGCAGAATGAGGAAATTATGTGAGGGTTTCCACCGGCGACATTCGCGGATTCATCATTCGCGGATTCATCATTCGCGGATTCGTCATTCGCGGATTCGCCATTTGTAGTTTCGCCATTTTTTGCCCAAATCCTTGACGAACTGGCCGTCCAACGACTGTCCTGCCCCTCCCATGCATAGTATACAGTAGGTATCTCGCTTGTCAAATATATTTTGCTTTGAAACTCACAAAAAGAAATCATGTAACCTTTGTTCAGCACACCCGATAACCAATTGCTTTGGAAACAGTGATGAGGACAAAGGAAAACCTGATAAAACCAAGATCACACAAAACGGTGTGAAGCAAAAAAAGCCTCTTCACTTGCAGAAACTACCGACTATTAATCTATTGGCGGAAGTATAATAGTATATTTGCATGAATATTTTGTAATGTAATAAGATCACCCAAAACACAGAGAAAACTGTGCACGTAGTTGCCGAAAAAAAAAAGACCCCTGTGGACTATGCCGTGATGGATTGCAAAAGCAGGTTAAAGAGCATGGCGTTGCGCTCAATGAAGTTGCACTTTTTGAACATTCCGTTATCTTTTCTTCACTCAATATAAACGTCCGAACAGTAAAAAAACAAAAAGGAAGAAAAAAAGTTAATTTAATCCTGCCTGAAATAAAATACATAGTGATAAAAATCGCTAATTTGTAAGATTTCAGTGTTTTCCACTCCAGATTCGAACATTCTATTTTGTTCGCACCAGATCTGATTAAAAATCCGAATAATGTTCGATATAACTTTAACTAGGGAGCAACTCGGTAGAGTGCAAAACCTCCCCGCCAATACTGCTAGGTCACTCAAGTGACCTGATATCACCTATTCATTCATTTGACGGCAACAGTGGCTCACAAGTTATAGTTTGCAACTTTCCCTTTTACTTTAACTTTTACATATCAATTCATCGTCATAACTGATTCCTTGAGACAGAAATTGATTTTACGTGGGATATCCACCTGAAGTTCCAAAATCAGCCCAATTATAAATTTGGCATGTTTTTGTTGGAATCACTTATAACATGTAGAAATGCAAAAAAAAATTCCGAAATTTTTGTTGAAAAAGTTGCCAAAATTCTAAGTTTTTTTTTCTCTAACAATTTTTTATTTTTTTTGGTTGGAAATCACTTAAAACATGTAGAAATGCAAAAGAAAAATCAAATGTTTTTTCAAAATGGCCGCCATAGCGGCCATATTGGACTTTGGACCAAGTCCAAAAATCGAATGCATGATCCTTGGACATACCTAATCCCCCCACCAAGTTTCGTCGAAATCCGTCGAGGAGTTTTCCGTAATACTGTTCACAAACAAACAAACAAACAAGCAGTCATAGACTGGTACTTACGAAATCGTCAACTTGACCTCTGACCTTGTCTAATAAAAGCTGTCTCTCGAGAAGTAGGACGCAAACCAGAAGTTTCTACGATGATTCTGTACCAAACCCCAAAAATCGAATGTTTTGGATGTTTGACCTCATGTGACCTTGACCTTTGACCGATTTTGACCAAAATCTAATCAGCGCGAGCCACCACCCTCCTGAATCACGTGGTGTAATTTGACATTGGTAGCTTCTTCTTTTCTCGAGTTATCATTTTTTGGATGTTTGACCTCACTGTAACCTTGACCTTTGACCGATTTGTAGCAAAATATAATCAGCACTAGCCATCACCCTCCTGAATCACGTGGTCTAATTGACATGGTAGCTTCTTCCGTTCTCGAGTTATCTTACCAAAACCATCAAAAATCGAATATTTGACCTCACTGTGACCTTGACCTTTGACCGATTTTGACCAAAATCTAATCAGCACTAGCCATCACCCTCCTGAATCACGTGGTGTAATTTGACATTGGTAGCTTCTTCCGTTTCGAGTTATCGTGCCTACAAAACAAACAAAACACAAACAAACAGAAACGGAAGTCATCAATATACTTACGAAATCTAAAGATTTCGTAAGTAACAAACAAACAGAAAGGAGTGAAAACAGTTAACCTCCGATCTTCGATGGCGGAGGTTAATTAGCCTGTGAGAGCAGACCGTGCTTCCAAATCGAGGCATGTTTGAATAGGCCAAAGAAAATGGCAAATTAGGACCCCCTTTATGGGCCAGTGAGGTGTTCGAGGGTGTCCAAGGATGCGCCTGATAAAGGATATAATTAAATATGACCATTAATTACCTTCAAAAGGGGTGTTTTAATGAACCCAAGCACCCAATTTTCACTCATGCGTATCCTTGGAGTTCCCTTGGTATGTTTGTAAAGTTTCAGGCTGCGAGGTTTCATGGTTTTGGAGTTATGAAGGACACACACACAGACATCTATTCGTATCGAAAACATCTATCTATCTATCTATACATTACTAAAACTCTCATTTGTATATATGTATGTATATATATATATGTATGTATGTATGTATGTATGTATGTATGTATGTATGTATGTATGTGTATGTTTGTATGGATGTATGTTCCCAAAAAACAGCCAAAACGGTACACGATAGCGCAAAATTTTTCGGCCCACCTTACTCACCATTCACCTGCGGTGTGCAGTGTCAAGTTTCGTTAAAATCGGGAAACAAAAAAAATTATTAAAAAATCAATTCCCGATTCAGTCAAGTACTCTTCGGGAGAATTTGATCAATGCAAACAACCTCAGTGGTATAGTTCGCTGGAGCTATCTCTTTTTCTTTTTTTTTTCTTGAAATGATTTTTTTCATCAACCGCTGTCACAACGGGAACCCAACGGGTTCACGGGTCGTCTACTATTCCTTATTGCTTGCCTTCCTTCTATTCCCTTCCCCTGTCTAACCATTTATTGTTCATTAAATATACCTGATCTTGGGGTGAATTCTGGCTGTTGTGGTTCCTTAATTTGGTGATTGAGAAAGACTTGTTGAGGAATAATTGGTGGCAGCCAATAATGTCACGCACCCAGACAGCATTACATGTCTGAGGCTCCGTTGTGTCAATTGGATCAATATGTGTCGTGTCTAATTGGTGTCGTGCGTGCGTGCGTGCGTGCGTGCGTGCGTTGCTCGTGTGTTGTGTGTGTGTGTGTGGTGCGTGCACATGCATGCAAGTTCCTGTTTTTGGCTGCTATCTCCACATGTAGATGGGTTTCAGGAGGTGGAATGGAGACCTACCAGGTCTCAAAATATCCACCTTCGCGTGTGTGTGTGATTGTTTAATGACTGCCTTTTTTATTTCTTTTTTATTCTTGTTTTCTTTTCTTTTCTATGGAGAGGTGAACCTTGCACATTTTTTTCTATAAGGCTCACTTTACTGCATCTGGACAGGTTTGAGGGTAGAGGAGCAGCAGCTGAAATCCGAATTCTATCCATGTTCCACCTGATGACTATCTTTGCCTATTCGGGTTTCTCCTGATGACTCCAATGCTGTATTTGGTCTTTACTTTGATTAGCTAATCCTCATTAATGTACAACTGATGCATAACACTGGTCAACAAAAAAAACTTTCTGTCTACTCCGAGGAAAATGTTGGTGTCCTTTATTAATTTGAACAAGCCGATTCCAAATTTGAAGTCAGAATTGACTCAGCACGTCAGGATATTTAACTACAGAAAAATAACATTTTTCAGGCATTGTTTATTATTTAAAAAATCAAGCACATTGCACGATTACACAATATAAACACATTGTATATAATGTACAGTAACTGTTAACCAAAAACTAAAGCACATTGAACAAAAGAAACACATTGTATAAACTATAAAGTATACATTAACTGTTTAGAAATGCTTTAAGCACTTGCTTTCACGCTTGTGACGAGCAGTGGTTTGTGTCTGAAAAAACGAGCAGTAGTCCCCCATCATATTGGGGTTGAAAGACCCCTGATCTTGCGCCTCCATTGTGCTCATATCTTGATGCAAAATGAGAGATTTTTGTGCCTTCTGCCAACAAGTTCCACTCTTGCAAACGTGAACCCAGCAATTCCACCTTTTGCTTCGACAGCTCAAGGTCCCTGACAAGGTCATTTAACTCTTCCAGGTTGATCAGGTGAGGTTGTTTCACTGACTCCATCTCTGCTGGTTCGTAAAACCCAGTGTCAACAGTATCATCACTACCATCAGCACTTTCAATGTCAGCAGCAGCTGGTGGAACAGGTACGGGATTGTCCTAGTCATGTGGCACAGGTTTTAGTGCTGACTCACAATCTGGATATGTTATCTTGTTGTTTTAATTTGTGAAACCAGCCACCTTAACCATGCAGCAGCAACAGTCATTCGGATGGTTCTTCGGCTCCTGCCATACCATTGGGACGGCGAATGGCATCGACGTTCGTTTCCCATCAAATCAACGTGTCGGTCCCGAGGTACAAACAGTGCAACGTATGTATGGCGCCCACGTCTTGTCTTGGTTGCCCACCGTGCAACAGAAGTAGTGCTTGTATGAGACCTTGGGGCGATTGTTTATGCTTTTCCGTTGGTTACGAAGCTTGCCACATACGTAGCAATAGCAGTCTGTACTGTTCAGACATGCTCGTCTATTCATATCAATCTGAAATACAATAATATTGAAATATACACAACACTATTAAAAAGAACACTTAAAATACGTGACATTGGATTTCCAATTTACTGCCACTCCGGTGTAACTAGAAATCCTTACGTGTTGGGTTAATTCTGATTTCAGATTCCAAATCACCATCCTCGAATTAGACTAAAACACATACATTTACTGCAGCAGCAAATTTGTGGTTGGCCAGTGTAATTCGCCCCGAAATAATTTTCGCTTATACAGTGTATATAGAATAGTCATGTGTTGTGTTGTGTTGTGTTGCCAGTGAACTACTCCCTCAAATTTTTGTGAAATTGTACTGAACTTCCGGTTTGCACCTACCTCTCCTATGTGTATGGCCTCAGGGGTATTTTTTTGGAATTTAAAAAAATTAAATCATTTCAAACTTAAATTTTCAACTTAAATTGCTTATAAAATGTATTGTCATGAATATACAAACAAGCCGGTAGGCGACGAGGGATTCGCTAGGATCGAAGCGCTGGATACGATGCTTTTCATTCTGACCGATCCACCGACGAAGATTCATTGCCAAGACGTATTGGTTCACATACAATTGTTCCTCTGCCTGGCAGATTTTTCCTATTGCGTATTTTGCCAACTGGCACTCCTCATAAAAAATGACAGTAAATAGACACCCTATTTTTGAAGGACTACTATTTGAAAAATAATCGTTTGCTGGTTTGTGCTTGTGAGGCCTCGCGTTGCAGACACACACACACACACACACACACACCACACACACACACACACACACACAACCCGCATAAACTTCTCTCAATGCTCTTGTTTGACCACACCTCCTGAGCCACACAATATTTTTCATAACACGCGCCCTTTCCATAAGCCACGCCCACTTTTCATCAACCACGTCCACTTTCCCTAAGCTCCGCCAACTTTCCTAAGCCCCTCATAAAAAATGATGGTAAATAGACACCCATTTTTGAAGGACACTATTTGAAAAATAAAACCTCAATCAAAAATTGGCTCAAATAAAATTTTCTAAATATCTCGAAGTGTTTAATTCCGAAGTCTCGCTCTCTACATTCAAAACTGAAGGACAAGTATTGAAAATACTGTACGCGGTTTTTCGGCCGCTGCACAGCAACGGGTGGTTGCTAGGCAACGAAATTCAAACGCGCACATTCCCAACAATACTGCACATGTTGGCAAAGTTTCATCGAAATCGGTTCGCTGGTTCTGCTGTGGAGCTCGCATTGCAGACACACACACACACACACACACACACACACACACACACACACACACAACACACACACACACACACACACACAACACACAGACGGAAAACCCGACAATAAGGATATCTAGCATATATAGCGAATCCAATAAATTTGAAAAATAAATGTTTGATTTCTGCTTGGTGTAAATCATGACAACACGGCAACTCACGTACTTATCCTCAGTTAAAACAAGCCGGTCTCTGGAGCGACGTGTGGGTAGGTGTTTTGAATTGCACAGTTGCAGTTGTTTTCAATTATGTGAGGTGGTGTTTTCAATAACATGGCGGTTACGTGGTGGTGAGGTGTTTTTGATGACGTGGCGGTTATGTGGTGGTGAGGTGTTTTTAATAACGTGGTAGTTATGTTGGTGGTTGAGGTGTTTTTAATAACGTGGCAGTTATGTGGTGGTTAGGTGTTTAATACGTGGTAGTTATGTGGTGGTGAGGTGTTTTTAATAACGTGGAGTTATGTGGTGGTGAGGTGTTTTTAATATACGTGGTAGTTATGTGGTGGTGAGGTGTTTTTAATAACGTGTAGTTATGGGGTGGTGAGGTGTTTTTAATAACGTGGCAGTTATGTGGTGGTGAGTGTTTTTAATAACTGGTAGTTATGTGGTGGTGAGGTGTTTTAATAACGTGGCAGTTATGTGGTGGTGAGGTGTTTTAATAACGTGGGTAGTTATGTGGTGGTGAGGTGTTTTTAATACGTGGCAGTTATGTGGTGGTGAGGTGTTTTAATACGTGGTAGTTATGGTGTGGTGAAGTGTTTTAATAACGTGGTAGTTATGTGGTGTGAGGTGTTTTAATAACGTGGCAGTTATGTGGTGGTGAGGTGTTTTGAATAACGTGGTAGTTATGTGGTGGTGAAGTTTTTAATACCGGTAGTTTATGTGGTGTGAGTGTTTTTAATAACGTGGCAGTTATGTGGTGTGAGGTGTTTTTAATAACGTGGTAGTTACGTGGTGGTTAGGTGTTTTTGATGACGTGGTAGTTATGTGGTGGTGAGGTGTTTTTAATAACGTGGGTAGTTATGTGGTGGTGAGGTGTTTTTAATAACGTGGTAGTTAGTTTGTGGTGTGAAGTTTTTAATAACGTTGGTAGTTATGTGGTGGTGAGGTGTTTTTAATAACGTGGAGTTATGTGGTGGTGAGGTGTTTTTAATACGTGGTAGTTACGTGTGGTTAGGTGTTTTTGATGACGTGGTAGTTATGTGGTGGTGAGGTGTTTTTAATAACGTAGTGTTACGTGGTGTGTGTTTTTAATAATCTATACATATTATAATGAAAAGCCCAGTGAGGCGGTGAGGCCGTGAAAGCCGTGAGTCAGTCTGGGAAGCCGTGAAGACTATATGCCTATTAGTCACGTCATGTTTGAATGTTAATTGCCCATGACCCTTAAGACCCAAAAGACCCCGAGGACCAAAAGACCCCGAGGACCCAAAAGTCCCCAAGGGCCCTGAAGACCCAAAAGGCACCGAAGACCCAAAAGACCCTGAAGACCCAAAAGACCCTTTAGATCCCATAGACCTTAACACCATTTAGACCCCTTACACCCTTCAGACAGATTAAACAACTTAGACCCTTGACCATTTAGACCACTTGGATCTTCTTTTATCACAAATAAATTTCAAATAAATATAATATCACCAATATTACAAATAAATTTGTGGAAAAGAAATGTTTGATTATGATTAGTTGAAATCATGCTAAAACAGCAAATCTGTAACATCAATTTCTGCAACGACGTGTGGAGAAGCGAGCACAGCGAGTCGCCAGATACTAATATATATATATTATTTCTGTTAACGTCTGCGTGTAATTTGACGTATCTCCTCCAAAACTGCCGGACGGATTGTCGCCACCTTCGGCATGCGGGTTCTCTAATGAACAGCATGGGCTATGTGAGATCGCGCCAGATGGACAGGTTTGGGAATTTTGGGCGATTTTCTAATTTTTACATTCGTTTGCATGGCGACTTGTGACGTCACTGCTGAGAGACGTAATTCCGTCATGACATCATCGGTCATTCTCTGACGTCATTACGTCTGTCGTCGACAGACCGTTCACCGCCGAGAGCGTAATGCCACTCTCTCGAAAACATTGTCTGCAATGTAAAACCCTCTTCTGCACATGCTGACTACCTCAGAAGGTGAATTTGACACAAAAAAATGTAACAAGAAACATTGTATGTGAAGTAAAGATTTATTTTAAAAAATTTTATTTCTGTTAACGTCTGCGCGTTTTTTGACGTTTCTCCTCCGAAACCGCGGCAGGAATGTGCTCATTTTCCATATACTGGGGTTTCTTAATGTGACGAAGACGATGCGCTAAATTTCTAAGCTGGAATTGGATGACAACGTGGCTTCAACAAGATTTTAAACCCATCGACGGCCGCATTTATTCCCGTTCGGTCGCCATCGCTGAACTGCTGTCCGGTAAGTGCTGCCGTCTATCCAAAAAATATGAACTAGAGTAAGGGAGTACTCATTGCATCAACACTGAACATAAACACAACTGATAATAAATAGTATGGCTCAGAACATCAGCAATGGTTGTTATGTTTTAAAAATCAGCATGGAAGTAGAGGAACGATGAGCGCCAGAGCTCTGCCAACATGATGTACCCCGATGGCTCTTTCCCGGACTGAACACGCCTTCTGAGACCGTCAATTTGTGTCTGAAATCCAACATACATATTAAAAACACCCAAAAATAAGTTGCAATAGGCCTACGTCAGATTTAACATCAAAGGCGATAATCTGAAGGTAGGGAAACCAGGGAACGGGTATGAGGTCATCCCTTCATTGCCCGGATTCTCTTCTTTTCTTTGTTCTTCGAAAGCGCGGTGTCCGACAATAGATTTGTACCTTGAGTGCGTGCGTCTTAACTGTTCAAAAAAGAGGTGTTCGATTGTGGATGCACCCAAACAACTGCCGTTCATTACATTAATTGTCAATATCAACCGCCATCGTTACCTGTGTTGTGTCTTGCGTGGTGGTCTTCAAATTAAAGCGTCCAAGCGGTGTTCGATCGTCGGATGTGCGCCAAAAAGTGCCATTCATTGAAATTTGCATTCTGATTCTCGGTCACCCTCCACTGCTCCTGTTCAGTCTAGGGCTAGGCCTATATCATGTTAAACTTGCCCCATCAGACGCCAACCTTCCAGTCACACTGCAGAGGATGCAATTTCCAGTCAGACTCGCATACTCGATGACCATAAACAAATCCCAGGGCCAAACATTTGACAAACTTGGAATATACCTCCCAGCCCTGTATTCTCCCATGGCTAACTATATGTTGCATTTTCACGTGCAAGAGGTTACTCCTATATATCCATCAAAGTGGACAATAATTCCTCACAAGGACTATTCAGCAACAACACACTCATCCCAAAATGTCATCTACAGGGAGGTCCTTTAGAAAACTAAGGACAGGTAACCAGAGCGCATCACATCCCTAATGACACCCTCCCCAGCTTCCCATAACATCAACTATTATGCCTCATCCACCTTTTGCCACCCACTCAACTCCGTGCGGAGCACGGGTATATGCTAGTTATATATATACACACACACACAGTGCCGATAGAAAGTCTACAACCCCTTTCAAAATTTTCACCTTTTATTGCCTTGCTTATAATCTGCAATTAAATTTCATTAAATCAGACTTTTTCCACCTTTATTTCACATCATAACCCACAACGTCCAAGTGAAAAACAAATTCTACAAATTTCAGAAAAGTTAAAAATAC
This sequence comes from Eptatretus atami, assembly GCA_035128595.1. Classification (NCBI taxonomy): domain Eukaryota; kingdom Metazoa; phylum Chordata; class Myxini; order Myxiniformes; family Myxinidae; genus Eptatretus; species Eptatretus atami. The sequence goes on from CM068968.1 coordinate 37,400,353, forward strand.
AAAACTGGAATATTTTTGTTGGATAAGTATCCACACCCCTGAGTTAGTACTTGGTGGAAGCACCTTTGATGGCAATTACAGCTGCGAGTCTATTGGGATAGGACTCTACCAACTTTGCACTCGTTGATTGGGCAAAATTTTCCCATTCTTCTGTACAAAACTGTTCAAGCTCATTTATGCCAAAAAGTTTCATCTTGGTTTTGTCAGACTAGAAAATTTTTGCCACATGGCTTCAGAATCTCTGGAGTGTTTTTTTGCATACCTCAAACCAAACTCAATGGAGGCTTTTTTGAGTAGTGCCATATTGCCTTCCACTTGTTAATGATTGTGTTGACTGCGCTCCAAGGGATATTCAACGCCTTTGAAATATTTTTATACCCAACCCCTGATCTGTGCCTTTCCACAACTTTATCCCGGAAGTCTTTTGAAAGCTCCTTCGTTCATGGTTGATCTTTGCCATGAAATGCACTACCCAGCAGAGGAAACTACAGGAACAGCTGATTTTATTCTGAAATCATCAGAATCACTGCAATTTAACACAAATGGAGGCCACCTAACTTGGTGTGTTATTTTGGAGGTGATTGGTTACACCTGAGCTCATTACCTCTGCCACCAAAGGTGAAGGAGGGTTATGTTTTCACACCTTTCTGTTGGGTCGCCGAAATAGGTGACCCTTATTGTCAGTAATTCTGTCTGTTTGTTTGGATGTTTGTTCGTTTTGCATCAGCATAATTGGGAGTAAACGTGGCCGATTTTGACCAAACTTGAGTGGTAGGTACATCTTATGACCTAGTGCTTTGGAAATTGTGATGGTTGCTAGGGACGCTTTGGTTCCCTAGCAACAACCGAAAACCCTTCAAAATCGGTACCGTTCATGCGAAATCAATTCCGAAAGCCATTATCCCACGTAGGGTTGTGAATTTGGCACGAATGATCTACAGGTGATGCTCTATCAAATATATTCCGGTTTTTGTGATATATGGAATACTTTACCCGCAGCGCCCCCTACAATTAGGGTATGCGCGAAAATTGGCGGAAATTGAAGGCCCTAGCGACCTGAGTGCATCGATACAAATGAAACTTTGCAGGTTCATGGTACTCAATGAGTACTACAACTTTGCCAAAGGACATATTGACCGATTTCGCTTAGGTCAGGGGTCAAAGGTCAATTAGTGCAAAAATCGATATATGCGAGAGCTGGAGGTGCCTTCGCGCCAAGTGCTACTCCTCCTAGGGTTATGGTCGGATGGTCATGAAAATTCACACTAATCGTTGGAATACATTGTGCACAAACGATCGAGCCGGATTTTCGATTTAGATCTTTGTTCACCCACAGCACCCCTCGAACTTTGGGATTTCCGATTTCAAACCGCATTTTCGGTACTTTTCATTCAAATGGATACCGAGTAGTTATCAGTAGATGGAACTGGATGAGATTTGATATGCATAATCTTAAAGTGACTCCCTATCCGCTATATGACATCCATTTTGCTCTTATTCTTATAGTTTCCTTGCTCGGCGACCCATCACCGCCTACCGGCTTGTCTGTTTGTTTGTCTGTGTGTAAGACATCTCAAAAAGTTCACCAAATTTCATCCAGATCCATCCACAACTTTTTGAGATATCCTGCACACAGACAGACAGACAAACAAGCAGACAAACAAACAGACAGAGAGGGGTGAAAACATAACCTCCTTCACCTTCGGTGGTGGAGGTAATAACTTTCTCAAGAATCGCTCTATGTTGTGTGATATTGCCTTGGGGAGTGACGGTTTCGCAGAACCGTCACAGTGTATATCGTTTTTGAAGTGTCACAAAATGAGCTGGTATGTGTGCTTTGGCACTGGGTGGAAGAATGTCTGTGGGTTATGGACCAAACTTTGTTCCTTCTTTGCTTATTCTCACTGCAGGGAGTTTTATAATTGTTGGCTTGGCCTTTTCTAACATTAAGTTGACAATACCAAGTCACATGTCATGATATTCTACGATTAGTCATGATTTGTAGGTTCTGTGGGTTGTAACAGTTTACAAACATGTTTTAGGTACACAGGTGGGTTGACCGAATGTGGAATGTCCTAATGGAAATAGTATGACTTCACAATCGTTGAAATGATGGATTTAGGACAATTACTTCACTTAGTATGTCCAGTGTTGTTATTTAGGTTTTCCTAATGCACGATGGATTGTTTATTGATATGGCAGCATAAAGTTTTCTCACTTTGCAGTTATCCCTCATTTTTTGTCCTTTGTATACCAATGAAAACCCCTTTACTGCCATAACTTGTTCTTCCAAATCCCTGGAAGTAACTTAGTTATTTTCGCCTTGCTCTATCTGTAAATATTATGTTTCCTGTTCATATTCCTGTTACCCTCCTACCCATCTCCTTCCTTGCCTCTACAGGGCTGGCAAATGTCATTGGCATAATAATCTACATATCGAGCAACACGGGTGATCCAGGGAAAAGCGATGCGAAGAAGAGCAACTACTCCTATGGCTGGTCTTTCTACTTCGGAGCGCTTGCGTTCATCATTGCAGAGGCAATCGGCGTAGTCATCGTGCACACTTACATCGATACCCTTCGACAAGCACGCACAATCTCTCACCTGCATTTTTTCAAGAAGCCTGGGCCCCCCATGCTGCCTCAGGGCTATCACCTCCGTGCTCGCCGCCGCTCTTCAGGCTCAAGCGGACGCTCTCGAGATGGTGACGCTTCACCCGTTCCCTTCAAACCTTTTGGTGCCGGCCATAGTTCGGCAGACATATCGTTGTATACTCTTACGGGCATGGACCCTGGGGTTGGGGTTGGGGTGCCAGGTTCGGTTCCTGGCTCAGCAGGTGCGAGCTTCGATTGTGAGCGAGAGTCAGCGGCCGGTGGGGCCTTCCTGCACAACTGCTTCTCCACGGAACTTAAGGAGACTTTGTTCGGTACTAACCGTCGGACTACTCCGGTTTGAGCACCGTTGTGCATATATTGGCCTATGATACACAGACTGTCACTGAGCTAGTTTGCTGTTGCACCGTCCCAGCATCTCAGCTGTGTTGTTGCACTCGGTCGAACGTTGGCTTTGATCTCTAGAGTATAAAGTCACCTGGCTCGTGAACCACAGTGGAGCTTCTCACAGCTTTGCAACCTCCAAGCGCTTCCCTAGCTGGGGATGACCAATGTTGCACACGGCCAGACAGGTTTTAGTACTTCGGTGATTCATCGTACTCTGTCATTCCAAATGAACGTGCTCAAGGAGACAGGAAGTCGTAGTCCCGTTGGCACAAATATTTCTAAATACGAACAGGAGAACCAAGGATCTGAAGTTTCTGCAAGCTATGTTTCAGGAAGCTGTGTGTACGACTTGCTGCAATGTGGTTTCAAGTTTACTAATGTTCAATTTTTTTGGTACATATTGGTCCAAATTTCTGCCAAATCTATCACTACTCAGCTTGCTGTACTAGTATGTCTCACTGAAAGTTTTGGTATCTTCACATTCGGCCATTTCGGCACTGATATTGCCATACGAGGAAATCCCCGGCTGTGAAAGCCTATCAGACAGCAATTCTAGTTTGATGACAGTGAGATTAAACCGCTGACATTTTTAATCGGCTGCCTCATGCCATAACATTGTTCGGTGTGCAGTCACGTGATATTGAGCCATAGCAAAGGCAGTCGCGTTTTCTTATGTTGTACGAGGATACCTGGAAAATGAAAACCTGTCTTTGAGACAAACCTTTTGTGATATCGATTCAAAGTACGTGTTTTTAAGAGTGCGGTGGGCTGGGGGGATTTTGGTTTTGCCCAACCGGGGAGGTTTTCTTCTGTCTGGTCTGGTTTGATATCATTTGGGATGTTTAGTTGTTAATTGTTTTTATCTTGTGGTGTAGTTTGGTGCTTGATTTCACACTTGGTCCATTAGCTCATGTCCATAGAACCATCCAGCCTACAGATATTTAAAAAAAAAAAAAATCCCTGCCTTCATTCACTCCACCTGCCTTTCTCTGTGTCCGCTACGTGCTAAGAGGGCACACTGGTGCACCTTCCGCATTGCCATGCCCGGGGGGTGGAGGAGTCTGTGCTGGAGGTAGTGGGTCGTGGACCACCTCTACATTGGCGTTATAACTTCCAGAAGTCAGGTTCAGTTCAGCTGTCTTACCCTATCCTCTCGGCTCCAATCGCTGTTCCACCGACCACCCGCTTGCCGTGCTGTGCATGTGTACGTGTGTGTACACACGTGTGTCACCTCTTCCCAGCCTCTGTCGTGCCGTGGCGAAAGTCTGTGATTTGTGATATGACAAAACGTATGATTCCTTGAGGGCTACCGGAACTTGAACACTTGCCTTGTACAGGGTGTTCCGAATGCTATGCGGTATGCACCGTCGCTCTTCATTTTCTACCAAACATCGCTTCCTTTTAAGTGTCCCCGAGCCCTCTCTTTCCTGCAGTTTGCTGATAGTGTTATCTCAATCTGAATAAAATTCATTGCTTTTTGTTGTCGCTTCTGTCAGTTAGGCACACACGGGGGGGGGGGGGGGGGGGGAGCAAGGTTTGTTTTTGTTATCCGAGGGAAATCCAACCGCCGTGAACGCGTTACCAGACTCGACAGCAGGGTGCTAATATGCGCGGTGCAGGGTGCTTCACATTTTTATGCCTACTTGCAAACTAAAGTATGGTTGTTTTTTTTTAATGGAAGTCTTTTTTTTAAACGATTTCCTGGTAATACAAGGTAGAATACCTGAAATAATGGCCTTGTTGTTTAATTAATTTTTTAAAATGGGGGGTGGATTCTGGTTGACCTCCTATTCCTTTTGAAATGTTTATTGGTTTCGACCATGAGAAATGTTACCATGGCAATGGAATTCAACAATCATTTATTACAGGTCTCTTCCTTCCTTCCTGATTGGCTGCCATGTTTATCCATTGTGTGTGTTCGTGTGTGTGTGTGTTTATGTATGGCAGCGAAGCGTGTGTGAGCTAGCAATCCAGGCCAACAGCAGTAGAGAACGGTTTCATGGAAAGACATGTTGGTTGTCCGGTGAAACGTTAAGTGATTCTCTCCAAAAGGAAGGCATTCTACCGCAGTGTGAAGGATTCCAAATGACTGTACAGTTTGCAGGGACAGACCCACTCGCTTGGTCGGCCTATTATTCCACCCATCCTCGTTCGACAGTGAATATGTCGACCATTCGGCATGAATGCACTCGGTGATTTGCCATCGACATCTCAGCGGAGGTAGGCATTTCAAGCTATGGTCCCGTTGTTGCCTCACGGAAGCTCAACCTGTTGAGATAACCCAGAACGCTGGAGTACGAAGAGATTGGACATATTGCCACAGTCCGAACACGGGATTTGAACAACAGGGTCACACCATCATGAAACGTGTGCTCGAATGGAAATGCCGAACAAGCTCCTCGCCTCTTGCTGTTGAGGGCCTGCCGGAATATCCAAGAGGTATGCACACTCACCTCTGAGCTGTCGAGCCTGGGTTCAATTATATCGACCCAGCTATCAACTGCCACCTGGTATTTCATGCATCAATCCGTGTGCCGTCCATCGGGTGGACGTTGAACTGGGTGTCTCGTCTGCCGAGCATCAGGTGGTTGAACGTTAAAGATCCCACGGTGTCTTTCACGAAGAGTAGGCGCGTTATCCTGGCCGGCACATTGAAGAGTTGGCACCATGGCTAAATTCCTGCTTTTACCTACAGGCGGCACCGCATCAACGGTACAGCAATGCCTCAAGCAAAATGAAGCTACCCGCAGCCACGTGTTACTTCCGAAAGAACAAGATTGCTATTGAGGCTTTCCCCAGTTGCACAGATTGATCCGTGCCAGGGCATTAGGTGTCCGTCAATTATATCGACCATCATGAAGGGATTGCTAACGGCTGCACTGATCAATCGGAAGAGTTAACGAACGGTAATTGGTAGTTTAAATTAACTAAGAGCAATGCTGTCCTTGGAGGCGAGGGGCCTGGTAGTTACAGTTATTGATCTGTGCAACTGTCATCCCGAATGGCATGACAAACGTCTGGAGGGCGTCCAACTACGCCAAATACTCCTCGAGCTAAGTGAACGTTTTGTTGGAGTCACTGAGGGAGAGTTAATTTGTCTAATGGCTTTTCGGCCATCACAGATGATTAATTGCCCTGCCATTTGACAACCCACTTGGGGTTTTGAAGTCACGGCTCTTGGGAGTTGTGGGTCTTGGAGTTTGGCGACGGCTGTAGACTGAAACAGGTGGCCACGGTGGTGCACAGAGCGAGCAGTTTAAAATTCTGACTTCGTTAACGATCAATTATCGTTGTCCAGAAGCTTTCAGTCGGTGAGACTGGAATCGAGGTCAGATTGTCTTCCCTCCTGTTCCACTCGCTGTACGCTGGGCTCGTTTCCGTGGTTGTCCCAGTTCTATTTCCATGGTTGGACAACATTCCATCACACCTGTACATTGCTCACACCCATCCACTGCAGGTGATGCTAATTCCACGGCTGATTCCGATGAGTCGTGAATCTCTCCGGGGTAGCTGGCACCCCGTGGATGGTTTTGGAAAGATACTCGTGGAATCTTTAGTGAGTGTAGACGGGATATCCTGCTCGACGTTCCCATATCTGAAAGACATATGCCTGGTGTTGGCTTAACGGTTAAGCTGCCTGGTTTAAGATCTTAGGGTCTTGAGTTCGACATTAGGTGGGTTGACTCAGCCTGTCGTCATCCTTCGGAGGTCGGCAAAATGAGTACCATCTTCCTGGTAACAGGGGCACAACCACTTCCACAAAAATGATGGAACCAGCAGCCACAGGCTGAATATGAGCCAAAACCACCAACAACAACATCTGAAAGACACCATGCTCCATGATAGAGCGCTCCTTGCACGCACTGCACCGGCTTGCCAGCGTGTCAACCCCCAAGGAAGAACACGCCAGCAATTGTCAGACCCCTCCCGGTTCTGTTGTCAGGGCTGTTCCACCTGTACACCATCATGGTTGTCCGTTGTTCTTGTTGTTGTATAGCTTTTTTATATAGCCCCGGACAGTTTTCTCGAACAAGCCCTCGGCAACGAGACAGCCGATCAATCTCCCAGCAGCGACCCAGAGATCCCCCACATCCAGGATGGTGTACCCCCGCCTTCACGAAGTCAGGGCCACGATAGAGTTCGAGAGAGAGGGAGGAGAGAGATAGAGACACACAAGAGGGAAAGTGTCGCTCCATGGGGACCGATCAGCACTCTGACCACGACCGCGCTGCCCTGACGAATCCGGGAAGCAGGGAAGAATGGGGAAGATTTGACCTCGACATGCGTTGGGGGGTACATCCACCACGAAAAGGCGTCACAGATAGTCGCCAGTTGTCCTCTGTTGTCGGATTCGTTGCAACGGCCACCTCACAGGTTCGTTACCATGACTACCTAGTTCCCCATCCGTCAGGCTGTAGCCTCTGTGCAGCTCAAGGCGCTGTGATCCCGGACTCGATGTACCCGTGCCAGGAGAGCTGTTACCCCTCATCATTTGGCCATTTGATTGGCATGTCTTGTGGATATCGCTTCCGAAGGCCAAATTGGACCTCATTTCGCACGCAAATAACCTGGAGATTGGAGATGCATCTCCAGGTGACAGCACACCCACGATGACGTTATAATGACGGTAATTACACGGTGCAGTTTGCTGCCTCGGAGTCGCGCACGACACATCAGGCATTTCTCGGAACCCGAATAGTCATCCGACTCATCCCATTCATGTGTGACATAAGAAGCATGTCATTGAGTCTTTAACAGAAGAAAATGGAGAGGTTGAGTGGCGCACTAGACCTACACCGCCACCGTCCTCAAGCTCTTCGACCCATGACCGTGGAGTTGACCTTTGGTTTCATTTGGTGCTGTAATCAGTTCACTGTGTGTGTCCGTTTGGTCCTTGCTCGTACCGGTATTAATTCCTCTGCGAAGTACAAATGATTCCGTTTTAACACAAACTTTACATCGAATAAATGATGGTGAGGCACGTTTGGGGCCAACTATTTATGACGAACGCACATGATTAAAATTAGAGCGTTGAGACAAAGAACGGACGGAAGGATGGGAGAGGGAGATAAGAGGGGACGTTCGAGAATGGGAGACTGGGGATGGAGGTGGAGGAGACTGGGGATGGAGGTGGAGGAGATGGGGAGGGAGGTGGAGGAGATGGGGAGGGAGGTGGAGGAGTGGCAATGGTCAACGACAGCGAATGTCATGGCAAGCAAAGACACTGAGGTAAACTTGATTTTAATTTGGATTTTAATTAACTCTGTGTGTGTAAGTATCACAGCAGTTGTTACTTCAATGAAAGCGATAATTCGTGGAATGCATGTGAACATTCCGTACGGGCACGCACCACTTCTGGATAGTGATGACTTAATGTATTCTAATAATTTCTCGATTTCTTATGCGCATTTATAGATAAACACAATGCCCCAATCCAGTCGAGCGAAGGAACGGCCTGTGTGGTTGTTTGAATGGTTTTTTTTTTGCACGTAGGGCACACACTAGTTACTACAATTGCAATATCCCTTGTGGCCCTTTAGACTGATGAGACTCCTTCGACATTTGAAGAACCTTTAAGACACCCAGACCATTAAGACCCAGAGGACCCAAACTACCCCGAGGACCCAAAATACCCTGAGGAACCAAACTACTCTGAGGACCTAAAAGTCCTTGAGGACCCAAAAGTCCCAGGGGGCCCAAAAGACTCCGAGGACCCAAAATACCCAAAAGACTCAAAAGTCCCCGAGGACCCAAAAGACCCTGTACACCCTTTAAGAGCACTATAAATGTATGAGATGTGTGTATGTGTGTGTGTGTGTGGCATGTTTTTTGTGGAGTTCTCCTGGAGTGTTGTGATGTGGAGTGTCATACACCAAAATAATCGTCATCATCTGAGTTGATTAGGCTAATTAACTACAAAGAAAACCCGAAGACCTCTCATGTTTTAAAGGAATGTCATTAAGGTGTATTGAGCAGCTTAATAGGTCCTTCCATGTATGGCATTTAATTTACAACAACAATAATAATAATAATGATAACATTGTCACAAAGCATATGTTAATTAATACTAATAATATTAACAACAATAATAATAGTGGTATCATTTGGCAAGAATAATAATGAACGTATAATCCCTGCCCTAGCCAAATCACACCTGGGTTTGGTGAAAGGCAAGCTAATGCTCAAGCAGTACAGCAGGCAGGTATGCCACAGGACCTTGAAGACCAATGAAAATCTGGTCCAATGGACCAATGGGCACACTCGTTCTTATGAAAGTATGAAGGTGTTTACTCAATGTTCTTATCTTGGATGCAAATTACGGTACGTACAAGGTCCTCCAATGTCCTAAGAGCACTGAAAATAATAATCCTGCCACATTTGTGTACATAATAAATAGATGGCCCAATTATTGTTACCGGTATTAATTCCTCTGCCATACCAATCTTCGTGATGCGGAGAGGGTATTGCATTGGGTCTGTTTGTCTGCACAGAACTTGCGTGTTTTTCTCTGCAACCGCTTGTCGGATTGACACAAAATTTTCACCACAGGAGCAGCTGACTACTCATGTGGAATGTTTTATTGATAATTATGACGTCATATGTCACGTGGTGTGGCAGCCATGTTGGAAAAAAGGAAAACTGTGGACCTCTATATCTCTATGCCTGGTGTTGGCTTAATGGTTAAGGTGGCGGGCCTTGGATCCGAGGGTCCTGAGTTCAAATCCCACGTGTTCCGGAAACTTCACACACGTGTTCCCCAAGCCTTAGCGATACCAGGGTGTTCACGAATAATTGATAGGTCACATGGTCTGGCAGCCATATTGGATTGAGCGAAAATCTTGACAAAATTATTTCTTTTAAACCATTTCATCAATCGATGTGAAAACTTCACAATTTTGATCTAGTAGTGATGTGGAATACAGGTTTTAAATTTCAACCTGATCGGATGCATGGTCTGGCAGCCAGAATTTTTTTTTTTTGATCTGGGTTCTTTTTGATTTTTTTTTTGAAGAAGAAGGCTCACTTGGCTCATTTGGATTTAGGGTCGAGGAGTAGCAACTGAAACCCGAATCCTATCCAGCTTCGTCCCCACTAACCAAACTGTTAATATAAATCTAATATACAAGAAGAAAGTTTGTTCGTTTGTGTTTGTTTGTTTATTTATGCATTCGCACCCTGCATGAACCAGTGCAACTCAAATTTGCATCGCCTCTTCTTTCATCCAGAGGAAGGTCCATGGCAATGTTTGGGGGAAAAAATTGAAAAAGTAAAATCAGATACTGCAATTGGCATTCAGGCCTCGATCGGGTCATGTGCTAATGCACTGCCTGCATTGTTTTCCCGGAGCGATCAGTAATGTGTTGTGAAGATCGTATGTTGAGGTTGTCGTGATTTGTTGTCAACAACACAATTTAATTATTATGGTGTTTACACATGTGCCTGTTATTAAAAAGTTTGCTTCACACAGGTTTATTATAACACTTCCATGTTGAGGCCTCGAGTGAGTATGTAGCTTACACACTGCCGCGATAGAGTAATATGTATTGTGAAGGTCATATGTTGAGGTCATGTTATGTGTGCAAGGTAATAACGGAAACTGTGTATTCCCTTGGTACGTTTCTCCACGACGTCTAATCCTTCTGTCTTGATACAATCTGCCAGTTGCTTTTTAAACTTTAATCCACCACATCACGAAGATTGGTATGGTAAGATGTTCGCTGAAATACTTTGGGTGGTCTCACTCGCACTAATGGAGATAGTTGTGGAAAGCATCATTTCGAGCGCATTGCGCCTCTAGATTTATTATAACGCCACCATGTTCGTGTTCCCCCACCTGTCATCCTCCCTGCCTGTTGCACAGAAATTACATGGGCTCAACTACTGATGTTAATGACCCAAATGTTTTTTGTTTTTTTTTGCATTCCCAGGTCATGAAAACTGACTTTTTTGTGTGTGTGTGGGGGGGGGGGGGGTAACTGGGGAACATTGCATGTAAGTCATGGGTGTAACTTTACGTGTTAGTGATGGGGGTAACTACCAGCTCCCAAATATTTTCGATTCTGACTTTGAGTCAACTTTCAAAGGAACTCCCAAAGGAACACTTCTGTTAAGAAATATCTTAACCTACGTTACTTGCATCAAAACTTCACTGCCAAATGCCACAAAACAAAAACAAAAAAACAGACCCCTTAAGGGCAGAAACAAATCAGATACAAAAACAAATCAGATACAAAGAGAATGGAGGTTTGCAAGTCACATGGCACTCAAGAGCAGACACAGGCTCGGCTTGAGGATCAACGTGCAAGACAAGCAGCCTCCATGGTAGCATGTTGGGCATTGGTAGTAGTAACGGAAGGGCGGGGGGTTGGGCATCCTGAGAAGGTGAAGCATTTCAATACAAGTCCAAGTGCTTTTTGCAACACCCAAGATTGGTAATTCATACAAAACCATAAGAACACCATTCCTAATATTGTCATCCAAGGAAATATTTTAATACATATTGCTTGAATTTCCTCGGGCAATGCCAGGTACTTCAGAAGTTCATTCTAGTTCTTGCTTTTTCTTTCATCTCCGTCAGTTAAAAGCTAGATGTTATGGTATTTGTGAATAAGCATTAGTAAATGCCTATACATGAACAAGTAAATTTGATGGTTACATGTTATAAGTTTGCTGTAGCATGGATCGGTTGTAATATAAACTGCTTGATGTAATGAGCTCATTTTGGCTGTTGATGGCAGTATTGTACTGTACATTGCCTGGTGAGATTCGTGAAGATGCTGGAATGTTCTTAGACGAAACTTCCAGAATAGACTAGAATCACAGTTACTGGAAGGCACGGGATTGTTTTGTGATACTATATAAACCCACGAGAGGGAGGTGTAGAGAGACGGGTGACGTGACGTGTGCATTGGTCGTCCCTGTATTTAACTGAGTGAACGAGGTGTTAATGTCCAGAGCAGTTGTTAACGCTTGGAGCCAATTATGATCAGGTTGATTAAAACTCATTAAGATTGAGTTTCAGGAAATAATTCCTTTGAGCTCTTCAATCATCCTGGACGGGCCAGCGTACGAGAGAGAACAACGCGACAAGACTCAATCCTTCAACAGCTCTGGTGGACGAGGTGAACATGCGTGAATTGCGCTGCCAGGACAGAGACACTGGGCAGAAACGACAATGTGGGAATCGTTATTGGACATTGCATTGTAATGGCGAACTTCCTCATTTGACTTTGTATCTGTTTATTTGAAATACAAGTTTCAAAAACGTTACGCTGTTGATGTGATCACGAAAACATCACTCAGAAGTCACAGACACCAACTGACAAAGATCCAATTGAGTGGTAACCGACCAGTATGATCATTCATACTCGCAAAGTGCAAACCTTGGATTGCAGTCGTTAGAGGACAAGCTGGGTTCGGTACCACAAACAACAATATGTACACCAAAGGGAAGGAAGCCTCAAGGTGCGTGCATATACCCCCGACAATCTCTTTTACTCTTTATTTCTCTTTCTTTGTCGATCTGTCTCGGGAGAAGTGACTTCTTGCAGAAAGTTTTCTGTAAGGCTCACTTGGCTGCACTTGGATGAGTTTGAAGTTAGTGGAGTAGCAGCTGAAACCCAAATTCTATCCAGGTTCATCCTGATGACTCCAACTTTAGTTAGTTATGGCGTCGACAGGTGCAGCGATCGCTGCTCCCTGTCCTGCCATCTGTTCTAAAATGATGATCTGTTGCCACAGACTTCGATCTTGAGCCAAAGATCTGCCAGCGACGTTACTTGTGGCACTGCAATCTGCCTTGATGCAACCCATCCATCTATTTGGTCTGGTGCCATTGACTCTTCTTTTTATGAGGATTTTTGGAAGGCTATTCTGGGGCATCCTTTGAATGGGCCCAAAGAATGTAAGCCTTATTTGTGTTATATTCTCTGTTATTGTGTGTTTTACTCCAAGGGTTTTCCTTATTTTGTGCAGCCTAGTTACTCCCATTATTCGCTCACCTGGAACATAATTCTGGGGAACTTATGGGATGGCACATCGCCCATCCGTCTGTCCACAAACACTTTCAACTTCTCTGAAACTCCACATGCGATTTCGATGAAACTTGACCACAACCTTCATCACCCATGATGTACCAAAGTTTGTTCACACCATTTTAAAAATCTGGATTCGGGGGGTCTACAGGGGGGGTTTGCCCCCCAAGATAGGTATTTGCTTTCTTCTCAACCGACACACATAATTCTGATGAAACTTGACCACCATCTTCACCACCCATGATGTACTAAAGTTTGTTCATGACATTAAAAAAATTGGGGTCTAAGGGGTTCTACATGGGGGTTGCCCCCCAAAATATGTATTTGCTTTCTTCATTGAAACTACACACAAACAACTTTGATGAAGCTTGACCATCTATCTTTTTTTAGCCGCGTCGCGTTGCGAACGCTGGCTCTATGAGAGCTCCGCGTTGTTCTTCTTCTTCTTCTTCTGCTAGTGAAGACAAAACCTTTAGGACACGGCTCTTGGACACATTTGTCCTTGTTTTTTTTGAAATGATATTTTTATCAACCGCTGTCACAACGGGAACCCAACAGGTTCACGGGTTGTCTCGTAGATATTAACCAGAGTTGGTGTCAAAGCCACCCAATGCTCGCCTGTTTTACATTTATCGTTTTTAAAAGACTCGTGTGAATTAATTAATATTTTTTATAAAGCATTGCAGTGAAGTCTTATCCAAATAATTTTAAAGCAATATATATTATTGTATATTGTAATCAGTAACAAGAGCGCAAGTGAGCACAATATACGCCGAACAAGAAGGTATATACAGAATTGTGCTACTACATGGAAAACAGCATCCTGGTTGCCATGGCAACCACTTCAGATGACTAACTTATGTCGCGACACACCGTCTCCACAGTCTGTACCTATGTACCAAATATGAAACGTGAAAGTTCAAAACTTTGGGAGTTAGAGTGCGGACAGGAATGATGGACGACACATAATACGCCCCAATATATATATATATATATATATATATATATATATATATATTATATATATATATATACAGTATATATATAACAGTATATATATATATTATATATATATATATATATATATATATATATATATATATATATGGGCGTATAAAAAATAGTGTGGTAGATAAAAACATTAGGAAAAAATAACTTCCACCAAAAATTTTCACATTTTCACGCTCACGCTCATGCCGGGGTATCGCTATAGCTCTCTGTTCTTCGAACAGGCGAGCTAAAAATGATAAATTTAAGTTATTAATCACCAGTTCCAGGGAAACAAAACGGCCCTTTATCACCTCCTGAAAGAGGCAAGATTCAGCTGCAAGTCCTGGTTTTAACAAAAAACCAACTCCAGCAAAAATGGAAGACTATTGGTACTAAAGAAACATTTACCTTTAAAAATGCTGCACCAGTCATGTACAACATTATCAGTGATGTGTTTCCTGTAAGAGGATCACATCAACTTGCTTCCATTTAAATAGTCTTGACTTGGGTCTGGCGGATGTGGTAAGCACCGCCACCATTTATATTAAGCGTTGTAAAAGTGAGTATTTTCATCATTTGGAAGCAGTTTTTGTCTGATGCTGAGAATACTCAGCCTTTGCCTTTGTTATAATTTTCTTTTGACGATGAAACTGTGATTTTGTAAGATTTAGTTCTTTGGTGTTTTTTAGGACGTGTTTAGCAGTCTGAATAAAGGGAGCCATATTGGGAAAGTGATCAATAATCACAGCATTCCGTTGTCTATAAGTTTCATTTATAAAAGAGAGAACGAGGTGTGGAGGGATTTGGGGCTGATCTGCCATTGGCTGTGACAACCTAGTCATGTCCATCTCCTCATCTGATTCGGTTGAATCAGACATTGCTCCACTGGGGTCCGGGTCTATATTCTCAGCTATTTTTATTTTAAGAGTCGTTAATCCAGCAGCTTCCACACTTCTGTGGCTTCACATTTACACGTTCATTTACGAAATGGGTGTAATAATCTTGGGCCACAGTTTGCTCGGTTTCACTTGCTTGGATCGATGGAGTATCATTCACGGACCCATTAACAGCTTTAACTACATCATCGACCTCATCCGTGCGAGTCATGGATGCACACTCTTGTACAGTTTGAGACTCATTGCACTTTTCCGGGGGATCCGTTTCATTAGTTTGTTCAACATTCAATTAGTTTGTTTGTTCAATTAGTTTGTTTGTAGGAAGGTTACTTGGTGGAGTTACGGTAACCTCTTTCTCATTGGGCACGTTAACTGGTAGAGGACCGGTAATCTCCTCCTTACACCCTGCACGAGGTAATCTCCTCCTTACACCCTGCAGGCATTGGTGTGGCCTGTTTTGTCACATCAGGTGCACGAGGCGTTGTTAAGTAGGCAGCAGACTATGCGTAGATTTGCTAATTAATGTCCTCGAAATTGATTTTAAATGAGATGTTGAGTCCTGTATCTTCCCCATGGTCTTTAAGGACCATATAAACCGCCTTCGGAAACTCATTACGTGCTTCACACGTTCATTCCGACAACCGAGAGGAATCATGGACATTCTGGAAACCATTTTCCCATAACGGGATAATACGGACATGATCTTATCATGAGATATGAAAGGTGGAGCATTAGATATTACTACTCTCGTCGCGGGGGTTATCAATGGCGCCGCCATCATAAAATGACCGCTTTCCATGGTTATTCCCGTTCTCACGACCTCATGGACAAGTGAAACGTCAGAAACAAAAACAACTTTCTGGTTCATACGCGATGCGGCACAAATATTTTCATCATCAATTATATTCCACCGCGAGGGTAATGTCCTCCACGGGAACTCCTCCAGGAGGCACACACACAAACGCGTGCTTCCTGGTTAATCCCTTGCACGCCTCACTACGTGAGGGTGCATTCGCCATGACGGCGATATTATCCGCTCCCTTCTTGTCTGAACCGGACAAGAAGGTACCAAACTGAAATAACTTAAAAACTAAAATAAATAGCAAAGTCGCATTCTAAGCAAACAGGCTTATAAAGCGTCGTAAAAGCGGGTAGGCCGCACCCAGAGTGGGCCCGCTCTCAATCTTTCTTCTCTTCTCTCGAAGGCAAAGGTGGAGAGAAGTGAAAAGAAAAACGTCAAAAACACATCGGGATAGAAAAGACGGTGTAATGACGACGGACACGAATAGGATCACCTTGCATGGACCAACTGCCGGATTTTGGCGCATGCGCACACACGTACAGGCCAGAGGAATACAGCCAATCAAGCAAGCATATAATTCACAATATCATTACATCTCCCCTTTCAATATGAAGTGAAAGACTGAAAATAGCAAAAGCAGGTTTATGTTCCATTAAAAATAGCAAAAACAAACTTTATAACCAGCTAACGAAGACTCAAAAGCCACGCTATATGATTATGTTAGAACGTAGTCCTACAGCCTTTGAGGCAAGGCCCTAGAGCGCTGTGATCTGAGGCTCGGGGGGGTTGAGGAAATTGGGAGTTCTCAGCACTTGAAGGTGGTGTTGGTGTCATGTCGACGGTGCTCTGAACTTCCTCTTGAGTCGAGAGGAATGTTTAATTCTCCAACGTCTGGAAGTGGGAGAATGGTCACTGGCTCAGATGGAGATTTTTGCAGGTGTTGCCTGTTGTGGCAGTACGATCTACCGTTGGCCGTGGGAACTAGGTAAGATATTGATGCAGAAAGTTTGCTAGATACGACTACAGGTATCCAGTCCTGTCTGGACTTGATGTGGGCAGCATCACCTACTTGGAGCTCCATAAGAGGTTTCACCCCTCTCTCAAATAATTTGGTGTACTGCCTCTGACGGTCCTGACAAGCATCTGATATGACACCTGGCTGGAGGCTTTCACTGTGAACAGGTAATTTATCCCTTAGCCTCCTGTTCATCAAGAGTTGAGCTGGAGAGAGTGTCATTCCACTAATAAGAGAGTTGCGGGAGGCAAGGATTGCTAGTTGAATGTCAGTACCATCTTCATGTGCCTTTCGCAAAGCCTGTTTCATTGTCTGAATCGCACGCTCAGCTTGACCATTGGATTGCAGATAAGTTGGGGACGACTTTGTGAACATTATGTCCCATTCGTGTCCAAAGTCTTTAATTTCTGTGCTACCAAAGAGAACATTGTCAGCGAATACCTCTTCTGGTACGCCATTGTGGGAAAAGTTTGCTTTCATTGCTGATATGATCGCGGTAGCCGTAAGCCCGTACAGCTGTGACACCTCAGGAAATTTTGAGAAGTAGTCCATCAGGATGAGATGGTCTTTTCCACTGAAGTGAAATATATTGGCACCCTGCTTCTGCCATGGGCGATCAGGGACGCTGTGCGGGATGAGTGGCTCTCTCTGATTAACAGGCCAAAATCTATCACAGACCCCACACTCAGCAACACATGATTCTATGTCTCTTGACATAACTGGCCAGTACAAAATGGGTCTTACCCGCACCTTGCACTTTCCCGCTCCGAGATGCCCTTCGTCAATTAGAGCCAGCATGTCCTGTTGCATTGTGGCTGGAACGATGATCCGCTCACCACAGAACAGCAAACCTTCAGATTGATGGATGTTCTCCCGAACAGGCCAGAACAGTTTCACCATCAGAGACACTTTCGCTCGATGCGCAGGCCAGCCTTGCTGAGCTGTTGAAGCACTGGATCTAGTTGTCTCACGTTGCAGTATCTTCATTCTGACAGTGCTGACTGAAATCTCAGTGACCAATTGAAGGTGTATGTCATCTTCCAGCATCTGATCGTGTAGTGGCAAGCTAGATGGTACTCTGGAGAGTGTATCTGCGATGCATAAATACTTTCTTGGGACAAACTGCACTGACACAGTGTATCGGAGAAGTCAAAGCATCATGAGCTGAAGTCTGGGTGAGAGCAGATGCAGTGGCTTCTTGACGATAGCCACCAGTGGCTTGTGGTCGGTGTGTGCGGTCGTGTCAAACCTGTAGATGTACTGATGAAAATGCTCTGCCCCGAATACGATACCAAGAAGTTCCTTCTCTATCTGGGTGCAGTTCTATTCGGCAGGTGTTGGAGACCGAGAGGCAGATGCTACAGGATGCCCATCCTGCAGCAGGCACACGCCTAACCCAGCTGAAGATGCATCAGTTTGAAGGACTGCTAGCTTTGCGGGATCAAAGAACTTCAATACTGTGCGCTTGGCAATTGAGGATTTTATCAGCTGGTATGCTGCATCATGCTCTCCATGCCATTCCCAGGTTGCATCTTTCTTTAGCAGCTGACGCAATGATGTTGTGATGGTCGACATGTTGGGTATGAACCGACCGAGGTAATTAACCACACACAGAACTCGCTGCAGCTCCAGACGTGACTGATGAGTTGGCAGTTCCAACAAGGCTTGCACCTTGTCTTCATCCGGGTGAACCCCAGCAGAGGTGAGGACATGACCCATGTATTTTACATCTGCAACCTTCCACTGGATCTTGTTTGGGTTGAATTTGACATTTTTCTGTCGTGCACGGTCCAGTACCTTGCGTGCGATGGCGTCGTGCTCAGTAAGGGTGGTTTAAGCAAGAATCATGTCATCTGCGATGCAAAAGACCCCATCAATGTCTCCAAATGTGCTCCCATTCCTCTCTTGGAGAACTTCATTGGCTGACGTCACACCGAACGGTAGACGGCTAAAACAACGACGCCCCACAAGAGAATTAAAAGTGCACTTGAGGGCACTCTCTTGATCTAATTGAACCTGCCAGAAAGAGTCCTTCTGGTCAAATATACTGAAGACCTTCTTTCCGGCGAACTGACCCATGATTTTATCTGTTGTAGGGATGGGGTGGTGCTCACGCTTCATGGCCTTGTTGAGATTCCTGGGGACGAGACACAAACGGAACGATTTATCTTTCTTCTCGACGATGACAAGATTATGCACCCAGTCCGTTGGTCCGTCCACCTTGGAAATGATACCCTGTGCCTCCATGTCAAGCAGTTTGGCCTTCAAGCGCTCACGTAGGCTGAGAGGCACACGACGAGGTGGCTTGATGACTGGCTGAATGGACGGATCCAGTTCAATGTGGTACGGTGTGTCGAACTTCCCCAGGCCAGTGAACAAATCTGCATAATCAGCCTTGACTTTGTCCAGTGTAAGGTCAGGCTGTGGTGAAGCCACTGACGTTACAGCCTTGACAGATAGCAAGCGACTGTTGGGCTTTCTGGATAAGACCTAGGCATGTCGACGCGTGAAGACTGAGAATAGGAGGCGCTTTGGTGTGGACCACATAGAAGTCGAAGCACCCCGTTGACGACCCAGCAGAGCATTGCAGTTTGGCCACTCCATGATGAGGGACGGTTGCCTCACTGTGGCTTTTCAATCGGATCATTGAGTGAATAGTCTTGACTGACTTTTCCATGGAATTGAATATTCTGCGAGGGAGTATCGATACCTGTGCTCCAGTCAACGTTCACCTTTACCCTATGGCCATTGATGTTGATGTTTGATGTTCGCAAACCAAGAGACGTCTGGCTTCATGACCTGCATGTCTCCTACCAGCAGTGGAGACAAGCCATCAATGTACCACGACAGTCACTAAGAGACGGCAGTTCGGTCGATGCCGTGCTCGTCACCAATGCATGAACACGCTTGGATTGTCGGCAGACCTCTACAAAATGGTTATGCTTATTACAGTTCCTGCAGCATTTCCCAAAGGCACGGCATTGGCGAGGTTGATGAATACGCCCGCAGTTTCCACAATTTTGGGTGTGCTTATTGCTTTTGGTCGACCCATGCTTGGGTGCAAAAGGACCCTTGCCAGGAGACTTGAGACTGCAGCGCCCTTGGCGGCGAATCAAGTCAATATCTTGGGAAAGCCCGGCGGAAGTGGCCGATGTGGGAGTCGACGTCATGGCCCTTACATGTGATCTACTCGACTCGGCAGCCAAACAGAGTTGTAGCTTTTTCTAAAGTCAGTCTCGGTTCACGTAAGACACGTTCTTTTAAGGCGAGGTTGCGAGGAAAAAAGATTTTATCCCTGATCATGTTTTCAGTCTCGGCAAATTTCATGCCTTCACCGTAATGCGCAGCCTGTTCTAGTACGACTCGAATGACTGACCTTCAGACTCGGCAAATTCTCAGAACTTGAATCGCTCATGGACAAGGTTCTTCCGCTGGTTGCAGTACGTGTCGAATGCCTCTTTGACAGTTTTGAACATCTTCGAAGCGACCGCTGACTCAAATGGGAGGTTCTCGTATACATCCACAGCATCTGGCCCAGCACAGTTCAGCAAGATTGCGACCTTTTGACCGTTGCTCGTCGACTCGAGGTCGGCAGCCTCAAGATACCAGTCAAGGTCCTTACTCCAGCGTCGCCAGTTCTCAGCTACATTCCCAACTAGCCGGAGATAACCAGGTGGTTAAAAATTCCATCACCGTTGATGAAGAAAATCCCAAATCTCTGACACCATGTTCTGGTCTCCATATGGAGGCGTGGGTTCGTATCCCACTTCTGACACCATGTAATGATGACGGACATGAATAGGATCACCTTGCGTGGACCAACTGCCGGATTTATTGGCGCATGCGCACACACGTTCAGGTCAGAGGAATACAGGCAATCAAGCAAGCAGATAATTCATAATATCATTACAGATGAAGGGAGGAGGGTGGGTGGCAGGAGAGGACAAAAATACACTGACAACTCATCACAACACAGAGCAGCTGCACACAGCGACAATGACACCACACCCGAAAAACGGAAAAATAAACCCGAAAAGAGAGGGACAGAGACAGAGACAGAGATCAAAGCACGTTTAACATCGATTTACAAGGAGACTCACAGCTTCATACCAAACACAATCCAACATCTGAAACCTACCCTTACTTGTAGCTCCCAATGTCTGTTTATTTTGTGTATTAAACTACGTGTAACACCAAGATTTCATGAAGATTGTAATAAATGTTCTCTTTACGCAGGTACAATTCCTCCTCGAAAATGCAAAGATTGCTCAAAACGTATAAACCCCAAAACCGATTTTTGACAGTCTGAATGTGGTCATGTTAACCAATCAAGGCCATGTAGGGGTCATTCTACCCCAGTTCACCCAAGGGTTGTAACCCGACCCCCTCAGATTTGGCTAATTTTTTGCATGTATGTTACATATGATAGTCTATGTTCACATACAAAATTGTAGCTAAATCGGACTAGGGGTTGACGAGATATATGACCTTGAGAACTTTTGACCTTTTCGACTAATGTCGCGTTTCCACCAAAATTCAAATCCTCATATCTCAGCAACCCCTTGCCCTATCTCGATTCTTTTGGTGTCGTTGGAAAGGTAATTGTCCATAGAATGCAAATCCAGCATCGGTTCGTCGATCTAATTAAGTTAGGGGTGGATTATTTGTTGACCTGACACTTGACCTTGAAGACCTCATGACCTTGACCTGGCCTTGCATGAAAATGAAAGTTCATACTGTCGACGATAACATATCAAAAAAAAAACTGGAGGGGTAGTATTTTTTGTTCTCGAGATATTTTCGGCCAAAGTTGCAAAGGTCATAAAAATGCAAGCAAACCAAGCCAACCCTTGGGTGAACTGAGGTAGAATGACCCGTATACAAATGAGATTACCTCTGGACAACTTCCCCACCAACCTCTGGACACCACAAAAAAATGGCCCCATCGTTTGGGCGTTTGTGCAGTGTTGACGCAGATACAGATACAGATACAGATACGGATACAGAAGGGCACTCGATAGAGCACATACCTGTCTACCAGGCAGAACAGTTTACGTTTTGTATCCCATTGATGGGCTGGATATGGATTCGGACCTGAAGCAACATCGAATCGGCTTGTTCTTGACACCGAACCGACTCATCCACCAAGTTTGGTCAAAACTCGTCCGTAACTTTTCTGAGACATCATGCTCACAGACAGACAGACAGACAGACAGACAGACGGGAAAACATAACATCCGTCTAACTTCGGTGGCGGAGGTAACAAGGGGTGCCGCATCTTGGGCAACCCCGCCATTCCGATGGGATGTTAAGCCGGCTATCCTGGCTGCCTTTCAGTTAAGTGTGTCCTCAAGACGTCGAACGTTGTGTCCTGGTGTAACATTCCCTGCTCGGACTGAGTTGTGTCTTCTCAAGTCAGTACCTCCGCTGGGTCCTCGGTGTGGTTATTTTCCTAAACACGATGGGAGTTTGTGTTATTTGCTTCATGAATGAATCTTCATTCATTAACGGACATGATTATTCCCACGCTCTCGTGGGGTTTGCCGAGCAAGATTTTTTTTTGGCGGGAAAGTCTTTCATGAACCGGATGGCCAGGCCTGACGATCAGTTCGATGAACTTGCTGCCGGCAATAACAACTGGCCCACTCCTCGTGAAGGACGTCCATCAACGAATGTCGGCACACGGGACTCCCAGGTTAATGTCCGTCCGAGAGACGGCACCACACATTGGTGAATCACCCCGCCCGTGAAACACCAGGACGAGAGTTTATAGCTGGGAGAGGAGGCGCGAACCTCTCGGTCTCGGTCTCGGGCTCGGGCTCGGTCTCGGGCTCGATCTCGGTCTCGGGCTTGGTCTCAGGTCTCGGGCTCGGGCTCGGTCTCGGGCTCGGGCTCGGTTTCGGTCTCGCGGCTCGGTCTCGGGCTCGGTCTCGGGCTCGGTCTCCCGGCCGGATGAGATCAAAATGCTGAAGTTCGAATCCGACGCTTCGACAGAGTGAAGGACGTGATCACGTGGCCCGAAGGTTGTAAGACTTTGGTAAAGTGACGTCAGAGAAAAGTTGCGATGAGTCAGAAGGTTGGGCGCGCGATGCATGTTGGGAAATCATTTCCAGCAGTCGCGTCGCGCGGGGAATTCTGGGCCGTTCGGTCCGTCCGGCCTTGGTGCTTCGGCGCTGTTTGTCTGAGTGTGTCCGCTGCCGTTTGTACGCGTTGTCATCGCAGTCTTTCGTGGGCCGTCTGTTCCACCGCGGGCCCTCCTTTCTTTCCTCGTCCGTGTGCTTCCGTGTCCGCCGCTCGTGTGTCTCTCGCGTTGTCCGCCGCTCGAAGCGATGTGACATCGTCTGTGGAAGACGAGTCCAACCGGCCCGTGTAATCGTGTGATCCTTGTCCCTTGTTACAATCTCTGAAAACCTATGGCGGCGGGTCCGCACGACTGGTGGGTGCGATGGTTACATGGGTTCCCCCACTTGGACTTCCATTTCCGACCGGTGTCCAGCACTTTCCGCCTCTGGGATCCCGCCTACCAGCAGGTGAGCGTGTACCTGGATACCTGGCGTGTACCTGGCAACTCGTCTCCTCATTAGGAACCTGTCACTGGGTCCTGTCCCTCATTCACTTTGTCCTCATCACAAACCCATCACTGGGTCCTGTCCC
>CM068968.1:37423767-37435021 GCA_035128595.1 Eptatretus atami
TGTCCCTCATTCAGTGTCTCTACACCATGAAACCTGTCACTGGGTCCTGTTCCCTCATTCACTTTGTCCTCATCAACAAACCCATCACTGGGTCCTGTCCCTCATTCACTTTTCCTCATCACAAACCCATCACTGGTCCTGTCCCTCATTCACTTTGTCCTCATCATGAACCTGTCACTGGGTCCTGTCCCTCATTCACTTTGTCCTCATCACAAACCCATCACTGGGTCCTGTCCCTCATTCACTTTGTTCCTCATCACAAACCCATCACTGGGTCCTGTCCCTCATTCACTTTGTCCTCATCACAAACCCATCACTGGGTCCTGTCCCTCATTCACTTTGTCCTCATCATGAACCTGTCACTGGGTCCTGTCCCTCATTCACTTTGTCCTCATCACAAACCCATCACTGGGTCCTGTCCCTCATTCACTTTGTCCTCATCACAAACCCATCACTGGGTCCTGTCCCTCATTCACTTTGTCCTCATCATGAACCTGTCACTGGGTCCTGTCCCTCATTCACTTTGTCCTCATCACAAACCCATCACTGGGTCCTGTCCCTCATTCACTTTGTCCTCATCATGAACCTTCACTGGGCCCTATGCCTCATCACTTTGTCCTCATAATGAACCTGTCACTGGGCCCTGTCCTCATTCACTTTGCCTCATCATGCAGCTGTCACTTGTCCTCATCATGAACCCCGTCATTGGGCCATGTCCCTCATTCACTTTTTCCTCATCACAAACCCATCACTGGGTCCTGTCCCTCATTCACTTTGTCCTCATCATGAACCTGTCACTGGTCCTGTCCCTCATTCACTTTGTCCTCATCACAAACCTCACTGGGTCCTGTCCCTCATTCACTTTGTCCTCATCATGAACCTGTCACTGGGTCCTGTCCCTCATTCACTTTGTCCTCATCACAAACCCATCACTTGCTTCCTTCCCCTTATCCTCATCACAAACCCATCACTGGGTCCTGTCCCTCATTCACTTTGTCCTCATCATGAACCTGTCACTGGGCCCTATGCCTCATTCACTTTGTCCTCATAATGAACCTGTCACTGGGCCCTGTCCCTCATTCACTTTGTCCTCATCATGCAGCTGTCACTTTGTCCTCATCATGAACCCGTCATTGGGCCATGTCCCTCATTCACTTTTTCCTCATCACAAACCCATCACTGGGATGCCAATGAACGGTTCATGATTGGACAAGTGAATGAGGGACAGGAGCAAGTGATGGGTGTTGTGATGAGGACAAAGTGAATGAGGACAGGACCCAGTGACAGGTTCATGATGAGGACAAAGTGAATGAGGGACAGGACCCAGTGATGGTTTGTGATGAGGACAAAGTGAATGAGGACAGGACCCAGTGACAGTTCATGATGAGGACAAAGTGAATGAGGGACAGGACCCAGTGATGGGTTTGTGATGAGGAAAAAGTGAATGAGGGCCATGGCCCAATGACGGGTTCATGATGAGGACAAAGTGACAGCTGCATGATGAGGACAAAGTGAATGAGGGACAGGGCCAGTGACAGGTTCATTATGAGGACAAAGTGAATGGGCATAGGGCCCAGTGACAGGTTCATGATGAGGACAAGTGAATGAGGACAGGACCCAGTGATGGGTTTGTGATGAGGACAAAAGTGAATGAGGGACAGGACCCAGTGACAGGTTCATGATGAGGACAAAGTGAATGAGGGACAGGACCCAGTGATGGGTTTGTGATGAGGACAAAGTGGAATGAGGGACAGGACCAGTGATGGGTTTGTGATGAGGACAAAGTGAATGAGGACAGGGACCCAGTTACAGGTTCATGATGAGGACAAAGTGAATGAGGGACAGGACCCAGTGATGGGTTTGTGATGAGGACAAAGTGAATGAGGACAGGACCCAGTGATGGGTTTGATGAGGACAAAATGAGAGGGACAGACCCAGTGATGGGTTGTGATGAGGACAAAGTGAATGAGGGACAGGACCCAGTGACAGTTCATGATGAGGACAAAGTGAATGAGGGACAGGACCCAGTTATGGGTTTGTGATGAGGACAAAGTGAATGAGGGACAAGGACCAGTGATGGGTTTGTGATGAGGACAAAACGTGAATGGAGGACAGGACCCAGTGACAGGTTCCTAATGAGGAGACGAGTTGCCAGGTACACGCCAGGTATCCAGGTACACGCTCACCTGCTGAGTGCGGGATCCCAGAGGCGGAAAGTGCTGGACACCGGTCGGAAATGGAGTCCAAGTGGGGAACCCATGTAACCATCGCACCCACCAGTCGTGCGGACCCGCCGCCATAGGTTTTCAGAGATTGTAACAAGGGACAAGGATCACACGATTACACGGCCGGTTGGACTCGTCTTCCACAGACGATGTCACATCGCTTCGAGCGGCGGACAACGCGAGAGACACCAGCGGCGGACACGGAAGCACACGGACGAGGAAAGAAAGAGGGCCCGCGGTGGAACAGACGGCCCACGAAAGACTGCGATGACAACGCGTACAAACGGCAGCGGACACACTCAGACAAACAGGCCGAAGCACCAAGGCCGGACGGGACCGAACCGGCCAGAATTCTCCCGCGCGACGCGACTGCTGGAAATGATTTCCCAACATGCATCGCGCGCCCAACCTTCTGACTCATCGCAAACTTTTCTCTGACGTCACTTTACCAAAGTCTTACAACCTTCGGGCCACGTGATCACGTCCTTCACTCTGTCGAAGCGTCGGATTCGAACTTCAAGCAATTTTGATTCTCATCCGGCCGGGAGACCGAGCCCGAGACGAGCCCGAGACCGAGCCCGAGACCGAAACCAGGCCCGAGCCCGAGACCGAGCCCGAGCCCGAGCCTGAGACCAAGCAACCGGAGATCGAGCCGAGACGAGCCGAGCCAGCCGAGACCGAAACGAGCCGAGACCGAGACCGAGCCGGCCTGAGACCAGCCCGAGACGAGAAGCCCGACGACCGACCGAGCCGAGACCGGACGAGAGGTTCGCGCCTCCCTCCCAGCTATAAACTCTCGTCCTGGTGTTTCACGGGCGGGGTGATTCACCAATGTGTGGTGCCGTCTCTCGGACGGACATTAACTGGGAGTCCCGTGTGCCGACATTCGTTGATGGACGTCCTTCACGAGGAGTGGGCCAGTTGTTATTCGGCAGCAAGTTCATCGAACTGATCGTCAGGCCTGGCCATCCGGTTCATGAAAGACTTTCCGCCAAAAAAAATCTTGCTCGGCAAACCCCACGAGAGCGTGGGAATAATCATGTCGTTAATGAATGAAGATTCATTCATGAAGCAAATAAACACAAACTCCCATCTGTTTAGGAAAATAACCACACCGAGGACCCAGCGGAGTTACTGACTTGAGAAGACACAACTCAGTCGAGCAGGGAATGTTACACCAACACAACGTTCGACGTCTTGAGGACACACTTAACTGAAAGGCAGCCAGGATAGCGGCTTAACATCCCATCGGAATGGCGGGGTTGCCCAAGATGCGGCACCCTTGTTACCTCCGCCACGAAGTTAGACGGATGTTATGTTTTCCCGTCTGTCTGTCGTCTGTCTGTCTGTCTGTGAGCATGATGTCTCAGAAAAGTTACGGACGAGTTTTGACCAAACTGGTGGATGAGTCGGTTCGGTGTCAAGAACAGCCGATTCGATGTTGCTTCAGGTCCGAATCCATATCCAGCCCATCAATGGGATACAAAACGTAAACTGTTCTGCCTGGTAGACAGGTATGTGCTCTATCGAGTGCCTTCTGTATCCGTATCTGTATCTGTATCTGTATCTGCGTCAACACTGCACAAACGCCCAAACGATGGGGCCATTTTTTTGTGTTGTCCAGAGGTGTGTGGGAAGTTGTCCAGAGGTAATCTCATTTGTATACGGGTCATTCTACCTCAGTTCACCCAAGGGTTGGCTTGGTTTGCTTGCATTTTTATGACCTTTGCAACTTTGGCCGAAAATATCTCGAGAACAAAAATACTACCTCTCTTTTTTTTTGATATGTTATCGTCGACAGTATGAACTTCATTTTCATGCAAGGCCAGGTCAAGGTCATGAGGTCTTCAAGGCAAGTGTCAGGTCAACAAATAATCCACCCTAACTTAATTAGATCGACGAACCGATGCTGGATTTGCATTCTAGTGACAATTACCTTTCCAACGACACAAAAGAATCGAGATAGGGCAAGGGGTGCTGAGATATGAGGATTTGAATTTTGGTGGAAACGCGACATTAGTCGAAAAGGTCAAAAGTTCTCAAGGTCATATATCTCGTCAACCCCAGTCCGATTTAGCTACAATTTGTTATGTGAACATAGACTATCATATGGAACATACATGCAAAAAATTAGCCAAATCTGAGGGGTCGGGTTACAACCCTTGGGTGAACTGGGTAGAATGACCCCTACATGGCCTTGATTGGTTAACATGACCACATTCAGACTGTCAAAAATCGGTTTTGGGGTTTATACGTTTTGAGCAATCTTTGCATTTTCAGGAGGAATTGTACCTGCGTAAGAACATTTATTCAACTTCATGAATCTTGGTGTTACACGTAGTTTAATACACAAATAAAACAGACATTGGGAGCTACAAGTAAGGGTAGGTTTCAGATGTTGGATTGTGTTTGTATGAAGCTTGAGTCTCCTTGTAAATCGATGTTAAACGTGCTTTGATCTCTGTCTCTTCTCTGTCCTCTCTTTTCGGGTTTATTTTCCGTTTTTCGGGTGTGTGTCATTGTCGCTGTGTGCAGCTGCTCTGTGTTGTGATGAGTTTGTCAGTGTATTTTTGTCCTCTCCTGCCACCCACCCTCCTCCCTTCATCTGTAATGATATATGAATATTCTGCTTGCTGATTGCCTGTATTCCTCTGACCTGAACGTGTGTGCGCATGCGCCAATAAATCCGGCAGTTGTCCACGCAAGGTGATCCTATTTCATGTCCGTCATCACTTACATGGTGTCAGGATGACGAACCACGACCCATATGGAGACCAGAACATGGTGTCAGAGATTTGGGATTTTCTCATCAACGGTGATGGATTTTTAACCACCTGGTTATCTCGGCTAGTTGGGAATGTAGCTGAGAACTGGCGACGCTGAGTAAGGACCTTGACTGGTATCTTGAGGCTGCCGCCTCGAGTCGACGAGCAACGTCAAAAGGTCGCAATCTTGCTGAACTGTGCTGGGCCAGATGCTGTGGATGTATACGAGAACCTCCCATTTGAGTCAAGCGGTCGCTTCGAAGATGTTCAAAACTCGTTCAAAGAGGCATTGACACGTACTGCAACCAGCGGAAGAACCTTGTCCATGAGCGATTTCAAGTTTCTGAGAATTTGCCGAGTCTGAAGGTCAGTCATTCGAGTCGTACTAGAACAGCTGCGCATACGGTGAAGGCATGAAATTTGCCGAGACTGAAAACATGATTCAGGGATAAATCTTTTTTCCTCGCAACCTCGCCTTAAAGAACGTGTCTTACGTGAACGAGACTGACTTTAGAAAAAGCTACAACTCTGTTGGGCGAGTCGAGTAGATCACATGTAAGGGCCATGACTCGACTCCCACATCGGCCACTTCCGCGCGGCTTTCCCAAGATATTGACTTGATTCGCCGCCAAGGGCGCTGCAGTCTCAAGTCTCCTGGCAAGGGTCCTTTTGCACCCAGACATGGCGTCGACCAAAAGCAATTAAGCACACCCAAAATTGTGGAAACTGCGGGCGTATTCATCAACTCGCCAATGCCTGGCCTTTGGAAATGCTGCAGGAACTGTAATAAGCATAACCATTTTGTAGAGGTCTGCCCGACAATCCAAGCGTGTTCATGCATTGGTGACGAGCACGGCATCGACCGAACTGCGTCTCTTAGTGACTGTCGTGGTACATTGATGGCTGTCTCCACTGCTGGTAGGAGACATGCAGGTCATGAAGCCAGACGTCTCTTGGTTTGCGAAACATCAAACATCAAATGGCCATAGGGTAAAGGTGAACGTTGACTGGAGGTATCGATACGGTCCTCGCAGAATATTCAATTCCATGGGAAAAGTCAGTCAAGACTATTCACTCAATGATCCGATAAAAGCTACAGTGGAGCAACCGTCCCTCATCATGGAGTGGCCAAACTGCAATGCTCTGCTGGGTCGTCAACGGGTGCTTCGACTCTGCTGGTCCACACCAAAGCGCCTCCTATTCTCAGTCTTCACGCGTCGACATGCCTAGGTTCTATCCAGAAAGCCAAACAGTCGCTTGCTATCTGTCCAAGGCTGTACGTCAGTGGCTTCACCACAGCCTGACCTTACACTGGACAAAGTCAAGGCTGATTATGCAGATTTGTTCCGAGCCTGGGAAGTTCGACACACCGTACCACATTGAACTGGATCCGTCCATTCAGCCAGTCATCAAGCCACCTCGTCGTGTGCCTCTCAGCCTACGTGACGCTTGAAGGCCAAACTGCTTGACATGGAGCACAGGGTATCATTTCCA
Organism: Eptatretus atami; assembly: GCA_035128595.1. Taxonomy (NCBI): domain Eukaryota; kingdom Metazoa; phylum Chordata; class Myxini; order Myxiniformes; family Myxinidae; genus Eptatretus; species Eptatretus atami. The sequence goes on from CM068968.1 coordinate 37,430,252, forward strand.
AGTGGACGGACCAACGGACTGGTGCATAATCTTGTCCTCGTCGAGAAGAAGATAAATCGTTCCGTTTGTGTCTCGTCCCCAGGAATACTCAACAAGCCATGAAGCGTGAGCACCACCCCATCCCTACAACAGAAAAATCATGGGTCTCGCCGGAAAGAAGGTCTTCAGTATATTTGACCAGAAGGACTCTTTCTGGCAGGTTCAAAGATTAGATCAAGAGAGTGCCCTCAAGGCACTTTTTAATTTCTCTTGTGGGGCTCGTGTGTTTTAGCCGTCTACCGTTCGGTGTGACGTCAGCCAATGAAGTTCTCCAAGAGAGGAATGGGAGCACATTTGGAGACATTGATGGGGTCTTTGCATCGCAGCTGACATGGATTCTGCGTAAACCACCCTACTGAGCACACCCTCGCACGCAAGGTACTGGACCGTGCACGACAGAAAAATGTTCAAATCAACCCAAACAAGATCCAGTGGAGAGTTGCAGATGTAAAATACATGGGTCATGTCCCTCACCTCTGCTGGGTTCACCGGATGAAGACAAGGTGCAAGCCTTGTTGGAACTGCAACTCATTCAGTCACGTCTGGAGCTGCAGCGAGTTCTGTGTGTGGTTAATTACCTCGGTCGGTCATACCCAAACATGTCGACCATCACAACACTTGCGTCAGCTGCTAAAGAAAGATGCAACCTGGGAATGGCGATGAGAGAGCATGATGCAGCATACCAGCTGATAAATCCTCAATTGCCAAGCGCACAGTATTGAAGTTCTTTGATCCCGCAAAGCTAGCAGTCCTTTCAAACTGATGCATTTCAGCTGGGTTAGGCGTGTGCCTGCTGCAGGATGGGCATCCTGTAGCATCTGCTCTCGGTCTCACAACCTGCCGAATAGAACTGCACCCAGATAGAGAAGAGACTTCTTGGTATCGTATTCGGCAGAGGCATTTTCATCAGTACATCTACAGGTTTACACGACCGCACACACCGACCACAAAGCCACTGGTGGCTAATCGTCAAGAAGCCACTGCATCTGCTCTCACCCAAACTTCAGCTCATGATGCTTTGACTTCTCCGATACACTGTGTCAGTGCAGTTTGTCCCAAGAAGATATTTATGCATCGCAATACACTCTCCAGAGTACATCTAGCTTGCACTACACGATCAGATGCTGAAGATGACATACACCTTCAATGGTCACTGAGATTCAGTCAGCACTGTCAGAATGAAGATACTGCAACGTGAGACAACTAGATCCAGTGCTTCAACAGCTCAGCAAGGCTGGCCTGCGCATCGAGCCGAAAGTGTCTCTGATGGTGAAACTGTTCTGGCCTGTTCGTGAGAACATCCATCAATCTGAAGGTTTGCTGTTCTGTGTGGTGAGCGGATCATCGTTCCACCACAATGCAACAGGACAGCTGGCTCTAATTGACGAAGGGCATCTCGGAGCGGAAAGTGCAAGGGCGGGTAAGACCCATTTTGTACTGGCCAGTTATGTCAAGAGACATAGAATCATGTGTTGCTGAGTGTGGGGTCTGTGATAGATTTTGGCCTGTTAATCAGAGAGAGGCACTCATCCGCACAGCGTCCCTGATCGCCCATGGCAGAAGCAGGTGCCAATATATTTCACTTCAGTGAAAAGACCATCTCATCCTGATGACTACTTCTCAAAATTTCCTGAGGTGTCACAGCTGTACGGGCTTACGGCTACCGGATCATATCAGCAATGAAAGCAAACTTTTCCCACAATGGCGTACCAGAAGAGGATATCGCTGACAATGTTCTCTTTGGTAGCACAGAATAAAGACTTTGGACACGAATGGGACATAATGTTCACAAGTCGTCCCCAACTTATCTGCAAATCCAATGGTCAAGCTGAGCGTGCGATTCAGACAATGAAACAGGCTTTGCGAAAGGCACATGAAGATGTACTGACATTCAACTAGCAATCCTTGCCTCCCGCAAACTCTCTTATTAGTGGAATGACACTCTCTCCAGCTCAACTCTTGATGAACAGGAGCTAAGGATTAAATTACCTGTTCACAGTGAAAGCCTCCAGCCAGGTGTCATATCAGATGCTTGTCAGGACGTCAGAGGCAGTACACCAAATTATTTGAGAGAGGTGAAACCCTCTTATGGAGCTCCAAGTAGGTGATGCTGCCCACATCAAGTCCAGACAGGACTGGATAACCTGTAGTCGTATCTAGCAAACTTTCTGCATCAAATATCTTACCTAGTTCCCACGGCCAACGGTAGACGTACTGCCACAAGGCAACACCTGCCAAAAATCTCCATCTGAGCCAGTGACCATTCTCCCACTTCCAGACGTTGGAGAATTAACACATTCTCTCGACTCAAGAGGAAGTTCAGAGCACCGTCGACATGACACCAACACCACCTTCAAGTGCTGAGAACTCCCAATTTCCTCAACCCCCCGAGCCTCAGATCACAGCGCTCTAGGGCCTTGCCTCAAAGGCTGTGGACTACGTTCTAACATAATTCATATAGCGTGGCTTTTGATCTTCGTTAGCGGTTATAAAGTTTGTTTTTGCCATTTTTAATGGAACATAAACCTGCTTGCTATTTTTCAGTCTTTCACTTCAATATTGAAAGGGGAGATGTAATGATATTGTGAATTATATGCTTGCTTGATTGGCTGTATTCCTCTGGCCTGTAGCTGTGTGCGCAGCGCCAATAAATCCGGCAGTTGGTCCACAAGGTGAATCTATTCGTGTCCGTCGTCATTACACCGTCTTTTCTATCCCGATGTGTTTTTGACGTTTTCTCTTTTCACTTCTCTCCACCTTTCCTTCGAGAGAGAGAGAAAGATTGAGAGCGCGGCCCACTCTGGGTGCGGCCTACCCGCTTTTACGACGCTTTATAAGCCTGTTGCTTAGAATGCGACTTTGCCTATTTATTTTAGTTTTTAAGTTATTTCAGTTTGGTACCTTCTTGTCCGGTTTCGACAAGAAGGGAGCGGATAATATCGCCGTCATGGCGAATGGCACCCTCACGTAGTGAGGCGTGGCAGGATTAACCAGGAAGCACGCGTTTGTGTGGTGCCTCTGGAGAGTTCCCGTGGAGGACATTATCCCTCGCGGTGGAATATAATTGATGATGAAAATATTTGTCCGCATCGCGTATGAACAGAAAGTTGTTTTTGTTTCTGACGTTTCACTTGTCCATGAGTCGTGAGAACGGGAATAACCATGGAAAGCGGTCATTTTATGATGGCGGCGCCATTGATAACCCCCGCGACGAGAGTAGTAATATCTAATGCTCCACCTTTCATATCTCATGATAAGATCATGTCCGTATTATCCCGTTATGGAAAATGGTTTCCAGAATGTCCATGATTCCTCTCGGTTGTCGGAATGAACGTGTGAAGCACGTAATGTTTCCGAAGGCGGTTATTATGGTCCTAAAGACCATGGGAAGATACAGGACTTCAACATCTCATTTAAACAATTTCGAGACATTAATTAGCAAATCTACGCATAGTCGCTGCCTACTTAACAACGCCTCGTGCACCTGATGTGCACACCAATGCCTGCACAGTGGTGTAAGGAGGAGATTACCTCGTGCAGGTGATTAGGAGGAGATTAGCCGTCCTACCAGTTAACTGCCCAATGAGGAAAGAGGTTACGTTAACTCCACCAAGTAACCTTCCTACAAACAAACTAATTGAACAAACAAACTAATTGAATGTTGAACAAACTAATGAAACGGATCCCCCGGAAAGTGCAATGAGTCTCAAACTGTACAAGACGTGTGCATCCATGACTCGCACGGATGAGGCGCAATGATGTAGTTAAAGCGTTAATGGGTCCGTGAATGATACTCCATCGATCCACAGAGTAAAACCGAAGCAAACTGTGGCCAAGATTATTACACCCATTTCGTAAATAACGTGTAAATGTGAAGCCACAGAAGTGTGTGAAGCTGCTGGATTAACGAACTCTTAAAATAAAAATAGCTGAGAATATAGACCCGGACCCCAGTGGAGCAATGTCGATTCAACCGAATCAGATGAGGAGATGGACATGACTAGGTTGTCACAGCCAATGGCAGATCAGCCCCAAATCCCTCACACCTCGTTCTCCTTTATAAATGAAACTTATAGACGAACGGAATGCTTGTGATTATTGATCACTTCCCAATATGGCTCCCTTTATTCAGACTGCTAAACACGTCCTAAAAAACACCAAAGAACTAAATCTTACAAAATCACAGTTCATCGTCAAAAAGAAATTATAAACAAAGGCAAAGGCTGAGTATTCTCAGCATCAACAAAACTGCTTCCAAATGATGAAAATACTCACTTTTACAACGCTTAATATAAAATGGGGCGGTGCTTTACCACATCCGCCAGACCCAATCAAGACTATTAAATGGAAGCAAGTTGATGTGATCCTCTTACAGGAAACACATCACTGAAATGTTGTACATGACTGGTGCAGCATTTTTAAAGGTAAATGTTTCTTTTTACCATGTCTTCCATTTTTGCTGGAGTTGGTTTTTGTTAAAACCAGACTTGCAGCTGAATCTTGCCTCTTTCAGGAGTGATAAAGGGCGTTTTGTTTCCCTGGAACTGGTGATTAATAACTTAAAATTTATCATTTAGCTCGCCTGTTCGAAGAACAGAGAGCATAGCGATACCCCCGGCATGAGCGTGAGCGTGAAAATGTGAAAATTTTTGGTGGAAGTTATTTTTCCTAATGTTTTATCTACCAACTATTTTTATACGCCCCCATATATATATAATCTCTTCTTTGTGT
>CM068968.1:37435448-37451319 GCA_035128595.1 Eptatretus atami
CCTCATCAGGAACCTGTCACTGGGACCTGTCCCTCATTCACTTTGTCCTCATCATGAACCTGTCACTGGGCCCTATCCCTCATTCACTTTCTCCTCATAATGAACCTGTTTATGGGCCATGTCCCTCATTCACTTTGTCCTCATCGGATGAGGACAAAGTGAATGAGGACATGGCCCATAAAAACAGGTTTCATTATGACGGAGAAATGAATGAGGATAGGGCCCATGACGGTTCCATGATGAGGACAAAGTGAATGAGGGACAGCGTCCCTGGACAGGTTCCTGTGAGACAAAAGTTGAATGAGGACAGGAGCAAATGACGGTTCATGATTGGACAAAGTGAATGAGACGGCCCAGTGACAGTTCATGATGAGGACAAAGTGAATTGAGGGACAGGAGCAAATGACGGTACAGGATGAGACAAAGTGAATGAGGGACAGGACCCAGTGAGGTTTTGATGGGACAGAAGTGATAAGGGACATGGCCCAGTGACAGTTCATGATGAGACAAGTGAATGAGGACAGGAGCAAGTAATGGGTTTTGATGAGGACAAAGTGAATAAGGGACATGGGCTCAATGACGGTCATTGAGACAAAGTGATAGGGACAGGACCAGTGTCAGGTTCTGATTGATGACAAAGTGAATGAGGGACATGGCCAATGACGGTTCATGATCGGACAAGTGAATGAGACAGGAGCAAGTGATGGGTTTTTGATGAGGACAAAGTGAATGAGGACAGGACCCAGTGACAGGTTCATGATGAGGACAAAGTGAATGAGGGCAGGACCCAGTGATGGGTTTGTGATGAGACAAAGTGAATGAGGGACAGGACCCAGTGACAGTTCATGATGAGGACCAAGTGAATGAGGGACAGGAACCCATGATGGGTTTGTGATGAGGAAAAAGTGAATGAGGGACATGGCCCAATGACGGGTTCATGATGAGGACAAAGTGACAGCTGCATGATGAGGACAAAGTGAATGAGGGACAGGGCCCAGTGACAGGTTCATTTATGAGGACATGTGAATGAGGCATAGGGCCCAGTGAACAGGTCATGTGAGGACAAAGTGAATGAGGGACAGGACCCAGTGATGGGTTTGTGATGAGGACAAAGTGAATGAGGGACAGGACCCAGTGACAGGTTCATGATGAGGACAAAGTGAATGAGGGACAGGACCCATGGATGGGTTTGTGTGAGGACAAAGTGAATGAGGGACAGGACCCAGTGATGGGTTTGTGATGAGGACAAAGTGAATGAGGACAGGGACCCAGTGACAGGTTCATGATGAGGACAAAGTGAATGAGGGACAGGAACCCGTGTGAGGGTTTGTTGATGAGGACAAAGTGAATGAGGGCAGGACCCAGTTGGGTATTTGTGATGAGGACAAAAGTGAATGAGGGACAGACCCAGTGATGGGTTGTGTATGAGGACAAAGTGAATGAGGGACAGGACCCAGATGACAGGTTCATGATGAGGACAAAGTGAATGAGGGACAGGACCAGTGTGACTGGGTTTGTGATGAGGACAAAGTGAATGAGGGACAGGACCCAGTGATGGGTTTGTTGATGAGGACAAGTGAATGAGGACAGACCCAGTGGACAGGTTCCTAATGAGGAGACGAGTTGCCAGTACACGCCAGGTATCCAGGTACCGCTCACCTGCTGTAGCGGATCCCAGAGGCGGAAAGTGCTGGACACCGGTCGGAAATGGAAGTCCAAGTGGGGGAACCCATGTAACCATCGCACCCACCAGTCGTGCGGACCCCGCCGCCATAGGTTTTCAGAGATTGTAACAAGGGACAAGGATCACACGATTACACGGCCGTTGGACTCGTCTTCCAACACGATGTCACATCGCTTCGAGCGGCGGACAACGCGAGAGGACACAGAGCGGCGGACACGGAAGCACAGGACGAGGAAAGAAAGGAGGGCCCGCGGTGGAACAGACGGCCCACGAAAGACTGCGATGACAACGCGTACAAACGGCAGGCGGACACACTAGACAAAAACAGCGCCGAAGCACCAAGGCCGGACGGACCGAACGGCCAGAAATTCCCGCGCGACGCGACTGCTGGAAATGATTTCCCAAACATGCATCGCGCGCCAACCTTCTGACTCATCGCAACTTTTCTCTGACGTCACTTTACCAAAGTCTTACAACCTTCGGGCCACGTGATCACGTCCTTCACTCTGTTTTCGAAGCGTCGGATTCGAACTTCAGCATTTTGATCTCATCCGGCCGGGAGGACCGAGCCCGAAACCGAGCCGAGACCGAGCCCGAGACCGAAACCGAGGCCCGAGCCCGAGACCGAGCCCGAGCCCGAGCCTGAGGCCAAGCCCGAGACCGAGATCAGCCGAGACGAGCCGAGCCGAGCCGAGACCGAAACCGAGCGAGACCGAGCCCGAGCCGGCCTGAGACCAGCCCGAGACCGAGATCGAGCCCGGACCACCCGAGCCCGAGACCGGACGAAGGTTCGCCCTCCTCTCCCAGCTATAAACTCTCGTCCTGGTGGTGTCACGGGCGGGGTGATTCCCAATGTGTGGTGCCGTCTCTCGACGGACATTAACTGGGAGTCCCGTGTGCCGACTTCGTTGATGGACGTCCTTCAGAGGAGTGGGCCAGTTTGTTATTGCCGGCAGCAAGTTCATCGAACTGATCGTCAGGCCTGGCCATCCGGTTCATGAAAGACTTTCCCGCCAAAAAAAATCTTGCTCGGCAAAAACCCACGAGAAGCGTGGGAATAATCATGTCCGTTAATGAATGAAGATTCATTCATGAAGCAAATAACACAAACTCCCATCGTGTTTAGGAAAATAACCACACCGAGGACCAGCGGAGGGTACTGACTTGAGAAGACACAACTCAGTCGAGCAGGGAATGTTACACAGGACACAACGTTCGACGTCTTGAGGACACATTACTGAAAGGCAGCCAGGATAGCGGCTTAACATCCCATCGGAATGGCGGGGTTGCCCCAAGATGCGGCACCCTTGTTACCTCCGCCACCGAAGTTAGACGATGTTATTTTTCCCGTCTGTCTGTCTGTCTGTCTGTCTGTCTGTGAGCATGATGTCTCAGAAAAGTTACGGACGAGTTTTGACCAAACTTGGTGGATGAGTCGGTTCGGTGTCAAGAACAAGCCGATTCGATGTTGCTTCAGGTCCGAATCCATATCCAGCCCATCAATGGATACAAAACGTAAACTGTTCTGCCTGGTAGACAGGTATGTGCTCTATCGAGTGCCTTCTGTATCCGTATCTGTATCTGTAACTTAGTCTGCGTCAACACTGCACAAACGCCCAAACGATGGGGCCATTTTTTTGTGGTTGTCCAGAGGTGTGGTGGGGAAGTTGTCCGAAGGTAATCTCATTTGTATACGGGTCATTCTACCTCAGTTCACCCAAGGGTTGGTTGGTTTTGCTTGCATTTTTATGACCTTTGCAACTTTGCCGAAATATCTCGAGAACAAAAATACTACCCCTCCAGTTTTTTTTTGATATGTTATCGTCGACAGTATAACTTTCTTTCATGCAAGGCCAGGTCAAGGTCATGAGGTCTTCAAGGTCAAGTGTCAGTCAACAAATAATCCACCCACACTTAATTAGATCGACGAACCGATGCTGGATTTGCATCTTATGGACAATTACCTTTCCAACGACACAAAAGAATCGAGATAGGGCAAGGGTTGCTAGATGAGAGGATTTGAATTTGGTGGAAACGCGACCTTAGTCGAAAAGGTCAAAAGTTCTCAAGGTCATATATCTCGTCAACCCCGAGTCCGATTTAGCTACAATTTTGTATGTGAACATAGACTATCATATGTTAACATACATGCAAAAATTAGCCAAATCTGGGGGTCGGGTTACAACCCTTGGGTGAACTGGGTAGAATGACCCCTACATGGCCTTGATTGTTAACATGACCACATTCAGACTGTCAAAAATCGTTTTGGGGTTTATACGTTTTGAGCAATCTTTGCAATTTCGAGGAGGATTGTACCTGCGTAAGAAGAACATTTATTCAATCTTCTGATCTTGGTGTTACACGGTAGTTAATACACAAAATAAACAGACATTGGGAGCTACAAGTAAGGGTAGGTTTCAGATGTTGATTGTGTTTGTATGAAGCTGTGAGTCTCCTTGTAAATCGATGTTAAACGTGCTTTGATCTCTGTCTCTCTCTGTCCCTCTCTTTTCGGGTTTATTTTTCCGTTTTTCGGGTGTGGTGTCATTGTCGCTGTGTGCAGCTGCTCTGTGTTGTTGATGAGTTTTCAGTGTATTTTTCTCCTCTCCTGCCACCCACCCTCCTCCCTTCATCTGTAATGATATATGAATTATCTGCTTGCTGTTGCCTGTATTCCTCTGACCTGAACGTGTGTGCGCATGCGCCAATTAAATCCGGCAGTTGTCACGCAAGGCTGATCCTATTCATGTCCGTCATCATTACATGGTGATCAGGAAGTGGGATACGAACACGCCTCCATATGGAGACCAGAACATGGTGTCAGAGATTTGGGATTTTCTTCATCAACGGTGAATGGATTTTAACCACCTGGTTATCTCCGGCTAGTTGGGAATGTAGCTGAGAACTGGCGACGCTGGAGTAAGGACCTTGACTGGTATCTTGAGGCTGCCGCCTCGAGTCGACGAGCAACGGTCAAAAGGTCGCAATCTTGCTGAACTGTGCTGGCCAGATGCTGTGGATGTATACGAGAACCTCCCATTTGAGTCAAGCGTCGCCTTCGAAGATGTTCAAAAACTGTTCAAAAGGGCATTCGACACGTACTGCAACCAGCGGAAGACTTGTCCATGAGCGATTTCAAGTTTCTGAGAATTTGCCGGTCTGAAGGTCAGTCATTCGAGTCGTACTAGAACAGGTGCGCATTTCGGTGAAGGCATGAAAATTGCCGAGACTGAAAACATGATCAGGGATAAATCTTTTTTCCTCGCAACCTCGCCTTAAAAGAACGTGTCTTACGTGAACGAGACTGACTTTAGAAAAAGCTAAACTCTGTTGGCTGCGAGTCGAGTAGATCACATGTAAGGGCCATGACGTCGACTCCACATCGGCCATCTTCCGCCGGCTTTCCCAAGATATTGACTTGATTCGCCGCCAAGGGCGTGCAGTCTCAAGTCTCCTGGCAAGGGTCCTTTTGCACCCAAAGCATGGGTCGACCAAAAGCAAATAAGCACACCCAAAATTGTGGAAACTGCGGGCGTATTCATCAACTCGCCAAATGCCGGGCCTTTGGAAATGCTGCAGGAACTGTAATAAGCATAACCATTTTTAGAGGTCTGCCCGACAATCCAACGTGTTCATGCATTGGTGACGAGGCACGGCATCGACCGAACGGCGTCTCTTAGTGACTGTCGTGGTACATTGATGGCTGTCTCCACTGACTGGTAGGAGACTGCAGGTCATGAAGCCAGACGTCTCTTGGTTTGCGAAACATTCAAACTCAAATGGCCATAGGGTAAAGGTGAACGTTGACTGGAGCACAGGTACTCGATACTCCTCGCAGAATATTCAATTCCATGGAAAAGTCAGTCAAGACTATTCACTCAATGATCCGATAATAAAGCTACAGTGGAGCACCCGTCCCTCATCCATGGAAGTGGCCAAACTGCAATCCTCTGCTGGGTCGTCAACGGGGTGCTTCGACTGCTAGTGGTCCACACCAAAGCGCCTCCTATTCTCAGTCTTCACGCGTCGACATGCCTAGTTCTTATCCAGAAAGCCAAACAGTCGCTTTGCTATCTGTCAAGGCTGTAACGTCAGTGGCTTCACCACAGCCTGACCTTCACTGGACAAAGTCAAGGCTGATTATGCAGATTTGTTCACTGGCCTGGGAAGTTCGACACACCGTACCACATTGAACTGGATCCGTCCATTCAGCCAGTCATCAAGCCACCTCGTCGTGTGCCTCTAGCCTACGTGACGCTTGAAGGCCAAAATGCTTGACATGGAGCACAGGGTTTCATTTCCAAGGTGGACGGACCAACGGACTGGGTGCATAATCTTGTCCATCGTCGAGAAGAAGATAAAACGTTCGTTTGTGTCTCGTCCCCAGGAATCTCAACAAGGCCATGAAGCGTGAGCACCACCCCATCCCTACAACAGATAAAATCATGGGTCAGTTCGCCGGAAAGAAGGTCTTCAGTATATTTGACCAGAAGGACTCTTTCTGGCCAGGTTCAAATTAGATCAAGAGAGTGCCCTCAAGTGCACTTTTAATTCTCTTGTGGGCGTCGTTGTTTTAGCCGTTACCGTTCGGTGTGACGTCAGCCAATGAAAGTCTCCCAAGAGAGGATGGGAGCACATTTGGAGACATTGATGGGGTCTTTTGCATCGCAGACTGACAGATTCTTGCTTAAACCCCCTTACTGAGCACACGCCATCGCCGCAAGGTACTGGACCGTGCACGACAGAAAAATGTTCAATCAAACCCAAACAAGATCCCAGTGGAAGGTTGCAGATGTTAAAATACATGGGTCATGTCCTCACCTCTGCTGGGTTCACCGGATGAAGACAAGGTGCAAGCCTTGTTGGAACTGCAACTCATTCAGTCACGTCTGGAGCTGCAGCGAGTTCTGTGTGTGGTTAATTACCTCGGTCGGTTTCATACCCAAACATGTCGACCATCACAACACATTGCGTCAGCTGCTAAAGAAAGATGCAACCTGGGAATGGCATGGAGAGCATGATGCAGCATACCAGCTGATAAATCCTCAATTGCCAAGCGCACAGTATTGAAGTTCTTTGATCCCGCAAAGCTAGCAGTCCTGTCAAACTGAAGCATCTTCAGCTGGGTTAGGCGTGTGCCTGCTGCAGGATGGGCATCCTGTAGCATCTGCTCTCGGTCTACAACACCTGCCGAATAGAACTGCACCAGATGAGAAGGAACTTCTTGGTATCGTTTCGGCAGAGCATTTTCATCAGTACATCTACAGGTTTGACACGACCGCACACACCGACCCACAAAGCCACTGGTGGCTATCGTCAAGAAGCCACTGCATCTGCTCTCACCCAACTTCAGCTCATGATGCTTTGACTTCCTCCGATACACTGTGTCAGTGCAGTTTGTCCCAAGAAAGTATTTATGCATCGCAGAATACACTCTCCAGAGTACCATCTAGCTTGCACTACACGATCAGATGCTGGAAGATGACATACACCTTCAATTGGTCACTGAGATTCAGTCAGCACTGTCAGAATGAAGATACTGCAACGTGAGACAACTAGATCCAGTGCTTCAACAGCTCACACAGGCTGCCTGCGCATCGAGCGAAAGTGTCTCTGATGGTGAAACTGTTCTGGCCTGTTCGGTGAGAACATCCATCAATCTGAAGGTTTGCTGTTCTGTGGTGAGCGGATCATCGTTCCAGCCACAATGCAACAGGACATTGGCTCTAATTGACGAAGGGATCTCGGACGGGAAAGTGCAAGGTGCGGGTAAGACCCATTTTGTACTGGCCAGTTATGTCAAGAGGACATAGAATCATGTGTTGCTGAGTGTTGGGGTCTGTGATAGATTTTGGCCTGTTAATCAGAGAGACCACTCATCCGCACAGCGTCCCTGATCGCCCATGGCAGAAGCAGGGTGCCAATATATTTCACTTCAGTGGAAAAGACCATCTCATCCTGATGACTACTTCTCAAAATTTCCTGAGGTGTCACAGCTGTACGGGCTTACGGCTACCGCGATCATATAGCAATGAAAGCAAACTTTTCCCACAATGGCGTACCAGAAGAGGTATTCGCTGACAATGGTCTCTTTGGTAGCACAGAAATTAAAGACTTGGACACGAATGGGACATAATGTTCACAAGTCGTCCCCAACTTATCTGCAAATCCAATGGTCAAGCTGAGCGTGCGATTCAGACAATGAAACAGGCTTTGCGAAAGGCACATGAAGATGTACTGACATTCAATTAGCAATCCTTGCCTCCCGCAAACTCTCTTATTAGTGGAATGAACTCTCTCAGTCAACTCTTGATGAACAGGAGGCTAAGGGATTAAATTACCTGTTCACAGTGAAAGCCTCCAGCCAGGTGTCATATCAGATGCTTGTCAGGACGTCAGAGCAGTACACCAAATTATATTGAGAGAGGGTGAAACCTCTTATGGAGCCCAAGTAGGTGATGCTGCCCACATCAAGTCCAGACAGGACTGGATACCGTTAGTCGTATCTAGCAAACTTTCTGCATCAATATCTTACCTAGTTCCCACGGCCAACGGTAGTCGTACTGCCACAACAGCAACACCTGCAAAAATCTCCATCTGAGCCAGTGACCATTTCTCCACTTCCAGACGTTGGAGAATTAAAACATTCCTCTCGACTCAGAGGGAAGTTCAGAGCACCGTCGACATGACACCAACACCACCTTCAAGTGCTGAGAACTCCCAATTTCCTCAACCCCCCGAGCCTCAGATCACAGCGCTCTAGGGCTTGCCTCAAAGGCTGTGGACTACGTTCTACATAATTCATATAGCGTGGCTTTTGAGTCTTCGTTAGCTGGTTATAAAGTTTGTTTTTGCTCATTTTTAATGGAACATAAACCTGCTTTGCTATTTTCAGTCTTTCACTTCATATTGAAAGGGGAGATGTAATGATATTGTGAATTATATGCTTGCTTGATTGCTGTATCCTCTGGCCTGTACGTGTGTGCGCAGCGCCAATAAATCCGGCAGTTGGTCCATCAAGGTATCTATTCGTGTCCGTCGTCATTACACCGTCTTTTTCTATCCCGATGTGTTTTTGACGTTTTCTCTTTTCACTTCTCTCACCTTTGCCTTCGAGAGAGAGAGAAAGATTGAGAGCGGGCCCACCTGGGTGCGGCCTACCCGCTTTTACGACGCTTTATAAGCCTGTTGCTTAGAATGCGACTTTGCCTATTTATTTTAGTTTTTAAGTTATTTCAGTTTGGTACCTTCTGTCCGGTTTCAGACAAGAAGGGAGCGGATAATATCGCCGTCATGGCGAATGCACCCTCACGTGTGAGGCGTGCAGGGATTAACCAGGGAAGCACGCGTTTGTGTGTGTGCCTCCTGGAGGAGTTCCCGTGGAGGACATTTCCCTCGCGGTGGAATATAATTGATGATGAAAATATTTGTGCCGCATCGCGTATGAACCAGAAAGTTGTTTTTGTTTCTGACGTTTCACTGTCCATGAGTCGTGAGAACGGGAATAACCATGGAAAGCGGTCATTTTATGATGGCGGCGCCATTGATAACCCCCGCGACGAGAGTAGTAATATCTATAGCTCCACCTTTCATATCTCATGATAAGATCATGTCCGTATTATCCCGTTATGGAAAATGGTTTCCAGAATGTCCATGATTCCTCTCGGTTGTCGGAATGAACGTGTGAAGCACGTAATGAGTTTCCGAAGGCGGTTTTATATGGTCCTTAAAGACCATGGGGAAGATACAGGACTCAACATCTCATTTAAAATCATTCGAGACATTAATTAGCAAATCTACGCATAGTCTGCTGCCTACTTAACAACGCCTCGTGCACCTGATGTGACAAACAGGCCACCCAATGCCTGCAGCGGTTTGTAAGGAGGAGTTACCTCGTGCAGGGTGTAAGCGAGGAGATTACCGGTCCTCTACCAGTAACTGCCAATGAGAAAAAGAGTTACGCGTAACTCCACCAAGTAACCTTCCTACAAACAAACTAATTGAACAAACAAACTAATTGAATGTTGAACAAACTAATGAAACGGATCCCCCGGAAAAGTGCAATGAGTCTCAAACTGTACAAGCGTGTGCATCCATGACTCGCACGGATGAGGTCGTGATGTAGTTAAAGCTGTTAATGGGTCCGTGAATGATACTCCATCGATCCAAGCAAGTGAAACCGAGCAAACTGTGGCCCAAGATTATTACACCCATTTCGTAAATGAACGTGTAAATGTGAAGCCACAGAAGTGTGAAGCTGCTGGATTAACGACTCTTAAAATAAAAATAGCTGAGAATATAGACCCGGACCCCAGTGGAGCAATGTCGATTCAACGAATCAGATGAGGAGATGGAACATGACTAGGTTGTCACAGCCAATGGCAGATCAGCCCCAAATCCCTCCACACCTCGTTCTCTCTTTATAAATGAAACTTATAGACAACGGAATGCTGTGATTATTATCACTTTCCCATATGGCTCCCTTTATTCAGACTGCTAAACACGTCCTAAAAACACCAAAGAACTAAATCTTACAAAATCACAGTTTCATCGTCAAAAAGAAATTATAAACAAAGGCAAAGGCTGAGTATTCTCAGCATCAACAAAACTGCTTCCAAATGATGAAATACTCACTTTTACAACGCTTAATATAAATGGGCGGTGCTTACCACATCCGCCAGACCCAAGTCAAGACTATTTAAATGGAACAAGTTGATGTGATCCTCTTACAGGAAACACATCACTGATAATGTTGTACATGACTGGTGCAGCATTTTTAAAGGTAAATGTTTCTTTTACCATGTCCCATTTTTGCTGGAGTTGGTTTTTTGTTAAAACCAGACTTGCAGCTGAATCTTGCCTCTTTCAGGAGGTGATAAAGGGCGTTTTGTTTCCCTGGAACTGGTGATTAATAACTTAAAATTTATCATTTTTAGCTCGCCTGTTCGAAGAACAGAGAGTATAGCGATACCCCCGGCATGAGCGTGAGCGTGAAAATGTGAAAATTTTTGGTGGAAGTTATTTTTCCTAATGTTTTATCTACCAACTATTTTTTATACGCCCCATATATATATATATATATTATATATATATATAATAATATATATATATATATATACTGTATAGTATATATACTGTTTTATTATAATATATATATATATATATATTATAATATATTATTGGGGCGTATTATGTGTCGTCCACCATTCCTGTCCGCACTCTAACCCAAATGTTTTGAAAATCTTTCACGTTTCATTATATTGGTAATAGGTACAGACTGTGGAGACGGTGTGGGTCGCCGAACATAAAGTTTAGTCATCTGAAGTGGTTGCCATGGCAACCAGGGATGCTGTTTCCGATGTAGTAGCACAATTCTGTATAACCTTCTTGTCGGGCGTTATTTGTTTGCTCACTTGCGCTCTTTTTACTGATTACAATATACAAATATATATATTGCTTTATAAATTATTTGGATGAGGACTTTCACTGGCAATGCTTTATAAAAAATATTAATTTTATTACAGAGTCTTTTAAAAACGATAAATGTAAAACAGGCGAGCACTTGGGTGGCTTTTTGACACCAACTCTCTGGTTAATATCTACGAGACAACCCGTGACACTGTGGGTTTCCGTTGTGAAGCGGTTGATATAAAATATCATTAAAAACAAGGCCAAAATGTGTCCAAGAGCCGTGTCCTAAAAGGTTTGTTCTTCACTAGCAGAAAAGAAAGAAGAAGAACAACGCGGATGTCTCATAAGCCAGCGTTCGCAACGCGCCGCGGCTAAAAGATAGATGGTTCCAAGCTTCATCAAAGTTTTTGTGGTGTAGTTTCAATGAAAGGAAGCAAATACATATTTTGGGGGCAACCCCCATGTAGAAGACCCTTAGACCCAATTTTTTTTAAATGCATCGAAAAACTTTAGTACATCAATGGGTGGGAGATGTGGTCAAGTTTCATCAGAATTATGTGTGTCCGGTTGAGAAGAAAGCAAATACCTATCTTTGGGGGCAAACCCGCCCCCTGTAGACCCCCCGATCCAGATTTTTACAAAATGGCTGTGAACAAACTTTGGTACATCATGGGTGATGAAGGTTGTTGGTCAGTTTCCATCGAAATCGCATGTGGAGTCAAGAAGTTGAAAGTGTTTGTGGACAAGACGGATGGGGATGTGCCATCCCATAAGTTCCCCCAGAATTTGCTTCAGGTTAGCGAATAGAGGGAGTAACTACGGCTGCACAAAATAAGGAAAAACCCTTGGAGTAAAACACAACAATAACAGAGAATATAACACCAACATAAGGCTTACATCTTTGGCCCATTCAAAGGATGCCCAGATAAGCCTTTCAAAAATCCCTCATAAAAAAAGATCAATGGCACCAGACCAAATAGATGGATGGGTGGCATCAAGGCAGATTGCAGTGCCACAAGTAACGCGCTTGGCAGAATCTTTGGCTAAGATCGAAGTCTGTGGCAAACAGATTCATCATTTTTGAACAGATGCACGGACAGGGACAGCGATCGCTGCACCTGTCGACGCCATAACTGAACTAAAGTTGGAGTCACAGCGATGACCTGGATAGATTTGGGTTTCAGCTGTACTTCCACTACTTCAAAACTCATCCAAGTGCAGCCAGTAGCCTTACAGCAAACTTCGCCAAGAAGTCACTATCTCCCCGAGACAGATCCGAACAAAGAAAGAGGAAATGAACAAGTAAGAGATTCGTCGGGGCGTAGATGCACGCACCTTGAGGCTTCCTTCCCTTTGAGGTACATATTGTTGTGTGGTTTCCCGAACCCAAGCTTGTCCTCTAACGACGCAACCAATGTTTGCACTTTGCGAGTATGAATGATCATACTGGTCGGTTAACCACTCAATTGATCTTTGTCAGTTGGTGTCTGTGACTCTGAGTGATGTTTTTTCGTGATCACATCAAACAGCGTAACGTTTTTAGAAACTCTGTATTTCCAATAAACAGATAAAAGTCAAATGAGGAAGTTCGCCATTACAATGCAATGTCCAATTAACGATTCCCACATTGTCGTTTCTGCCAGTGTCTCTGTCCTGGCACGCAATTCACGATGTCACCTCGTCCACCAGAGCTGTTGAAGGATTGAGTCTTGTCTGCGTTGTTCTCTCTCGTACGCCTTGGCCGTCCGGATGATTGAAGAGCTCAAAGGAATTTACTTTCCTGAAACTCAATCTTAATGAGTTTTAATCAACCTGATTAATTGGCTCAAGCGGTTAACACACTGCTCTGACATTAACACCCTCGTTCACCTCAGCTTAAATAAGGGACGACCAATGCACACGTCACGTCACCGCGTTTCTCTACAGCCTCCTCTCGTGGGTTTATTATAGTATCACAAACAATCCCGGCCTTCCCAGTAAACTGTGATTCTAGTCTATTCTGGAAGTTTCGTCTAAGAACATTCCAGCATTCTTCACGGATCTCACCAGGCAATTGTACAGTACAATACTGCCATCAACACCAAAAAAGCTCATTACATTCAAAGCAGTTTATAGTTACAACCGATCCATGCTACAGCAAACTTTAACATGTAACCATCAAATTTACTATTCATGTATAGGCATTTAACTAATGTTATCACAAATACCATAACATCTAGCTTTTAACTGACGGAGATGACAGAAAAAAAAAGGGCCCAAGGGGGACTAGGGATTGTTTTGGGGGGAACTTTCTTGAAGTACCTGCATTGCCCGAGGAAATCAAGCAATACTGGTGATTGTAAATATTTCCTTGGATGACAATAATTAGGAATGGTGTTCTTATGGTTTGTATGAAGTACCAATCTTGGTGTTGCAAAGCACTTTGACTCTGTATTGAAAATGCTTCACCTTCTCAGGATGGCCCCAACCCCCCCCGCCCCCCCCTTCCCGTCTTACTACTACCAATTGCCCAACATGCTACCATGGGGGCTGCTGGGTTTCTTGCACGTTGATCCTCAAGCCGAGCCTGTGTCTGCTCTTGAGTCCATGGACTTCGCAAACCTCCATTCTCTTTGATCTTGATTTGTTTTTGTATCTGATTTGTTTCTGCCCTTAGGGGTTGTTTTTTTTTTTTGTTTTGTGGCATTTGGCAGTGGAAGTTTGATGCAAGTAAACGTGGTTAAGATATTCTTAACAGAAGTGTTTCCTTCTGGAGTCCTTTCGAAAGTTGACTCAAGTTCAGGAATCGAAAATATTTGTTGAGCTGGTAGTTACCCCCCATCACTAACACGTTAAAGTTACACCCATGACTTAAATGCCAATGTTCCCCAGTTTACCCCCCTCCCCCCCCCCCACACACACACAAAAAGTCAGTTTCTGCCTGGGAATGCAAAAAAAACAAAAAACATTTGGGTCATCTAAACATCAGTAGCTGGGCCCATGTAATTTCTGTGCATCAGGCAGGAGATGACAGTGGGGGAACACGAAACATGGTTGCTTATTAAATCTAGAGGCAATGCGCTCGAATGTGTTTTCCACAGCTATCTCCATTATGCGAGTTGAGACCACCAAAGTATTCAGCGACATGCTTACCATACCAATCTTCGTGATGTGGTGGATTTAAAGTTTAAAAAGCAACTTGAGATTGCTATCAACAGAAGGATTAGACGTCGGTGGAGAAACGTACCAAGGGAATACCACAGTTTCGTTCATTACCTTGCACACATTAACGACCTCAACATGACCTCTCACAATACATATTACTCTGATCGCGGCGTGTGTAGCTACATCTCACTCGGAGGCCCTCAACATGGAAGTGTTATAATAAACCTGTGTTGAAGCAAACTTTTTAATAAACAGGCACAGTGTAAAACACCATAATTAATTAAAATTGTGTTGTGACAAACAATCACGACAACCTCAACATATGATCTTCACCAACACTATTTACTGATCGCTCCTGGGAAAACACTGCAGGCAGTGCCATTAGCACATGACGCCGATCGAGGCCTGAATGCCAATTGCCAGTATCTATCTTACTTTTTCATTTTTCCCCCAACATTGCCATGGACCTCCTCTGATTGAAAGAAGAGGCGACTGCAAATTTGGTTGCACTGGTTCATGCAGGGTGCGAATGCATACAATAAACAAACAAACACAAACGAACAAACTTTCTTCTTGTATATCTAGATTTAATATTAACAGTTTGTGGGTAGTGTGGACGAAGCTGAGATGGATTCGGGTTTCAGTTGCTACTCCCGACCCTAAATCCAAATGAGCCAAGTGAAGCCTTCTTCTTCAAAAAAAAAATCCAAAAAAAAGACCCAGATCAAAAAAAAAAAAATTTCGGCGCCAGACCGCATCGATTCAGGTGTGAAATTTAAAACCTTGTTATCCCAATCACTACGTTAGATTCAAAATTGTGAAGTTTCAATCGATTGATGAAATGTTTAAAAGAAATTAATTTTGTCCAGCATTTTCGCTCATCCAATATGGCTGCCAAGACCATGTGACTATCAATTATTGCGGTGACACCCTGTATCGCTAAGGCTGGGCGAACACGTGTGTGAAGTTTCCGGAACACGGTGGGATTGAACTCAGGACCTCGGATCCAAGGCCCCACCTTAACCATTAAGCCAACACCAGGCATAGGAATAGAGGGGCACAGTTTTTCCTTTTTTCCAACATGGCTTGCCACACCACGTGACATATGACGTCATAAAATTTTTATCCAAATTTTAAAAAAAAAAAAAAAATATTTTTTTTTCCCCCCCCCACAAACCCATGAATAGTCAGCTGACTCCTGTGAGTGAAAATTTTGTGTCAATCCGACAAGCGGTTGCCAGAGAAAACACGCAAGTTCTTGCAGACAAACAGACCCAATGCAATCACCCTCTCCGCATTCACGAAGATTTGGTTTATGGCAGGAGGAATTAATACCGGGAACAATAATTGGGCCATGTATTGATTATGTACACAAATGTGGCAGGATTATTATTTTCATGCGCTCTTAGGACATTCTGGAGGACCTGGTGTGACGGTAACGCGGCAGAGTGTCATCCCAAGATCGAGAGAACAGTTGCAGTAAACAGCCTTCATGACTTACATGAGATCGGAGTAGTGGCGGCCCCATTGGTGCCCCATGGTGGACCAGTGATTCTTCATTTCTTCAAGGTCCGTGTGGCATACCTGCCGTGCTGTACTGGCCTGACATTAGTTGCCTTTCACCAAACCGCA
>CM068968.1:37452831-37470841 GCA_035128595.1 Eptatretus atami
CGAGTGTTTTTTTTCACCCATCAGAGACACTTTTCGCTCGATGCGCAGCCAGCCTGCTGAGCTGTTGAAGCACTGGATCTAGTTGTCTCACGTTGCAGTATCTTCATTCTGACAGTGCTGACTGAATCTCAGTGACCATTGAAGGGTATGTCATCTTCCAGCATCTGATCGTGTAGTGGCAAGCTAGATGTGACTCTGGAGAGTGTATCTGCGATGAATAATACTTTCTTGGGACAAACTGCACTGACACAGTGTATCGGAGAAGTCAAAGCATCATGAGCTGAAGTCTGGGTGAGAGCAGATGCAGTGGCTTCTTGACGATAGCCACCAGTGGCTTGTGGTCGGTGTGTGCGGTCGTGTCAAACCTGTAGATGACTGATGAAATAAGCCTCCCCGAATACTAACCAAGAAGTTCCTTCTCTATCTGGTGCAGTTCTATTCGGCAGGTGTTGAGACCGAAGGCAATGCTACAGGATGCCCATCCTGCAGCAGGCACACGCCTAACCCAGCTGAAGATGCACTCAGTTTTAAGGACTGCTAGCTTTGCGGGATCAAAGAACTTCAATACTGTGCGGCTTGGCAATTGAGGATTTATCAAGCTGGTATGCTGCATCATGCTCTCCATGCCATTCCCAGGTTGCAATCTTTCTTTAGCAGCTGACGCAATGATTGTGATGGTCGACATGTTGGGTATGAACCGACCGAGGTAATTAACCACACACAGAACTCCTGCAGCTCCAGACGTGACTGATGAGTGGCAGTTCCAACAAGGCTTCACCTTGCTTCATCCGGGTGAACCCAGCAGAGGTGAGGACATGACCCATTATTTTACATCTGCAACCTCCACTGGATCTTGGTGGGTTGAAATTACTTTTTCTGTCGTGCACGTCCAGTACCTTGCGTGCGAGGCTCGTGCTCAGTAAGTGGGTTTAAGCAAGACATCATGTCATCTGCGATGCAAAAGACCCGCATCAATGTCTCCAAATGTGCTCCCATTCCTCTCTTGGGAGACTTCATTCTGACGTCACATCCGAACGGTAGACGGCTAAAACAACGACGCCCCACAAGAGAATTAAAAGTGCACTTGAGGGCACTCTCTTGACTAATTGAACCTGCCAGAAGAGTCCTTCTGGTCAAATATACTGAAGACCTTCTTCCGGCGAACTGACCCCATGATTTTATCTTTGAGGGATGGGGTGGTGCTCACGCTTCATGCGCTTGTTGAGGATTCCTGGGGACGAGACACAAACGAACGATTTATCTTCTTCTCGACGATGGACAAGATTACGCACCCAGTCCGTTGGCCGTCACCTTGGAAATATAACCCTGTGCTCCATGTCAAGCAGTTTGGCCTTCAAGCGCTCACGCGTAGGCTGAGAGCACACGACGAGGTGGCTTGATGACTGGCTGAATGGACGGATCGAGTTCAATGTGGTACGGTGTGTCGAACTTCCCACCAGTGAACAAATCTGCATAATCAGCCTTGACTTTGTCCAGTAAGTCAGGCTGTGGTGAAGCCACTGACGTTACAGCCTTGACAGATATAGCAAGCGACTGTTTGGCTTTCTGGATAGAACTAGGCATGTCGACGCGTGAAGACTGAGAATAGGAGGCGGCTTTGGTGTGGACCACATAAGTCGAAGCACCCTTTGACGGACCCCAGCAGAGCATGCAGTTTGGCCACTCCATATGATGAGGGACGGTGCCTCCACGTAGCTTTTAAATCGGATCATTGAGTGAATAGTCTTGACTGACTTTTTCCATGGAATAGAATATTCTGCGAGGGAGTATCGATACCTTGCTCCAGTCAACGTTCACTTACCCTATGGCCATTGATTTGAATGTTCGCAAACCAAAGAGACGTCTGGCTTCATGACCTGCATGTCTCCTACCAGCAGTGGAGACAACCATCAATGTACCACGACAGTCACTAAGAGACGCAGTTCGGTCGATGCCGTGCTCGTCACCAATGCATGAACACGCTTGGATTGTCGGCAGACCTCTACAAATGGTTATGCTTATTACAGTTCCTGCAGCATTTCCAAAGGCACGGCATTGGCGAGGTATGAATACGCCCGCAGTTTCCACAATTTTGGGTGTGCTTATTGCTTTTGGTCACCCATGCTTGGGTGCAAAAGGACCCTTGCCAGGAGACTTGAGACTGCAGCGCCTTGGCGGCGAATCAAGTAATATCTTGGGAAAGCCCGGCGGAATGGCCGATGTGGGAGTCGACGTCTGGCCTTACATGTGATCTACTCGACTCGGCAGCCAACAGAGTTGTAGCTTTTTCTAAAGTCAGTCTCGGTTCACGTAAGACACGTTCTTTTAAGGCGAGGTTGCGAGGAAAAAAGATTTTATCCCTGATCATGTTTCTCAGTCTCGGCAAATTTCATGCCTTCACCATAATGCGCAGCCTGTTCTAGTACGACTCGAATGACTGACCTTCAGACTCGGCAAATTCTCAGAACTTGAATCGCTCATGGACAAGTTCTTCCGCTGTTGCAGTACGTGTCGAATGCCTCCTTTGACAGTTTTTGAACATCTTCGAAGCGACCGCTGACTCAAATGGGATTCTCGTATACATCCACAGCATCTGCCCGCACAGTTCAGCAAGATGCGACCTTTTGACCGTTGCTCGTCGACTCGAGTCGGAGCCTCAAGATAACCAGTCAAGGTCCTTACTCCAGCGTCCCAGTTCTCAGCTACATTCCCACTAGCCGAGTAACCAGTGTTAAAAATTCCATCACCGTTGATGAAGAAAATCCCAAATCTCTGACACCATGTTCTGGTCCTATGGATGGCGTGGGTTCGTTATCCCACTTCTGACACCATGTAATGATGACGACATGAATAGGATCACCTGCGTGGACCAACTGCCGGATTTATTGGCGCATGCGCAAACAACGTTCAGGGTCAGAGGAATACAGGCAACAAGCAAGCAATAATTCATATATCATTACAGATGAAGGAGGAGGGTGGGTGGCAGAGAGACAAAAAATACACTGACAACTCATCACAACACAGAGCAGCTGCACACAGCGACAATGACACCACACCGAAAAACGGAAAAATAAACCCGAAAAGAGAGGGACAAGACAGAGACAGAGATCAAAGCACGTTTAACATCGATTTACAAGGAACTCACAGCTTCATACCAAACACAATCAACATCTAAAACCTACCCTTACTTGTAGCTCCCAATGTCTGTTTATTTTGGTATTAAACTACGTGTAACACCAAGATTCATGAAGATTGTAATAAATGTTCTTTTTACGCAGGTACAATCTCCTCGAAATGCAAAGATTGCTCAAAACGTAAAACCCCAAAACCGATTTTTGACAGTCTGAATGTGGTCATGTAACCAATCAATGGCCATGTAGTTCATTCTACCCAGTTCACCCAAGGGTTGTAACCCGACCCCTCAGATTTGGCTAATTTTTGCATGTATGTTACATAGATAGTCTATGTTCACATACAAAATTGAGCTAAATCGGACTGGGGTTGACGAATATAGACCTTGAGAACTTTTGACCTTTCGACTAATGTCGCGTTTCCACCAAATTCAAAATCCTCATTCTCAGCAACCCTTGCCCTATCTCGATTCTTTTGTGTCGTTGGAAAGTAATTGTCATAGAATGCAAATCAGCATCGGTTCGTCGATCTAATTAAGTTAGGGTGGATTATTTTGTTGACCTGACACTTGACCTTGAAGACCTCATGACCTTGACCTGGCCTTGCATGAAAATAAATTCATACTGTCACGATAACATATCAAAAAAAAAATGGAGGGGTAGTATTTTTTTCTCGAGATATTTCGGCCAAAGTTGCAAAGGTCATAAAAATGCAAGCAAACCAAGCCAACCCTTTGAACTGAGGTAGAATGACCCGTATACAAATGAGATTACCTCTGGACAACTCTCCCACCAACCCTCTGGACACCACAAAAAAAATGGCCCCATCGTTTGGGCGTTTGTGCAGTGTTGACGCAATACTAGATACAGATACAGAACGGAACAGAAAGGACTCGATAGAGCACATACCTTCTACCAGGCAGAACAGTTTACGTTTTGTCCCATTGATGGGCTGGATATGGATCGGACCTGAAGCAACATCGAATCGCTTGTTCTTGACCCGAACCGACTCATCCACCAAGTTTGGTCAAACTCGTCCGTAACTTTTCTGAGACATCATGCTCACAGACAGAACAGACAGACAGACAGACAGACGGGAAAATAACATCCGTCTAACTTCGGTGGCGGAGGTAACAAGGTCCGCATCTTGGCAACCCCCATTCCGATGGGATGTTAAGCCCGCTATCCGGCTGCCTTCAGTAGTGTCCTCAGACGTCGAACGTTGTGCCTTGGTGTAACATTCCCTGCTCGGACTGAGTTGTGTCTTCTCAAGTCATACCTCCGCTGGTCCCTCGGTGTGGTTATTTTCCTAAACACGATGGGAGTTTTGTGTTATTTGCTTCATGAATGAATCTTCATTCATTAACGACATGATTATCCCACGCTCTCGGGGTTTGCCGAGCAAGATTTTTTTTTGCGGGAAAGTCTTTCATGAACCGGATGGCCAGGCTGACGATCAGTTCGATAACTTGCTGCCGGCAATAACAAACTGCCCACTCCTCGTGAAGGACGTCCATCAACGAATGTCGCACACCGGGACTCCAGGTTAATGTTCGTCCGAGAGACGGCACCACACATTGGTGAATCACCCCGCCCGTGAACACACCAGGACGAGAGTTTATAGCTGGGAGAGGAGGCAGCGAACTCTTCGTCTCGGTCTCGGGCTCGGGCTCGGTCGGCTCATCTCGTCTCGGCTTGGTCTCAGCTCGGGCTCGCCTCGTCGGCGCTCGGTTCGGTCTCGGGCTCGGCTCGGCTCGTCTCGGCTCATCTCGGTCTCGGGCTTCGTCTCAGCTCGGGCTCGGGCTCCGGTTCGGCTCGCCGGTTCGGTCTCGGGCTCGTCTCGGCTCGTCTCGCTCGGTCTCCCGGCCGGATGAGATCAAAATGCTGAAGTTCGAATCCGACGCTTCGACAGAGTGAAGACGTGATCACGTGGCCCGAAGGTTGTAAGACTTTGGTAAAGTGACGTCAGAGAAAAGTTGCGATGAGTCAGAAGGTTGGGCGCGCGATGCATGTTGGGAAATCATTCCAGCAGTCGCTCGCGCCGGGGAATTCTGGGCCGTTCGGTCCGTCCGGCCTTGGTGCTTCGGCGCTGTTTGTCTGAGTGTGGTCCGCTGCCGTGTCTGTACGCGTTGTCATCGCAGTCTTTCGTGGCCGTCTGTTCCACCGCGGGCCCTCCTTTCTTTCCTCGTCGTGGTGCTTCCGTGTCCGCCGCTGTGTGTCTCTCGCGTTGTCCGCCGCTCGAAGCGATGTGACATCGTCGTGGAAGACGAGTCCAACCGGCCCGTGTAATCGTGTGATCCTTGTCCCTTGTTACAATCTCTGAAAACCTATGGCGGCGGTCCGCACGACTGGGTGTGCGATGGTTACATGGGTTCCCCCACTTGGACTTCCATTTCCGACCGGTGTCCAGCACTTTCCGCCTCGGGATCCGCCTACCAGCAGGTGAGCGTGTACCTGGATACCTGGCGTGTACCTGGCAACTCGTCTCCTCATTAGAACCTGTCACTGGGTCCTTCCCTCATTCACTTTGTCCTCATCAACAAACCCATCACTGGGTCCTGTCCCTCATTCACTTTGTCCTCATCACAAACCATCACGGGTCCTGTCCCTCATTCACTTTGTCCTCATCATGAACCTGTCACTGGTCCTGTCCTCATTCACTTTGTCCTCATCACAAACCCATCACTGGGTCTGTCCTCATTCACTTTGTCCTCATCACAAACCCATCACTGGGTCCGTCCCTCATTCACTTTGTCCTCATCACAAACCTCACTGGGTCTCTGTCCCATTCACTTTGTCCTCATCATACCTCACTGGTCCTTCCTCATTCACTTTTCCTCATCACAAACCCATCACTGGTCCTGTCCCTCATTCACTTTGTCCTCATCACAAACCCATCACTGGGTCCTGTCCCTCATTCACTTTGTCTCCATCATGAACCTATCACTGGTTCCCTGTTCCCTCATTCACTTTGTCCTCATCACAAACCATCACTGTTCCTGTCCCTCATTCACTTTGTCCTCATCAATGAACCTGTCACTGGCCCTAGTCCTCATTCACTTTGTCCTCATAAAACCTGTCTACTGCTGTCCTCATCACTTTGTCTCATCATCGCTGTCACTTTGTCCTCATCTTATAACCCGTCATTGGCCATGTCCCTCATCACTTTTCCTCATCACAAAACCCATCACGGGTCCTGTCCCTCATTCACTTTGTCCTCATCATGAACTGTCACTGGTCCTGTCCCTCATTCACTTTCTCATCACAAACCCATCACTGGGTCCTGTCCCTCATTCACTTTGTCCTCATCATGAACCTGTCACTGGGTCCTGTCCTCATTCACTTTGTCCTCATCACAAAACCCATCACTTGCTCCTGTCCCTCATTCACTTGTCCTCATCATGAACCCGTCATTGCAGCCTGTCCCTCATTCACTTTGTCCTCATCATGAACCTGACACTGGTCCTGTCCCTCATTCACTTTGTCCTCACATGAACCCGTCATTGAGCCATGTCCTTATTCACTTTGTCCTCATCACAAACCCATTACTTGCTCCTGTCCCTCATTCACTTTGTCCTCATCATGAACCTGTCACTGGCATTGTCCCTTATTCACTTTGTCCTCATCACAAACCATCACTGGTCCTGTCCCTCATTCACTTTGTCTCTCATTGTACCTCATTTGCTCCTGTCCCTCATTCACTTTGTCCTCATCATGAACCTGTCACTGGTCTGTCCCTCATTCACTTTGTCCTCATCATGAACCCGTCATTTGCTCCTCCCTCATTCACTTTTCCTCACAGGACCTGTCACTACCTGTCCCTCATCACTTTTCTCATCATGAACCTTCACTGGCCCATCCCTCATTCACTTTCTCCTCATAATGAACCTGTTTATGCCATGTCTCATTCACTTTGTCCTCATCATGAACCTGTCACTGGGTCCTGTCCCTCATTTCACTTTGTCCTCATCATGAACCTGTCATTTGCTCCTTCCCTCATTCACTTTGTCCTCATCAGAACCTGTCACTGGGCCTGTCCCTCATTCACTTTGTCCTCATCATGAACCTGTCACGGGCCCTATCCCTCATTCACATTTGTCCTCATCATGAACCATCATTGGGCCAGTCCCTCATTCACTTTTGTCCTCATCATGCACCTGTCACTGGGTCCTGCTCTCATTACTTTGTCCTCATCATGAATCCGTCATTGGGCCATGTCCCTCATTTCACTTTGTTCTCATCACAAACCATCACTAGCGTCCCTCATTCACTTGTCCTCATCACAATACCCATCACTAGTCCCTTCTCATTCACTTGTTCCTTCTCACAAACCCATCACTGGGTCCTGTCCCTCATTCACTTTGTCCTCATCACAAACCCATCACTGGGTCCTGTCCTCATCATTTTCCTCATACAAACCCTCACTGGTCCTGCCCTCATTACTTGTCCTCATCATGAACCGTCACTGGTGTCCTGTCCCTCATTCACTTTCCCTTCATCACAAACCCATCACTGTCCTGTCCCTCATTCCACTTTGTCCTCATTCATGCACTGTCACTGTCCTGTCCCTCATTCACTTGTCCTCACCCCATGAACCGTCATTGGGCCATGTCCCTCATTCATTGTTCTCATCACAAACCCATCACTAGGTCCTGTCCCCTCATTCACTTTGTCCTCATCAAAAACCCTATCACGTCCCTGTTCTCATTCACTTTGTCCTCATCACTACAACCCATGCACTGCGTCCTGTCCCTCATTCACTTTCCTCATCACAAACCCATCACTGGTCCTTCCCTCATTCACTTTGTCCTCATCACAAACCCGTCACTGGGTCCTGTCCCTCATTCACTTTCCTCATCATGAACCTTCACTGTCCTGTCCCTCATTCACTTTCCTATCCCAAACCCCATCACTGGGTCCTGTCCCTCATTCACTTTCCTCATCACAAACCACACTGGTCCTGTCCCTCATTCACTTTGTCCTCATACAAACATCACTGTCCTGTCCCTCACACTTGTCTCATCATGAAACCTGTCACTGGTCCTGTCCCTCATTCACTTGTCCTCATCACAAACCCATCACGGTCCTGTCCCTCATTCACTTGTCCTCATCACAAACCATCACTGGTCCTGTCCCTCATTCACTTTTCCTCATCAAGACCTTCACTAGTTCCTGTCCTCATTCACTTTGTCCTCATCACAAACCCATCACTGGGTCCTGTCTCATCACTTCCTCATCATAAACCTGTCACTGGCCTATGCCTCATCACTTTTCCTCATAATGAACCTGTCACTGGCCCTGTCCTCATTCACT
Source organism: Eptatretus atami (assembly GCA_035128595.1). NCBI lineage: Eukaryota > Metazoa > Chordata > Myxini > Myxiniformes > Myxinidae > Eptatretus > Eptatretus atami. Next base: position 37,461,276 of record CM068968.1, read on the forward strand.
TTGTCCTCATCATGCACTGTCATTTGACCTCATTCATGACCGTCCATTGTGGCCATGTCCCTCATTCACTTTTCCTCTCACAAACCCATCACTGGTCCTGTCCCTCATTCACTTTGTCCTCATCATAACCTGTCACTTCCTCATCATGAACCCGTCATTGGCCATGTCCCTCATTCACTTTCCTCATCACAAACCCATCACTGGTCCTGTCCTCATTCATTTGTCCTCATCATGACCTTCACTGGGTCCTGTCCCTCATTCACTTTCCTCATCATAACCTTGACACTGGGTCCTTCCTCATTCACTTTGTCCTCATCATGAACCCCATTGAGCCCTGTCCTTATTTCACTTTGTCCTCATCACAAACCCATTACTTGCTCCTGTCCTCATTCACTTGTCCTCATCATATACCTGTCACTGGCCATGTCCCTTATTCACTTTGTCCTCATCACAAACCCATCACTGGGTCCTGTCCCTCATTCACTTTGTCTCTCATCATTACCCGTCATTTGCTCCTGTCCTCATTCACTTTGTCCTTCATCATGAACCTGTCACTGGTCCTGTCCCTCATTCACTTTTGTCCTCATCATGAACCCGTCATTTGCTCCTGTCTCCTCATTCACATTTTCCTCATCCAGAACCTGTCCTGGACCTGTCCCTCATTCACTTTGTCCTCATCATAACCTGTCCACTGTCCTGTCCCTCATTCACTTTTCCTCATCATGAACCTGTCATTTGCTCCTGTCCCTCATTCACTTTGTCCTCATCATGAACCTGTCACTGGCCCTGTCCCTCATTCACTTCTCCTCATAATGAACCTTTTATGGGCCATGTCCCTCATTCATCTTGTCCTCATCATAACCTGTCCTGTTCCTGTCCTCATTCACTTTGTCCTCATCATGAACCCCTGCTCCTGTCCCTCATTCACTTTTCGCTCTCATCATGAACCTGTCACTGGACCTGTCCCTCTTCACTTGTCCTCATCTATGAACCTGTCACTGGCCCTATCCTCATTCATCTTCCTCATCATAATCACCTGTTATGGTCCATTCCCTCATCACTTTGTCCTCATCATGAACCTGTCACTGGGTCCTGTCCCTCATCACTTTCCTTCATCATGAACCTGTCAATGTCCTGTCCCTCATTCACTTTGTCCTCATCAGAACCTGTCACGCCCGTCCTCATTCACTTTGTCCTCATATGAACCTTCACTGCCCTAGTCCTCATTCACTTTGTCCTCATCATAACCCTCATTGGCCCATGTGTCTCATTCACTTTGTCCTCATCATTCACCTGCACTGGGTCCTGTCCTCATTCACTTTGTCCTCATCATGAACCTCATGGCCATGTCCCTTCATTCACTTTTCTCATCACAAACCCTATCACTAGTCCTGTCCCTCATTCACTTGTCCTCATCAAAACCCATCACTTATCCCTTCTCATTCACTTGTCCTCATCACAAACCCATCACATGGTCTGTCCCTCATTCACTTTTCTCACAAAACCTCACTGGTCCTTCCCTCATCACTTTGTCCCTCATTCATGAACCCATCATTGGGCCATGTCCCTCATTCACTTTGTCCTCATCATGCACCTGTCACTGGGTCTGTGCTCATTCACTTTGTCCTCATCATGAATCCTGTCATGGGCCCAGTCCCTATTCACTTTGTCCTCATCACAAACCCATCTACTGGGTCCTGTCCCTCATTCACTTTGCCTCATCATAACCTGTCATCCTGTCCCTCATTCACTTTTTCCTCATCATGAAACCTCATTGCCCATGTCCTCTCATTGACTTTGTCCTCATCATGCACCTGTCACTGGGTCCTGTCCCTCATTCACTTTGCCTCATTCTGAAACCTTCACTTGCCATGTCCCTCATTTACTTTCCTCATCATGAACCCTCATTTGCTCCTTCCCTCATTCACTTCGTCCTCATCATGAACTGTCACTGGTCCTGTCCTCATTCACTTTGTCCTCATCATAACCTGTCATACCATGTCCTTATTCACTTTGCCCTCATCACAAAACCCTCACTGTGGTCTGTCCCTCATTCACTTTATCCTCATCATGAACCTGTCACTGGGCTGTCCCTCATTCACTTTGTCCTCATCATCTGTCACTGGGTCCTGCCCTCATTCACTTGTTCCTCATCATTAACCTGTCACTGGCCCTGTCCCTCATTCACTTTGTCCTCATAAACCTGTCACACTGGTCCTGTCCCTCATTCACATTTAACCTCATAATGAACCTTCCTGGCCATATCCCTCATTCATCTTGTCCCTCATCTGAACGTCATTGGCCAATGTCCCTCATTCACTGTTGTCTCATCATGAACCTCACTGGCATCCTCATCTCTTGTCCTCATCATGAACCTGTCACGGGTCCTGTCCCTCATTCACTTTGTCCTCTCATGAACCCTCATTGGCCCATGTCCCTCATTCACTTTGTCTCATCACAACCCACTACTTGTCCTGTCCCTCATTCACTTTGTCCTCATCATACCTCATTGCCATGTCCCTCATTCCTTTGTCCTCATCTATGACCTGTCACTGATCCTGTCCTTCATTCACTTTGTCTCATTCATAAACTCCATCACTGGTCCTGTCCCTCATTCACTTTGTCTCATCATGAACCTGTCACAGCCATGCCCTCATTACTTTGTCTCATCATGAACCCGTACTTGGTCCTGTCCCTCACTTCATCTGTTCTCTATCATGAAACCCGTCATTGGCCATGTCCCTCATTCACTTTTCTCTCATCACACCATCATTGGCCATGTCCCTCATATCACTTTGTCTCATCATACAAACCATCATGGGTCCATGTCCTCATTCACTTTGTCCTCATCATGAACCTGTCACTGGGTCCTGTCCCTCATCACTTTCTCCATCACAATGAACCGCATCTGGGTCCTGTCCCTCATTCCTTTGTCCTCATATGAACCTGTCACTGGAGTGTCTCATTCACTTTGTCCTCACAAACTCGTCACGACCCTTCCTCATTCACATTTGTCCTCATCATGAACCTGTCACTAGTCCTGTCCCTCATTCAATTGTTCCTCATCACAAACCCATCACTAAGTTCCTGTCCCTCATCACTTTGTCCTCATCACAAACCAACTAGGTTCCTGTCCCTCATTCTTTGTCCTCATCACAAACCCATCCACTGCGTCCTGTCCCTCATTCACTTTGCTCATTAACCCTCCTGGGCCATTCCTCATTCACTTTGTCCTCATCATGCATCCTGTCACTGGCTCTGATCCCTCATCACTTTGTCCTCAGCATGAACCCGTCATTGGCCATGTCCCTCATTCACTTGTCCTCATCACAAACCCATCACTGGTCCTGTCCCTCATTCACTTTGTCCTCATCATAGAATGCTGTCATATGGAACGTCACTGGGCCTTCCCTCTTTCACTTGTCCTCACACAAACCCTATCACTTGGTCCTTCCCTCATTCACTTTGTCCTCATCATGAACCCGTCATTGGCCATGTCCCTCATTCCCCTTTGTCCTCACTCATGAACTCACTATCCTGTACCCTCCATTCACTTTGTCCTCTATCATGAAACCTCATGCCATGTCCCTCATTCACTTTGTCCTCATCATGAACCTGTCACTAGTTCTTGTCCCTCATTCACTTTGTCTCATCATGAACCCTCATTCCATGTCCCTCATCACTTTTTCTCATCATTAACCGTTCATTGGCCTTGTCCTTATTCACTTTGCTCTCACACAAACCATCACTTGGCCCTGTCCCTCATTCACTTTTTCTCATCATATAACCCATCATTGGCCATGTCCCTCATTCACTTTGTCCTCATCATTGAACCTGTCATCTCCATTCCCTCATTCAGTCTTAGGCCTCATCATGAACCTGTCACTGTTCCTGTCCCTCATCACCTTTGTCCTCATCATGAACTATTCACGTAGCCAGTCCTCATTCACTTTGTCTCATCCTACAAACCCATCACTATCCTGTCCCTCATTCACTTTTGTCCTCATCACAAACCATCACTGGGTCCTTCCCATTCACTCTCATTCACTTTGTCTCTCATCACAAACCCTCACTAGTTCCTGTCCTCATTCACTATTTGCCTCATCAGAACCCATCATTGGCCATGTCCTCATTACTTTGTCTTCTTGCACCTGCACTGGGTCCTGTCCTCATTCACTTTGTCTCATCAGAACCTCTACTGATCCTGTCCCTCATTCACTTTTCCTCATCAAAACCGTCACTGGTCTGTCCCTCATTCACTTTGTCCTCATCATGCAACCTGTCATTGCCATGCCCTCATTCACTTTGTCCTCATTAATCTATGAACCTGTCACTGTGTCCTGTCCCTCATTCACTTTCATCATGAACCCTCATTGAGCCATGTCCCTTATCACTTTGTCCTCATCACAAACCCATCACTGTCCTGTCCCTCATTCACTTGCCTCATCATGAACCCGTCATGTTCTCTGTCCCTTCATTCACTTTGTCCTCATCATGAAACCTCACTGGTCCTGTCCCCATTCACTTTGTCCTCATCTATAACCCTCATGGCTCCTGTCCCTCATTCACTTTGTCCTCATCATGAACCTGTCACTGGGTCCCTGTCCCTCATTCAACTTTGTCCTCATCATGAACCTATCACTGGGCCCTGTCCCTCATTCACTTGTCCTCTATATAACCTTCACTGGTCCTTTCCCTCATCACTTTGTCCTCACATGAACCGTCACTGGTCCTTCCCTCATTTACTTGTCCTCTAATAACCTCACTGGCCGTCCCCTATTCACTTTGTCCTCATCACAACCTGATACTTGCTCCTGTCCTCTCATTCATTTGTCCTCATCATAACCTTCACTGCTCTCCTATTCACTTGCCTCATCACAAACCCATCACTGGCCTGCCCTCATCAACTTTGTCCTCATCATGAACCCGTCATTGGCTCCGTTCTCATTCACTTTGTCCTTATCATAACCTGTCACTGGTCCTCCCTCATTCACTTTGTCCTCATCATGAACCGTCATTGCTCCTTTTACCTCTATTCACTTTATCCTCATCATAACCATGTCACTGCCAGGTCCTCCTTCACTTGTCTCATCATGAACCTGTCACTGGTCCTGTCCCTCATCACTTTGTCCTCATATCAACCTGTCACTGGCCATGTCCCTCATTCACTTGTCCTCATCATAACCTTAACTAGCCCTGTCCCTCATTCACTGTCCTCATCATGAACCTGTCATTCCTGTCCCTCATTCAATTTTCTCTCACAAACCCATCACTAATCCTGTCCCTCCATTCACTTGTTCCTCATCACAAACCATCACTATGTCCTGTCCCTCATTCACTCTGTCCTCATCACAATGAAACCCTCACTGGGTCCTGTCCCTCATTCACTTTGTCCTCATCATGAACCCGTCCTTGGCATGTCCCTCATCACTTTGTCCTCATCAATGAACCCGTCCTTGGCCATGTTCCCTCATTCACTTTGTCCTCATCATTCACCTGTAACTGGGCCTGTCCTCATTCACTTTTCCTCATTAATAAACCTCATTTGTCCCATGTCGTCTGTCCTCATTCACTTTGTCCTCATCACAAACCCATCACTAGGTCCTGTCCTCATTCACTTTGTCCTCATCACAAACCCATCACTGGTCTGTCCCTCATTCACGTTGTCCCTCATCATGAACCCGCATTCCTCCTGTCCCTCATTCACTTTGTCCTTTATCATGAACCTGTCACGGTCCGTCCCTCATTCACTTTCCTCATCATGAACCTGTCATTTCTCTACCTCATTCACTTTGTTCTCATCACAAAACTCCTCACTGGGTCCGCCCTCATTACCTTGTTCCTCATCATTAACCCGTCATTGCCATCCCCTCATTCACTTGTCCTCATCACAAACCACACTGGTCCTGTCCCTCATTCACTTTGTCCTCATCATAACCTTCACTGTCCTGTCCCTCATTCACTTTTCTCATATAACCTGCACTGTCCTCCCTCATTCACTTGTTCTCATCACAACTCCTCACTGACGTCCCTCATTCACTTTGTTCTCATAGAACCGTCATTGGGCCTATGTCCTCATTCACTTTGTCCTCATCACAACCCATCAGCTGTCCTTCCCTCATTCACTTGTCCTCATCATACCTGTCACTGCGGTCCTGTCCCTCATTCACTTTTCGTCATCATGAACCTGTCACTGGCCATGTCTTCCATTCACTTTTCTCATCAAACCTTCACTGGTCTGTCCCTCATTCACTTTGTCTCATCAGAACCTGTCATGGGTCCTGTCCCTTGTTCACTTTGTCCTCATCAATGAACCAGTCATTTGAGCCATGTCCCTCATTCACTTTGTCCTCATCAAAACCCATTCACTGGGTCCTGTCCCTCATTCAATTTGTCCTCATCAGCACCTGTCATTGGCCTGTCCCTCATTCACTTGCTCATCAATGACCTGTCACTGTCCTGTCCCTCCATTCACTTTGCTCATCATAAACCTCTCACTGGGTCGTGTTCTCATTCTATTTTCCTCATCATTAACCTGTCACTGATCCTGTCCCTCTATCCCTTTGTCCTCATCATGAACCTGTCACTGATCCTGTCCTCATTCACTTTGATCCTCATCAGAACCTGTCACTGGCCATGTCCCTCATTTCACTTTTCCTCATCATGAACCTTCACTCGACGCCACCTGTCCCTTCATTAACTTTTTCATCATAACCGTCATTTGGCCATTCCTCATTCACTTGTTCCTCATCATGAACCCTCATTGGCCATGTTCCATCATTCACTTGCTCTCATCACAAACCATCACTTCCCTGTCCCTCATTCACTATTGTTCTCATTCATAAAGACCATCATTGGGCCATGCCCTCATCCTCACTTTGTCTTCATCATAAACCTGTCCTGGTTCCTGTCCCTCATTCACATTTCTCCTCATCAGAGACCTGTCACTGGGTCCTGTCCCTTCATTCACTTGTCCTCATAATTAACCTGTCATTGCTCCTGTCCGCTCATTCACTTTGTCCTCATCATGAACCTGTCACTGCATCTCATCAATTGCCGCATCAACCTGTCACTATGTCCTGTTCCCTCATCAATTTGTTCTTCATCACAAACCCGTCATTGCCATGCCCCTCATTCACTTTGTCCTCATCATGAACCCGTCATTGGCTCCTGTCCCTCATTCACTTTGGCCTCACCACGAACCCATCATTGGGCCATGTCACTCATTCACTTTGTACTCATCATGAACCTGTCACTGGGCCATGTCCCTCATTCACTTTGTCCTCATCATGAACCTGTTACTGGGTCCTGTCCCTCATTCACTTTGTCCTCATCACGAACATGTCATTAGGCCCTGTCCCTCATTCACTTTGTCCTCATCATGAACCCGTCAATGAGCCATGTGCCTCATTCACTTTGTCCTCATCATGAACCTGTCACTGGGTCCTGTCCCTCATTCACTTTGTGCCTCCTCACGAACCTGTCACTGGGTCCTGTCCCTCATTCACTTTGTCCTCATCAACAAAGCCATCAATGGGTCCTGTCCCTCATTCACTTTGTCCTCATCCATGAACCTGTCACTGGTCCTGTCCCTCTTCACTTTGTCCTCATCATGAACCAGTCCATTGGCCTGTCCCTCATTCACTTTGTCCTCATCACAAACCCATCACTGGCTGTCCCTCATTCAATTTGTCCTCATTCACACCTGTCATTGGGCCTGTCCCTCATTCACTTTGTCCTCATCATGAACCTGTCACTGGGTCCTGTCCCTCATTCACTTTGCCTCCCTATCATGAACCGTCATTGAGCATGTCCCTCATTCACTTTGTCCTCATCACAAACCGCATCACTGGGTCCTGTCCCTCATTCAATTGCCCTATCACGAGCTGTCATTGGGCCTGTCCTCATTCACTTTGTCCTCATCATGAACCTGTCACTGGGTCCTGTCCCTCATTCACTTTGTCCTCATCATGAACCGTCACTGGCCCTTCCTCATTCACTTTGCCTCATCATGAACCTGCCCTTTCCCTCATTCACTTTGTTCTCATCCCTTAAACTAGTCACCGAACCCCTACCTCATATGAGGCTGATCTGGTTGCCCTGAGGTCGCACACTTACCTTTGAGCTGTCTATTCTGCATCCGATTCCCAACTTGAGAATAACCTGTATAATTGGTGTTTACCAGGCAGGGTTTAGGTTGCACCACAAAGTACCACCACCCCCTCGGATGGATGTTGTGCTGGGTATCCTCCCATCTTTTAGGATTTTCTTTACCTTAAATTTGATGTTAAAGAAACTGTGGAACCTTTTTACAAAGACGAGGCCGTTGTGTGCTGACATTCTAGCCACATCTACTGGGATGGGGGCACTGCATCAGCAGCCTTGTTTGCAGAAATGATGGCAAACCAGAAGACCTCAAGTTGTACGTAGCATCATGAGCCGATTGCTCAGATTGGCTGCCCATGTAACTTGATCTTGGGAAACGTTGGCCTTCTGATCATGTGTTCAAAGAACTTTGTTATTACCTCCGCCACCCAAAGCGGAAGGTTATGTTTTCACTCCTGTCTGTCTGTGTGTCTGTGTGCAGGATATCTCAAAAAGTTGGAGACGGATCCGGATGAAATTTTGTGGACAAGTTCGGTGTGTGACAGGGACCAACTGATTCGATTTTGGTGAAGATCCGGATCCGGATCCGACTACTAGAATTTTAAAAAGTGATTCTTCACCGTTGAGAGATAGGGCCAAAAACGATGTATAGCACGATATCTCAAAAAGTTGTTGACGGATTCGTATGAAACTTGGTGGACGGGTTGGGTGTGTGACAAGGAAGAATTGGTTCTTGGTGAAGACCCGGATCCGATAATTTTTTAAAGCCATTCCTCACCATTGAGAGATTGGGCCAAAAACGATATAGTACTGTATAGCATGATATTTCAAAAATGTATTGGGTGCAATATGTTCTCGTGGATCAGGCATTACGTGGCGGAGGTGTGTGCTCTACCGAGTGCCCTTCGACAGTAGCTTCATTCTTATTCGTTCGAGCGAACAAATTTCATGCCCTTCTTGTTGTAAACTGTGAAATATGAGCGAGTGTTTGCTTGTGTCACAAGTCACTTGAGTGATCCTCATGTTTGCTGATCTTGTGTCACAGTCATTGCTGTTCCTGGCTGGGGCTGTGGGTGTGGGTCTTACACTTAACCTCGCCTGCCTGTCGCTGCACTTTCTCTGTCGCTGTTGCCGAAGATCCGTCTCCCGTGCTGAGCCCCACCATAAAGGGGCACATCCACGTTGTGCAACCACCTGGCTGCTTGTTGCAGCACTTATTTGCAGGTGGGGGAGTAGGCTGGAAGGGGTGGTGGATGGAGAGGGTCTCCTGTTCAGGAGGTGTTGTTAGGGTCTGTAAAAAAACATTGTGCAGTTCGTGGGAACTAATTGACATGTGTTATAGTGTGGCAGTGGGCGTGGGATTCTATGGCAGTGGAGAAACTGAGGATGGGCTACAGAGAGCTTCTGAAGGTCTTATCGGTGCTGATACCACCATTCGTGATATACACAACCTGGTGAGT
>CM068968.1:37475678-37493141 GCA_035128595.1 Eptatretus atami
TGTCCCTCATTCACTTTTCTCATCATAAACCCATCATTGGGCCAAGTCCCTCATTCACTTGGTCCTCATCATGAACCTGATCACTGTGCCATGTCCTCATCACTTGGCCTCATCATGAACCTGTCACTGGTCCTGCTCCCTCATTCACTGTCCTTTTCCCATCCCCATGAACCTTCAACTAGGGCCATGGTCCCTCATTTCACTTTGTCCTCATCACAAAACCATCACTAGGGTCCTGTCCCTCATTCACTTTGTCCTTCATCACAAACCCATCACTGGGTCCTGGCCTCATTCACTTTGTTCTCATTCACTTTGTTCTCATCACAAACCCCTCCTGGGTCCGTCCCTTCATTTCACTTTGTCCTCATCATGAACCCCATCATTGGGCCATGTCCCTCATTGACGTTGTCCTCATCATGCACCTGTCACTGGGTCCTGTCCCTCATTCACTTTGTTTCCTCATCACGAACCTCCACTGATCCTGTCCCTCATTCACTTTCCTCATCATGAACCTGTTCACTGGGTCCTGTCCTCATCACTTTGTCCTCATCATGAACCCGTTCATTGGGCCATTCCCTCATTCATTTTTTTTTTTTATTCCCCCCCCCTTTTTTCCCAAATCCATGAACCTGTCACTGGGTCCTGTCCCTCATTCACTTTGTCATCATGAACCCGTCATTGAGCCCATGTCCCTTATTCACTTTGTCCTCATCACAAAACCCCACACTGGGTCCTGTCCCTCATTCCACTTTTGTTCCTCACATTGAACCGTTCATTTGTACTGTCACCTCATTCACTTGTTCCTCATCATAACCCGATCACTGTGTCCTGTCCCTCATTCACTTTGTCCTCATCATGAACCCGTCATTGGCTCCTGTCCCTCATTCACTTTGTCCTCATCAGAACCTGTCACTGGGCCCTGTCCTCATTAACTTTGTCCTCATCATGAACCTATTCACTGGCCCTATCCTCATTCACTTTGTCCTCATAATGAAACCTGTCACTGGTCCGTCCCCTCATTTCACTTTGTTCTCATAATGAACCTGTCACTGGGTTCCTGTCCCTCAATTTACTGTTGTCCCTCTAATGAACCTGTCACTGGGCCCTGTCCCTTATTCACTGTGTCCTCATCACAAACCCATTACTTGCTCCTGTCCCTCATTCACTTTTCCTCATCATGAACCTGTTCACTGGGCCATCTCGGCCTTATTCACTTTGTCCTTCATCACAAACCCATCACTGGTCCTGTCCCTCATTCACTTTGTCCTCATCATGAACCCGTCATTGGCTCCTGTTCCCATTCACTTTTTGTCCTTATCATGAACCTGTCACTGGGTCCTGTCCCTCATTTTCACTTTTCCTCATCATGAACCTGTCATTTGCTTCCTTGTACCCTTTCACTTTATCCTCATCATGAAACCTTGTCACTGGCCATGTCCCCTCCTTTCACTTTTGTCCTCATCATGACCTGCCACTGAGGTTCCTGTCCCTCATTCACTTTGTCCTCATAATCAACCTGTCATGGGCCATGTCCCTCATTCACTTTGTCCTCATCATGAACCTGTAACTAGCCCTGTCCCTCATTCACTTCGTCCTCATTCATGAACCTGTCACTAGGTCCTGTCCCTCATTTCAATTTTTCTCATCACAAAACCCATCCCTACATCCTTCCCTCATTCACCGTTGTCTCATCACAAACCCATCACTAGGTCCCTGTCCCTCACATTTCACTCTGTCCCTCATCACAAATCCCATCACTGGTCCTGTCCCTATTCACTTTGTCCTCATTCATGAACCCGTCCTGGGCCATGTTTCCTCATTCACTTTTCCCTCATCATGAACCCGTCCTTGGGCCATTGTTTCCTCATTCACTTGTCCTCATCATCACCTGTAATGGGGCCTCGTCCCTCATTCACTTGTCCTCATCATTGAACCCTTCATGGCCATGCCCTCATCACTTTGTCCTTTCATCACAAAACCCATCACTGGGTCCTGCTTCCTTCATTCCTTTGTCCTCATCACAAACCCATCACTGGCGTTCCTGTCCCTTCATTCACTTTTTGTCCCATCTATGAACCCGTCATTGCGCTCCTGTTCCCTCATCACTTTGTCCTTATCATTGAACCTGTACTGCTGGTCCTGTCCCTCATTTCACTTTGTCCTCATCATGAAACCTGTCATTTTCTCCTGTACCTCATTCACTTTTTCTCATCACAAAACTCCTTCACTGGGTCCTGTCCCTCATTCACTTTGTCCTCATCATGAAAACCCGTCATTGGCCATGTCCCTCATTTCACTTTGTTCCTCATCAACAAACCCATCACTGGGGTCCTGTCCCTCATTTCACTTTGTCCTCATCATCGAATGTCACTGGGTCCTGTCCCTCATTCACTTGTCGTTCATCATGAACCTGTTCCACTTGGTCCCGGCCCTCATTCACTTTGTTCTCATCACAAACTCCTCACTGCGGTCCTGTCCCTCATTCCACTTTGTCCTCATCATGAACCCTTCATTGGGCCATGTCCCTCATTCCACTTTGTCCTCATCACAAACCCTCACTGGGGTCCTGTCCCTCATGCACTTTGTCCATCATCAGAACCTGTCACTGGGTCCTGTCCTCATTCACTTTGTCTCATTCAGAAACCTGTCAACTGTGGCCATGTCGTCTCATCACTTGTCCTCATCATGAACCTGTCACTAGGTCCTTGTCCCTTCATTCACTTTTGTCCTCATCATTTAACCTGTCATGGGGTCCTGTCCCTTGTTCACTTTGTCCTCATCATGAACCAGTCATTAGCCATGTCCCTCATTCCACTTTGTCCTACATCACAAACCCATCACTGGGTCTGGCCTCATTTCCATTTGTCCTCATCACCGCACCTCCTGTCATTGGGCCTTGTTCCCTCATTCACTTTGGCCTCATCATGAACTGTCACTGGTCCTGTCCCTTCATTCCATTGGCCTCATCTGAACCTGTCACTGGGTACCTGGTTCCTCATTCTATTTGTCCCTCATCATGAAACCTTCAAACTCGGAGTCGTGTCCTCATTCCCTTTTGTCCTCATCATGAACCTTCACTGAGTTGCTGGTCCCGCATTCACTTTATCCTCATCATGAACCTGTCACTGGGGGGCCCCCAATGCTCCCTCATTCACTTTGTCCTCATTCATGAACCTGTCACCGCCATGTCCCTCATTAACTTTTTCTCATCTTGAACCCGTGCATTTGGCCATGTCCTCATTCACTTTTGTTCTCATCATAACCCCGCATTGGGCCATGTCCCATCATTCACTTTGTTCATCACAAACCCATTCACTTGCCCTGTTCCCTTCATTCACTTTGTTCTCATCATAAACCATCATTAGGGCCATGTCCCTCATTCCACTTTGTTCTTCATTCATGAACCTGTTTCACTGGGCCTGTCCCTCATTCACTTTTTCTCCTCATCATGAAACTGTCATCTTGCGGCCTGTCCCTCATTCACTTTGTCCTCATAATGGAACCCGTCATTTGCTCCTGTCCCTCATTCACTTGTCCTCATCATACCTGTCCCACTGGCCATGTCCCTATTCAATTTGTCCGCACGATGAACCTGTTACTAGGTCCCTGTCCCTCATTCAATTTGTTCTCATCACAAACCGTCATTGGGCCATGCCCTCAAATTGCACTTTGTCCTCATCATGAACCTCATTGGCTCCTGTCCCTCATTCACTTTGCCTTACCCATGAACCCATCATGGCGCCATGTCACCCATTCACTTTGTCCTCATCATTGAAGCCTGCTTCACTGGGCTCCTGTCCCTCATTCACTTTTCCTCATCAATGATCCTGTCACTGCGGTCCTGTCCCTTCATTCACTTTGTCTCATAATGAACCGCTCACTGGGGCCATGTCCCTCAATTCACTTTGTCCTCATCATGAACCTGTCCTCACTGGCCGCCTGTCCCTCATTCACTTTGTCCTCATAATGAACCTGTCACTAGGCCCTGTCCCCCATTCACTTTGCTCATTCAATGGGAACCTGTCACGAGTTCCTGTCCCTCTGTCATTTGCTTCTTCATCACAAAACCCATCACTAAGTCCGCTCCCTCATTCACTTTTGGTTCCTCATCACAAACCCAATCACTAGCGTCCTGCCTCCCTCGAATTCACTTTGTCCTCATCACAAACCATCACTGCTCGTCCTGTCACCTATTCACTTTGTTCTCATCAACAAACCCCTCACTGCGTCCTTTGCTTCCCTCATTCACTTTGTTCTCATCATAAACCCATCATTGGGCCATTTTTCCCTCATTCACTTTGTCTTCATCATGAACCCTGTCACTGGGTCCTGTCCCTCATTCACTTTCTCCTCAACATGAACCTGCTCACTGGGTCCTGTCCCGTCATTCAACTTTGTCCCATAAGAACCAGACCTCATTTGCTCCTGTCCTCATTCACTTTGTCCTCATCATGAACTGTCATGGGCCAATGTCCCTCATTCAATTTTCCTCATCAAAAACCCGTCATTGCCGAGCCCATGTACCTCATTCAACTTTGTCCTAACATGAACCCTCATTGTCTCCTGTCCCTCATCAACTTTGGCCTTACCATGAAACCCATCATTGGGCCAAGTCACCCATCACTTTGTCCTCATCATGAAGCTGCTCACTGCGGTCCTGTCACTCATTCACTTTGTCCTCATAATGAACCAGTCATTTGCTCCTGTCCCTCATTCCACTTTGTCCCTCATCATGAACCGTCACTCGCCCATGTCCCTCATTAACTTTGTCCTCATCATGAACCCGTCATTGCGGCCATGCTCCTCATTCACTTTGTTCTTCATCATGAACCCGTCATTGCGGCCATGCCATCATTCACTTGCTCTCATCACAAAACCATTCACTTGGCCCTGCTCCCTCATTTCACTTTGTTCTCATCATAAACCCATCATTGGGCCATGTCCCTCGATTCACTTTGTCTTCATACATGAAACCTGTCACTGGGTCCTGTCCGCTCATTCACTTTCTCCTCATCATGAACCGTCAACTGGGCCGTCCTGCTCCCTCATTCAACTTTGTCCTCATAATGAACCAGTCATTTGCTCCTGCCTACCTCATTCACTTTGTCATCATCATGAACCTGTCACTGCCGGCCATGGCCCTCATTCAATTTGCTCCTCATCAAAAACCCGTCATTGCCATTACCTCATTCACTTTTCCTCATCATGAACCGTCATTGCTCCTTCCCTCATTCACTTTGGCCCTTACCATTGAAGCCCATCATTGCAGGCCATGTCACCCATTCACTTTGTCTCATCAATGAAGTGTCACTGCGTCCTGCCCCTCATTCACTTGTCCTCATAATGAACCAGCTCATTTTGCTCCTGCTCCCTCATTCACTTTGTCCTCACATGAACCTTCACTAGTCCTGTCCCTCATTCAATTTGTTCTCATCACAAACCCGTCATTGGCCATTACCCTATTCACTTTGTCCTATCATGAACCCGCTCATTTGGCTCCTGTCCCTCATGCACTTTGCCTGACCATGAACCCATCATTGGGCCATGTTCACCATTCACTTTGTCCTCACAATGAAGCTGTCACTGCGGTCCTGGCCCCCATTCACTATTGTCCTCCATCATGAACCCTGCTCACTGGGTGCCTGTCCCTCATTCACTTCCTCACTCAATTAATGAACCTTCGACTGCGGGCATGTCCCTCATTCACTTGTCCTCAATCATGAACCTGCTCACTCGCGTCCTGTTCCCTCATTCACTTTGTCCTCAATAATAACCTGTCACTGCGGCCATTGGTCCCTCATTCAATTTGTTCTCATCACAAACCCATACTAAAGTCCTGTCCCTCATTCACTTTGCTCCTTCATCACCAAAACCCATCACAGCGTCCTGTCCCTCATTCACTTTGTCCTCACACAACCCATCACTTGGGTTCCTGCTCCCTCGATTCACTTATGTTCTCATCACAAACCCCTCACTGGGTCCTGTTCCCTCATTCACTTGTGTCCTCATCATACCCGGTCATTGTGCCATGTCTCATGACTTGTCCGTCATTCATGACCCACCTGCACTGGGTATCCTGTCCCTATGCACTTTTCCTCATCATGAACCCATCATTGCCGGCCTGTTCCCTCATTCACTTTGTCCTTCATCAACGAACCCATCACTGGGTCCTGTCCCTCATTTCACTTGTCCTCATCATGAACCTGTCACTGGGGTCCTGCCTCATTCACTGTTGTCCTCATCAACAAACCCATCACTCGTCTGTTCTCATTCAGTTTTGTCCTATCATGAACCCGTCATTGGGCCATGTCCCTCATTCAACTTTGCCTACATCATGAACCTGTCACATGAGCGTCCTGTCCCTCTGCTTCACTTTGTCCTCATCATGAACCCTTCATTGAGCCATGTCCCTTATTCACTTGTCCTCATCACAAACCCCATTACTTTGCTCCTGCCTTCCTCATTCACTTTGTCCTCATCATGAACCTGTCACTCGGTCAATGCTCCCCTTCATTCACTTTTGCCTCATCACAAACCCATCACTAGCGCTCCTGTCCCTCATTCACTTTGATCCTCATCAAAACCATCACTAGGTCCTTGTTCTCATTCACTTTGTCCTCATCACAAACCAATCACTGCGCCGTCCTGCTCCCTCATCACTTTGTTCTATCACAACCCCTCACTGGCGTCTGCTTCCTCATTCACTTTGTCCCTCATCATGAACCCGCCATTGGGCCATGCCCTTCATTCACTTTGTCCTCATCACAACCCTCACTGGTCATTCCCTTATTCACTTGTCCTCACACAAACCCAGCACTAGGCTCCTGCTCCCTCAATTCACTTTGTCCTCATCACAAACCCATCACTAGGTCCTTTGTTCTCATTCACTTTAGTCCTCATCAACAAACCCATCACTGGGTCACACTTGTCCTCATTCACTTTGGCTTCTCATCACAAACCCCTCACTGGGTCCTGCCCTCATTCACTTTTGTCCTCATCATGAACCCGCTCATTGGGCCCATGTCCCTCATTCACTTTGGTCCTCATCACAAATCCCATCACTGGCTCCTGCTCCCTCATTCACTTTGTCCTCATCATGAACCTGCTCACTGCGGTCCTGATCCCTCATTCACTTTGTCCTCATCAACAAACCCATTCACTTGCGTCCTGTCCCACTCATTCAACTTTGTTCTCATCATGAACCCGTCATTGGCCATTGTCCCTCATTCACTTTTGTCCTCATCAATGAACCTGTCATGGGTCCTGTCCCTCATTCACTTTTTTCTCATCACAAACCCCTCACTGCGCGTCCTGCCTACCTCATTCATTTTGTCCTCATCATGAACCCGTCATTTCTGCACATGGCTCTATGACTTTTCCCATCATGCACCTGCTACACTGGGTCCTGTCCCTCATTCACTTTGTCCTTCATCATGAACCCATCATTGGCCATGTCCCTCATTCAACTTTTGTCCTCATTCACGAAACCCATCACTGGGTCCTGTCCCTCATTCACTTTGCCCTCAGTCACAAAACCCATTCGCTGGCATCCTGTCTCTCATTCACTTTGTCCTCATCATAACCTGTTCACTACGTCCTGTCTACTCAATCACTTTTATCCTCATCATGAACCTGTCACTGGCGTCCTGCTCCCTCGTTCACTTTTGCTCCTCATCATGAACCAGTCATTGAGCCATGCTCCCTCATTCAACTTCTGTCCTCATCACAAACCCATCACTGGGCCTGTCCCTCATTTCAATTTGTCCTCATCAATCGAACCTGTCATTTGGGCCCTGTCCTCATCACTTTGGCCCTCATCATGACCTGTCACTGCGCTCTGCCTCATTAACTTTGGCCTCATCATGAACCCGTCATTGGGCCAGCCCTCCCTCATTCAACTTGTCCTCATCACAATCCCATCACTAGGTCCTGTCCCTCATTCACTTTGTCCTCATCACAAACCTCACTAGCCAGTCCTTGCTGTCTCATTTCACGTTGTCCTCATCACAAACCCATCACTGGGTCCTGTCCTCATTCCACTTTGCTTCGTCATCACAAACCCCTCACTGGCGTCCTGCTCCCTCATTCACTTTGTCCTACATATAACCCGCCTTCATTGGGCCATGCCTCATTCACTTTGGTCTACAGGGCACAAACCATCGACTGCGCCGTCCTGTCCCTCATGGCATTGTCCTCATCATGAACCTGTCACTGGTCCTGTCCCTCATGCACTTGTCCTCATCACAAACCCCATCACTTGTCCTGTCCCTCATTCATTGTCCTAATCATGAATCCGTCATTGGGCCATGTCCCTCATTCACTTGCTCCTCATCATAACCTGTCACTGGGTCCTGTCCCTCATTCACTTTGTCTCATCATGGACCTTCATTGAGCCATAGTTCCTTATTCACTTTGTCCTCATCACAAACACACACTTGGTCCTGTCCCTCATTTCCATTTGTCCTCAACATAACCCGTCATTGGGCCATGTTCCTCATTCCTTTGTCCTCATCATGAACCTGTCACTGGGTCCTGCTTCCTCATTTCACTTGTCCTCACACAAACCCATCACTTGGGTTCCTGTCCCTCATCACTTTGTCCTCATCATGAACCTGTCACTGGGTCCTTGTCCCTCGTTCACTTTGTCCTCATCATGAACCAGTCATTGCAGCCATGTCCCTATTCACTTTTGCTCCTCATCACAAACCCAATCACTGGCTTCCTGTCCCTCATTCAATTTGTCTCATCACGAACCTGTCCTTGGACCTTGTCCCTCATTCACTTTGGCCGTCATCATGAACCTGGCACTGGCCGCCTGTCCCTCATTCACGTTGGCCTCATCATGAAAACCCGTCATTGGGCCTATGTCCCTCATTCACTTTGTCCTCATCAAACAAACCCATCACTAGGTCCTGCTACCTCATTCACTTTGTCCTCATCACAACCCATCACTAGCGTCTTGTTTCTCATTCACTTTTCCTCATCACAAACCCATCACTGGCGTCTGCTCCTCTCATTCACTTTGCTTCTCATCACAAACCCCTCACTGCCGGTCCTTCCCTCATTCAACTTTGCCTCATCATGAACCCGCTCATTGGGCCAGGGCCCTCATTCACTTTTGTCCTATTCACAAACCCATCACTGGCGTCCTGTCCCTCATTCACTTTTGTCCTCATCAGAACCTTCACTGGTCCTGCATGCTCCCTCATTCACTTTGTCCTCATCACAACCCATCACTTAGGCCTGCCCTCATTCACTTTGTCCTCATCGATGAACCCGTCATTGCGGCCCATGTCCTCATTCACTTTGTCCTCATCATGAACCTGTCACTGGCGTTTTGTTTTTTTCTTTTTCCTGGTCCCTCATTCACTTTGCTCCTCATCATGAACCCTTCATTGACCATGCCTGCCTTATTCACTTTGTCCTCATCACAAACACATCACTTGGTCCTGCTCCCTCATTCACTTTGCCCTCACATGAACCCGTCTTGGGCCATGCTCCCTCATTCACTTTGTCTCATCACAACCCATCACTGAGCGGTCCTGTCCCCATTCACTTTGTCCTCATCATGAACTGTCACTGCGGTCCGGTGTCCCTCGTTCACTTTGCTCTGCTCATCAGAACCAGTCATTGAGCCATTGTCCCTCATTCACTTTGTCCCCTCATCACAAACCCATCACTGGGTCCTGTCCTCATTCAATTTCCTCATCACGAACCTTGTCATTGCGCCCTGCCCTCATTCACTTGGGCCTCATCTGAACCTGTCACTGCGTCCTGTCCCTCATTCACTTTGGCCTCATCATGAACCGTATTGAGCCCATGGGTCTCATTCACTTTGTCCTCATCACAAACCCATCACTCGGCTCCTGTCCCTCATTCAATTTGACTCATCACAGCCTGTCATTGGGCCCTGCTCCCTCCTCATTCACCTTTGTCCTCATCATAGAACCCGTCATTGGGCCATGCCCGCTCATTCACTTTGCTCCTATCATGAACCCGTCATTGGCTCCGGCCTCCCTCATTCACTTTGGCCTCACCACGAACCATCATTGGGCCATTTCAACTCATTCACTTTGTGCTACTCATCATGAACCTGTCACTGGGCCCATGGTCCCTCATTCACTTTGCCCTCATCATGAACCTGCTTGACTGGGCTGCCTGTCCCTCATTCACTTTGTCCTTCATCACAGAACATGCTCAGTTAGGCCCTGCCCTCATTACTTTTGTCCTCATCATTGAACCCGTCAATGAGCCCATGCTGCCTCATTCACTTGTCCTCATCAATGACCTGTCACTGCGGTCCTGTCCCTCTTCACTTTGTCCTCATCACGAACCTTGCCTCATTGGGCCTGTTCCCTCATTCACTTTGTCCTCTCACAAGCGCATCACTGTCCTGTCCTATTCACTTGTCCTCATCAATGAAACCTGTCACTGGGTCCTTGTCCCTCGTTCCACTTTTCCCTCATCATGAACCAGCTGCATTGAGCCATGTCCCTCATTCACTTTGTCCTCATCGACAACCCATCACTGGGTCCTGTCCCCTCATTCATTTGCTCCTCATCACGAACCTTGTCTTGGGCCTGCCCTCATTCACTTTGTCCTCATCATGAACCTGGTCACTGGCGGTCCTGTCCCTCATTCACTTTGCGCCCTCATCATAACCCGTCATTGAGCCATGCTCCCTCATTCACTTTGTCCCTCATCACAAACCCATCACTTGGGGTCCTTGTCCCTTCATTCATTTGACCTCATCACCGAGCCCTGTCAATTGGGCCCTGTCCCTCAATTCACTTTGTCCTCTCATTAACCTAGTCACTGGGTCCTTCCCCATTCATCTTTGTCCTCATCATGAACCTGTCACTGGGACCTAGTCCCTCATTCACTTGTCCTCATCATGAACCTGGCCCTGTCCCTCATTCACTTTGCTTCTCATCCTGAACTAGTCACCGAACCCCTTACCTCATATGAGGCTGATTCTGGTGCCCTGACGCGCTCGCCGACACTTACCTTTGAGCTGCTCTATTCTGCATTCCGCATTCCCAAACTTGAGAATAACCTTATAATTGCGTGTTTACCAGGCAAGGGTTTAGGTTGCACCACAAAGTACCACCACCCCCCGGATGGATGTTGTGCTTGGCTATCCTCCATCTTTTAGATTTTCCTTTACCTCTTAAATTTGATGTTAAAGAAAAACTGTGCGAACCTTTTTACAAAGACGAGGCCGTGTGTGCCTGACCTTTGCTAGCCACATCTACTGGGATGGCGGGCACTGCATCAGCCCAGCCTTGCCTTTGCCCAGGAAAGTGATGGCAAACCAGAAGACCTCAAGTTGTACGTCCATCATGGCCGATGCTCAGATTGGCCTGCCCATGTAATTGATCTTGGGAAACGTTGGCCTTCTGATCATGTGTTCAAAGAATTTGTTATTTACCTCCGCCACCCAAAGCGGCAAGGTTATGCTTTTCACTCCTGTCTGTCTGCTGCTGTCTTGTGCAGCGGCATATCTCAAAAAGTTTGTGAGACGCGATCCGGTATGAAAATTTTGTGGACAAGTCTTGGTGTTGTGACACGTGACAAACTGATGCATTTTCGGTTGAAGATCCGGATCCTGGATTCACTACTAGAATTTTATAAAAGTGATTCTTTCACCTTGAGCAGATAGGCCAAAAACGATATATGCAACGATATCTCAAAAAGTTGTTGGACGATTTCATGAACACTTGGTGGGACAGTTGGGTTGTTGCAAGCCGAGAATTGTCAATTGGTGCAAGACACGGCAATCCGATCGACATAGATTTTTAATAAGCATTCCTTCACCATTTGAGAGATAGCCGGTTCAAAAACGATAATACTGATTATAGCATGAATATTTTAAAAATTATTGGGGCCGATATGTTCTCGTGCGATAAGGCTTACGTGGCGGAGGTGTGTGCCTACCGAGTGCCCTTCGACAGTTAGCTTATTCTTATTTCGTCGACGGCCGAACAAATTTCATGCCCCTTCTTGTTGTAAACTGTGAAATATGAGCCGGAGTGTTTGCTTTGTCACAAGTCACTTTGAGTGATCCTCAGTGTTTGCCTGATCTTGTGTCTTTTTGTGTGGTTTACAGTCATTGCTGCTTCTGGCCTGGCCGGCTGTGGCGTGTCGGTCTACACTTAACCTCGCCTGCCTGTCGCCTGCCACTTTCTCTGTCGCTGTTCACCGAAGATCCGTCTCCCGTGCTGAGCCCCACCATTAAAGGGTGCACATCCACGTTGTGCAACCACCTGGCGCTGCCTTGTTGCAGCCACTTATTTGCAGGTGCGGGAGTGGCTGGAAGGCGTGGTGGATGGATGAGGGTCTCCTGCCTTCAGGAGGTTTGTTAGCGGTCTGCTAAAAAACATTGTGCAGTTGCGCTGGGAACTAATTGACATGTGTTAGAGTGTGGCAGTGGGCAGCTGCCGGATCTATGGCAAGTGGCAGAAAACATGAGGATGGGCTACAGAGAGCGTCTGAAGGTCTATCGGGCTGTACCACCATTCGTGATATAACAACCTGGTGAGTTTTTAAGTGTAAAGGAGGCCATTTGAAGAGTCTTTGCGAAGCCAATAGCACAATGCTTTTCAGGATGGAGTATGCGGCAGACAGGTCGGGCGTGAGTGAGGTTGGGGGGTGGGATGGGGCCAAGGTTGCAACACTGGAATATGCCTATCAGTTGTTAAAGTCTGCCAAAGTAATATGGCTCACAATTAAACCAGCCTAAACCAGTGTCTGCCAAACTCATGATTTGATTTCAATTTTTAAGTGTGTGTATGTGTGTGTGTGTGTGTGTGTGTGTGTGTGTGTGCTTGTGTGTGTGTGTGTATGTGGTGTGAGTGATCCAGGTTGAGGGACACTGGCTTCTCGTAACCCAACGGCTGTACACTGGGCCTGAAAAATCTGGAGTTGCAAATACGTCAAGAATGCAAAGTTTGCACTCCTCGCTACACAGGCACTCAACACCTCGCTGATCTTGCAGCGACCAATTTCCCAAAGGTCTGCCGCTTCTTGCAAGGCGAATGGAAAAGAGATGTCGAGAACTCGCCCCCTTAAACTGGAACTTCGCAGAACCTTTCGTCTGCTGAGTTCTAATAGGTGTGAATTGAATGCAATTGAAATATTTTTTTCATATTCTGGGTAGGTTGTTCCATGCGCCAACGCCAATGTCATTGACCTATTGTAACGGTTGACGCACGGGCCCCAAATCTGTAATGATTAAGAGATTTGGGGCAGAGAGAACGTGCAGTAGGTGTCTTGGCCCTCGTCTCAGGACTACAAGGCTGCCCGAGGAGGCTCTGCACATTCTCCTCTGACTGCTCTAGCCTGAGGTTCGAATCCCAACCCAGCCCTATAAACGTCATCCTGGTGCTTTGCATGCAGCGCCAAAGCGATCAATGTTTGTGTCGTCCATTGATGGCGACGTAAGCCTTGCGCATCCCATCTGTCAGCATTAAGTCGGTGGATGCCCCCTAAAGGTCCCAGGGTTCTCCTTCGCGCGAGAGTAGGCCCAGCTATGGCCGCGGCACCATTAACAAATACAATAAATTCTTTCCTAACCTACAAGCGGGCTCTGCCATCAGCAGCATCGAGTGCCCCCCCCCCCCCACAAACATGTTACCAACGACCAATGCTTACATGTGGAAGAGGAAAGAAGAAGAATTCCTAGTTTCACTCACATTTTGAGCCTCGATTGAGGCCAAGCCATGAAAAGTCAGTTGTGACAGCCGATGCCAAGAAGTCTGCCGCTTTCCGAATATGTCTGCAGGCTTCAGTGGTCAGTGGCATGCCTAAAATGCAAGAACCATGTTTTCTGATGCCCTCTTGTTTCCCTTTGCCATAAATACTACTGGATTTTGTTTGACTTATTGGAGTCTGCACATTGACTCTGCTTGGACGAGCTATGAAGGAAGTGCCAACTATTTTTGTAAAAAAAGACTGCATCTGCTCAGATGGCTGACGTGTATGTGTGTGCCTGTTGTGTGCTGTGTTTGTGTGTGCTGACTGTGTGTGTGTGTGTGTGGTGTGTTGCCGTGCGGCTACCACCAGATGGTTGGCCGATACCTGTTGCCTTCTCACCGCCAACCTTGCTGCTGTGCCGTTGCTTTGCCTTGGCAGCTGGGCAAGTGTGCTCCTGACCTTCTCAACCTGTATGCTCCATCTATTTTGCATTTTAACCTTTGAGCCCCACAACTCCCATATTTGTTTCAATTGCCACATCCTACCGAATTCGTAATATTTATAGCAACTTATTCTTTTCAGCCATGCCCTTGCTCTCCAGGAAGTGCGAAAATTGTTTGTGCCTAGGGCCCTTGGGATTATCCAATCAGAATTTGAGTATCTTGAACTGCAAACTGCTACAATAAGTTTACCATATATATATAATGTATATATATATAATTATATATTTATAATTCCAGCAATCTCTGTGCGTCTGTCGGCTCTGTTTGTTTGTTCTGCCGACCCCGTTCTCGACGACCGCCGGTCCGATCGATTAAACTTGCCAGGATATTGCCGGGACCCGCAGATGCCTGCCTTTCGAGGTTTATATCGATCGGACGAGCGGCTGCCAAGTTACGGCATGTATCTGTAACCAATGACAGCGAACGGCTGCCTATGAACATCACGGAAATACGCTCACAATTAATGGTTTATTTAATTGATTTAATTTTTTTTTTGAAGGGTTGACGTCCAATTCTTCTTCTTCGTTTGGTTATGACTCACAATCGACACTGGGACCTGGGTATGTGCCTTTCTTCTGGCGTATGTGCTCCATACCTGGGTATGCCTGCCAAACTCCCAAAGTTTGATTTATTATTCAATTATTAATTAATCCCAAGGTTTGAATTTTCCCGCAGGCGCAAACAGCTGTTTTCCCAAGGGTTTGAAGCTGTTTTTTTCCCAAGGCCTTGGAATTAATCGTGTGGCTTGGTAACATTTGTGATACATTTACAGAGAGAAGGACGAGAGAGTGGGGGGAGAGAGGGCCGGTTAGAGAGGGGGTGAGGGCGGCAGAGAGGCGGAGGGAGAGAGGAGGGGGGCCAGAGGAGGGGGGAGAGAGCGAGGGGGAGAGAGGGGCGAGAGAGAGGGGGATAGAGGGGGGTGAGAGGGCAACCGCAGGTGCCAAGAGAGGGGAGCGGAGAGAGGTAGGGGGGGCAGAGGAGAAGGGGACAGTGAAAGGGGCCGCAGAGATAGGAGCGGGGGAGGAAGAGAAGGGTGAGAGGGGCGGGAGAGCAGAAGGGCGAGAGAGGGGCAAGAGAGGGGAGGGAGAGAGGAGGGGGGACAGAGGAGGGGAGAGGGCGGCAAGAGAGGCGGAGGAGAGAGGGAGGGGGACAGAGGAGGGGGGGGAGAGGAGCGGGGGGACAGAGGTAGGGGGCGAGAGAGGAGGCGGAAGAGGGGCAACGAGAGGGAGTCGGAGAGGGGGCCGAAGAGGAAGGCTGGCCGAGAGGGGGCGGAGAGAGAGCTGCGGGCGAGAGAGAGGGGAGAGAGAGGTGGGGCGAGAGAGGAGGGGTGGCAGAGAGGCGGCTGAGAGAGAGGGGCGCCGTCACAATTCTTCTTCTTCGTTTGTATGAACGCTCACAATTGATGCTGCGGACCTGATACTGCAGCACGACAGCTGCACATACTGGCACCGCACCTACGGCCGCCCCTACGCGCCCGCACATCACTTAATAAAAATACTAGCTGAAGCTACCCAGTCCTAATACCCGTGGAAAATATGCCCTATTTCCTCACGCTAGTTAGCACTGATGGCCATTAGTGACTAGATTCGAGAAAATTAGGAAGGCCTTCTTTTATCCTCAGATTTATGGTAAGGCTTTATGCTGCCTTAATCCTCAGTACGCGCATAGTTAAGCGCCCGCCCTGACTCCTCAATGTTTCTAGCCTAGCATGTCACTGTCCTGTCATTCCTGCCAAAACCCGCACCTAGAAAGCTCTCGACGTGTTTGTGCTTCTCTACGCCAGTCGTATGTGACCGCTCTCATCGCAGTTAGACGCATCCTCTCATGCAGCCGACTCCGCTTGCCCTGGCTCGTTCATGAGCAGATAATATCAGCAGCTAAGACGACTCCTCTCTCTCTCTCTCTCCTCTCTCTCTCTCTCCTCTCTCTCTCTATCTGCACCCACCTACTCCGCTTGCCTGCCTCGTCCTCATGAGCAGAAATATCAGCAGTTAAGACGACTCTTCTCTCTCTCTTACTCTCTATTCCTCATCTCTCTTCTCTCTGCAGCTGACTCCGCTTGCCATGCTCTTTTCATGAGCCCAACTATCAGCCAGTAAGCACTTCTCCCCTTCTCTCTCTCTCTCTCTCTCGTCTCTGCAGCTGACTCCCTTGCCTGCCTCGTTCGAATGAGCAGATATTATCAGCATTAACGACCCTCCATTCTCTCTCTCTCTCTCTCTCTCTCATCTCTCTCTTCTCAGCCCCCATAACTCGCCCTCGTGCCTCGTCTTCATGAGCAGATATATCCAGCAGTAAGCACCCTCTGCTCTCTCTCTCTCTTCTCATCTCTCTCTCTCCTCTCTCTCTCCGCCAGCACACTCCGCGCCTGCCCGTTCAGATGTCAGAATTATCAGCAGTAAGACGAACTCTCTCTCTCTCTCTCTCTCTCTCTCTCTCTGCAGCTGACTCCGCTTGCCCTGGCTCTTTCATGAGCCAGAATCTATCAGCAGTTAGCTGTTGCCAGTGCACGTGCAGTTCGATAATTCAAATAACAGGAGAATGTGTAATGTTTAAAAATGTCAACGAATACGAGCATTTTGTATTTCAAAAAAACCCTCGCGTTTTTAACCATGAAGCCTTTTGTTATGATAATACGCCGGCCGCACTAATTCGAAAGCCATTTTTTTATCTAATGGAAATTTTATTTATTTTTATTGATATATATAATATTTTTTTAATATATATATTTTCAATTTTTATGGAGAGCCACTTTAGCGCATCCTGGAGCTGATGTTAGTTCTATATATGTGTAAAGTTTTCATCAAGATCAGGTTCATGCGTCTAGGAAGCTTATTCAGAATCAACAAAAAAAACAGACAGACAGACACGGACAGAAGGACTGCCATTTATATAGTAGATAAAGCTCAAACTGACTCTCTCTCACTGACTGACTGACTAATATGAAAGTTCGGTACCTTTTGGGTGACGTAGAAAGCTGAAATTTTGCGTGCCAATAGACATCAAAGCCGATATGCCGGCAAAAAATCACAGAACCGTCGGAAAGCATCCATAATTGAAAATATAAATAAATGAAAAAAAACAAAGAAAATAAATAAATGAAAAAAAACAAATGCAGGTGAGCGACCCAAGACAATGGGGGGAAGTACGGTTCGTTATTGCTTTCAATGTGTAAACATACCCCGCTAATATATGTATACTAGACGACCCGTGAACCCGTTGGGTTCCCGTTGTGACAGCAGTTGATAAAAAAAATCATTTCAAA